>CACVBM020000444.1:600000-1145972 GCA_902728155.2 Microthlaspi erraticum | reverse complement strand
TCTATTGTTTATTTCTTTGTAATTTGTTTCAAAGACCCCAAGAAGGGCACAACTGTTTGGACTCTCCTATAAAGTCCTCTCTCACAGCATTGTCTTATCTCACAGTATTGTATTATTTACCCTTGATTAATAAATAAAACCCGTTTTTGCATAAGCAACTTATTCTTGAGTTCATCAAGAAATTGTGCGATTCAATTCTCTTTGTGGCTTGAAGACTTATCAAATCTTTCTTCCATCAAGCTTTGTGGCGTCTATCACTCCATAGTTACCTGTCTCCATCCCACCTCTTGGCCAGACTTGAGAGAGTTACACAACCAGTAAGTCTAGTTCCATCTCGATCAGTTTCATATCCATCAACAGATCTAGCTGAGAGAGTTACTGATGTGAGTCAGATTTTACCAAACTCTTTAGACCTCTGGAAGTGCACAGATTGCGAAAGTATGGGTATAGAACACAAGGACTAGCTATTGAGTACACTTTGAAACTATGGATTTTGGATCAAGCTAAAAAAAAGTATGATTGAGAGGTTGTAACTGTAACTAAAACTAGCAAGTAAACTAGCAAGTAAACGCTAGGCCAATAGGGGCTAATCGCAGAGAAGCAAGCAATGATCAATGAAACAATGATAGATGATATGATGTGGGATATGGGGATTTTAAAACCGTCTAGAACACAGATCATGAATATAAAACGTTTACACTTTCGAGGCTCCGGTTCCTTTGTTAATCTACCTAGTCGTTAAACTTTTGGTATGTCTCTAGGTGATTAAATCAAGCATTAGATCGAGCGGGTTCCGATACAGTTCACTAGGTTACAGTAAATCAACTTTCTCAGTCTAAGAAACCTAGCTTGTCAAAGAATATGTCCGGCGAATGATTCAGCACTTTCGTGGCTCAAGTCAACCTAAAATCGGATTACTAGATGCACGGTAAAACAATCAACATTAATTAAGTGAGCAAGACGAGACAAAGACTCTAAGATAATCCCTAGCTAAACATCGAATTCAAAGATCATGCTGCGATAGTAACCCTAGCAACCTAACTAATGGATTACTCAGACATGATCAAAGCAATAACACAAAGAGATAAAGAAATCATCATAGATAGATAAAGGTTTAGAAAACTTCTCCAAATTGAAGTGAGGAGGAGAGATCTTCTCCTTGAAATCTCTAGAACAAAACTCTAAGTGTAAAATCGTGATACAATATGCGTCTCTCTCTCTCAAGAGGCTAAAAAGTTGTATTTATAGTACTAGGTCTTCAGAGGCAGCATTAGGTTAAGTCGGGCCGTGAAAACATGTGAAACAGGCTTCAAAACGGGCTTCGGGTCGACCGGACCGTTCGAACGGTCGGTCAGGACGTTCGGCCGGCTACTGGGTGATGATCGGCTATCGGCACGGTCGGGTCGATCGTGGCCGAGAGATTTCTCATTCGGTCGTCGGGTTCGGCCGGACGGATGATAAGGCTTGAATGTTCTGGCTGGACGAGGGACAAAGCCTTCCTGGTCGGACGGTACGATCGTGCGTGCGGCATGGGTCATGTTGCGCGGTCGTGAGGCAATGCCTTCCTGTTCGTGCGGTGCGGTCGTGCACGGCTTATGGTGGTGAAACTTGGACATGACGACTGTGGGTTGTTGCTTTCCGGGTCGGTGCGTGAGCTCGGCCGTGCACTAGGCGGGAGTTCGGACGCGGGTCGACCGTGGGAGGATAGTTCTTCGGTCGGCCGGTGCGCGCGGTTGGAACGCGGTTGCTCGGTTTAGCTGTCTGGACCAGTCTTCACTAAATTGATCATAACTTCATTTATACTCATCCAAATGATGCGATTTGCTAATAATATATGCAGATTATTGGAGACAAGCTTACATGAGGTCTACAGAATGGTGCACGTGGAGCCGTCGGCCGGGGAGCCTTTGAAGATGTAGAATCCTCCGTTGTAGAATTGTCTTGTAACAGTTCTCATATTTGTCTAATAGATTAGTCAATCCAGTGTTAAAAAAAAAATGATGCCAATCCACTTGCGTTGGAAATTTAACTCACTCAGGGCACGTGGCGAAGTGGTCTTGATGAAATCCATTGAGTAGATTATTTTTCAGACCTTCTCAAAGTTAATACTTCGGTATGGAGCGGGTTGAAGTGCAAATCCTATGGTTTTACTCCAAAATGCATCATTTCACCTGTTTAGACTCTTATTACTATAAATCCAATAAAACTACCTTTTTAGATAGAAAATCTGCTAAAAACCATTAGAAAACCATACTAAAATAGTATAAAATGCATGTAAAATAGAGGTCTATCAACTCCCCCAGACTTAGATCTTTGCTTGTCCCCAAGCAAACATAATCTAAATCCGTGAAAGAGGTTTTAAAACGTGGAAACTCCCTTGCCTCTTTGAATATCCTGTGAAGGGTTCATTTCCTGTATTCCACTATGAATATAGGCAACATAAGGTTAGCTTCACATACACCCTGCAAGTTTAGCGAACAATATCAACTCAACTAGTCTCATCGAGCAATCCAAACTCTCTATTGCTAACCTCTTGCATAGATTTAAAACGTGAGTTCTTTATCAAGGGAATATCGATCATTAAGCACTTGTTCTTACCCACTTGATCTCCTTTCACCATTGGCCTAGCGTCGCTTATATTCCTCGGTCTCTGCCTCTTCGTCTTCTCGCTGGTTTTGAAGAAACGGAGAGACGATAACGACTTAGACGACGTGATGATGTTTCAACCGACTCGAAAAGGAGAAAGTACGTTCACGCAACCACCAACTGAATCTCTAACCGCACGGGCCGTTCGAAACTCGAATTCAAATTTCAAATCTCAGAAGCGCGAAGAGGAAAAAAGAGATTTCAAAATCCAAATCCCAACGACGGATCCTCAAAAGCGAATCCCAAGGAGCGGAGATCTGATTTTCTGCGGCGATGTCAACGGAGGAGGAAGTAGTGAATCCGGAGAAGCAATGTACTCGCTTGACCAGCTGATGCGAGCTTCGGCGGAGCTTTTAGGAAGAGGATCGGTAGGGACGACGTATAAAGCGGTGCTGGTTAACCAGCTGATCGTGACGGTGAAGAGATTCGCTCCGTCGAAAACAGCGAGTGTTACCGATTTGGAGTTCGAGAATCACATGGAGGTAGTTGGTAAACTCAGGCACCCGAATCTCGTGCCGATGAAAGCGCATTTTCAGTCAAACGGAGAGAGACTTGTCATCTACGATTACCAACCTAACGGAAGTCTTTTCAGTCTTATTCACGGTAAACGTTTCATCTCCTCTCTAATAGGGTTTCAGCTGTTACTCACTGAGTCACCACCGAGTTGTTGATTTTTAATCAACATTTCGAAATATTCTGTTGGTCTCAAACAAAATTGAGGTTAAATTTAGATTTGACCACATAGAGACAATGGCGGACTTTATTGTTAAATAAATTCTGTCATTTTGTCCTTTTTGAATAACTGTAGAGGAAGATGACAGATTCTCTGCGAAATCTGAGCTGTTTTCACGTGAAATTTTCAGTCGTATTTGTCAGGAATTTCTGTGTGTTATCTAGGAGTTCTGCTCGTATATGATTGAAAGTATATATCATAGTTGAAGTCTTTTAATTTCTTTTTCACCATTTGCAATTTTCCATTATTTGTTGTCATTGATCCAGGTTCAAAAACATCAAAGGCAAAGCCATTACATTGGACGTCATGTTTAAAGATAGCAGAAGATGTAGCCCAAGCGCTACACTACATCCACCAATCATCTGCACAGTTCCATGGAAACCTAAAGTCCACAAACATCCTCCTCGGTCACGATTTCGAAGCTTGTCTCACGGATTACTGTCTCAGTGTCTTGACAGACCCTTCTGTTCCCACTGACCCTGACATTTCTTCATACAAAGCGCCAGAGATCAGGAAGTCAACGGACAGTCCTACATCCAAATGCGATGTGTACTCGTTCGGTGTCTTCGTCTTAGAGCTGTTGACTGGTAAATCGGCTTCAAGGCAACCGTTTATGGAGGAAAATGATATGTTGGATTGGGTGAGAGCGATGAGGCAAGAAGATGAGAGGACAAAGGAAGAGAACGGGCTTGAAGTGATGACTCAAACGGCTTGTCTTTGCCGTGTGACGTTGCCGGAGGAAAGGCCGACGATGAAAGAAGTGATCAAAATGATTCAAGACATAAAGGAGAGTGTGGTGATGAGTGACTGAAGAGAACAATAATTTTCAGTGTTTTTGAGGGTTGGTTTCAGAGAAGAGAAAAAAGATAGAGAAATTTGTGTACTTGAAAGTGTAAATTTTCTTGAAGATGAAAATGGGAAATTTGTGAATTTTGTTTTTGAAATTTAGAGAATCTTGTCCACGCGCTGAGGAAAGAGAGATTTTGCCTTTGGGCATTGGAGCTTACGTGGCACCACGGGCACGTGTGATTGGTTTGCTAAGAAAGAATATTTCACAACTTGTAATGAAAGTTTTGTTTTTTTGTATCCGGCGCGAAAGCTAACGACCTCTATAGGTTAGTTGATAACACAGAAACTCTTCGTTAACGCTTTGTACTCTATTCATCGTTACGAATGGTATTTGCATAAAAACTTTTAATATACCTTTATTGATATAACAATGTTGTTGAAACTGTGCAATAACAACCCAATCAACGAACTCTAAATCTATCAACAAAACAAGAAAAGGCTCGTGTATATACAGATGTATAACGTGTCAAGCAAGACATAGCTTGAAGCATCTTGTAAAAACTCAGTGTCGACTCCACGAGTGATCATCGTCGTCATCATCCAGAGACTTAGACATAAAGAGCATAGTGGTCTCGTCGTTATGCTTAATCCACTCAGAGAGTTTCCATGGTTTCTGCCATTTCCATTTAAACTGAAGCAGCCACTGATGGTGACTCCTCTTCCACTTCCACAGCTTCCCACTCTGTCCCATTTTCTTCATAGCTTTCATCTTTCTCTTTTCTTCCAACAATGCCGCTGATTCTCTCACCGAGACATTGACTATACCAGGCGTAGAGTATTTGAGATGCTTTGTTGCTCGGTGATATGAAGATGGAGATGATTGGTCGCTCGCGTTGTTATCTCCATAGTGCTTTGATGAGCTTCTTGAGCTTCCCTGCAAGAAGTTAAATTTTGCATATATTTGAAGAAGAGATTTCCAGAAAGAGAGTTTTGGATTTCAATTTTTTTTTAAAATAAGATACCGAGCACGATGATGATGAAGCCAGCGCAATGGACAATGTTTGCTCCCTTGTCTTCTTCTCTTTAAGTATCTCTCGGTTCTGGACTTCGGATAGTTGTAACAAGCAGAGGAGATCATTTAGTTGTTCCTTCTTCTCTTTGATGTCTACGTCTTTCTCCCAGATTTTGCACCTGTTTGATGTTTGAACAGGAACAACATCAACCATCCATGTGTGAGCATTCGGAAAGAAGAACCTATTCGTGACAGAATTAGTGTTTTTACTTAGTTTTGTTACCTTGCTTCGGCAGCAGAACTGAACACATATTGAAGCAAAAACTTGGCATTAGTCATGGACTGAACGTGGTTCCACCGAGTCTTAGCATGTAGGTTATGCTCTCTTTCCTCTGCTTCCGAGAGCTGAGAGGCCATGGCAGTGAGAGCGTTTGAGGAAACATCCAACATGCTCTCAAGAGAAGCTATTCTCTCCAATCTTGTGTTGGGTGACAAAAATCTGAAGCATGGAGAAACATAAACCGGTCAGAAAGTGAATCAATCCATTCTCAAGTCAATAGTGTAGTCATTTCATCTAATGTTTTACCTCGACTGTCCATTTTTCTCTTGATGGGGACTTGAAGCAAAATTTATCTCTCTTTTCAAGGAGTTTAACTCTTCAGCCAGTGCAGCTCGTCTATATGCAACCAGAGAAGAGTATTGATTAGTTAAAATATATGAGAGAAAGAAGTTTGCAGCTAACAACATGACTGAAACAGAGTTTTGAAGACGTACACTTGGATTTGCTTTTCATATTCAAAACGAACTTGGTGTACTTTTGCCATAACCTCTAGCTCGTTATCAACCCATTTCCGAAGAGTTTTTTCGTCCACCTGCAAAGAGTATGAAAGGAAACAGTTGATACTTGTGCAGGATAGTGAATCCATATCTAAATTAGGAGTTCTAAACTTCTAATTACCTGTCTGCTTGGTGGTTGACCATTGGTAGTCACTGGAAAAGAAAGCAAAAGGATTATGAACAAATCAAGAGCCAAGAAAGTATGTTCTGGAATTTATGTTACCTGATGTATCACGTGGTGCAGACTTGCGGGCTTCTAGCAGCTCTTTAAGTCTTTTGGTAGCCGTTGCTGCCTCCTCTGTTTTTCTATGAAGAACCTGCAAGACATTAAGATGCTTGTTCTCTTGAGATTCCTATTTCGACACTTGAATTGGATAATCTTGGAAATGTTTCTCTTAAACGGGAAAAAAAGAAAAGAAAAATACGTCATAAGATTCCTACCATTTTCTGACGTCGAGTGAGGGCTTCGAGTTTGAGTCTTTCATGCTCACTCTTCCTTCCTTCTTTCTTGAGCTACACAAATACAATTAAAACATACAACTTGAGATCGGTAGTTGAAAAGACAATGAAGGACAATAGGTGGATGATGAAGAACCTGCAACAATTCCTTCTCCTGAGAAGCTTTCCATTGCCGGAATTGCTCAGCTTCTTGTTTCATCTTCTGTTGTAGTTGAACCTAGAAAAACAAAACGCCAGAAGAAAGGTCAAAATGTAGATCTTGATTATGTGATCTAGTATAACAGAAATAATCTGCTAGCTGAAGCTGAACAAGAAGCAAACCTTCTGAGCCTTAATGCATTGTATTTCAGCTTGTAACCGCTTTGCTGCATCTTCACTTTTTTGCTTTTGTTTTGAGGCCTCAACTTGATTTTCTTGTTTCTTCTTAAGGTCTGAAATCTGTGTCTCGAGTGCTTTTAGTTTTTGTGCATGGGTGTCTCTTGCAACTTGTGCTTGTCTATCAGAACTAGCAGCAAGTTTTTCAACTTCAGCCAACAATAGATCTCTCTCAACCTGTAGACTTCACTCATTACTTGGGTACTGAAACTTAAGTAAAATATCAACAAGAAAGAAGTAGAATGTTTTATTTCACCTGTACAGTTCTTTTCTCTTTCTCAAGTTCCATCATTTTCTTCTCAAAGTGTTGTCTGATAGTTTCAGATCCGCCGTATATTTTCATCTCGGACTGAAAATGTAAAAATCATTAGGCTATCAGAAAAATCGAATCTTTATCAATAGGAATAGAAAAATTCAGTTGAGTAATGACTAAACCTCTTTCTCCTCCAGACGTTTACTTAGTTCATTTAATTCGTTGCCCATGTTATTCTGCCTAAGTGCATGTTCCCACTCTTTTGTATCTCCATCAATATCTTCAGAAATGACACCTTAAATCAGAGAAGAAGATTACAAGATGAAATGATTGTAGGAGAATGCAGAGTGCATTTCATGAAATAAGTTTCCCGAGAAGCCAGTGTCCAAAACCTGAAGTTGCTTCACTCATTTCACAATCTGAATCCATACTTTCGAATCCCCTTTTGAGACCATCATCTTTTGTAAAACTAACACCATCTTCCTGAGTATATCATTAAGTGAACAACTCTTGTTTTCAGCAGTGAAGCAAACCACCAAATAAACTTAGAGGTTATTCTCTAATGTACACAGAAATTACCTGTGCATCAATATTGCAGTAGTCAAGAGGAGCTATCTTGCTGCGATACAAGTGAAGTTCTCGGGAAAGCTGCTCATTGGCAGTCTCTAGCTTCATGATTTTCTCTCGCATAACCTTTAAAATGAAACTCAATACTATTACTGATGAGTAGTTTATAAACATTTTGATGAAATTCAGCAGAAGTTATACATACCTGCACTTCCTCTGATGGGGTTGCCCCACGAGCACACAGTGCAGCTTGTAGATATTGTAGCTGTTGACGCATCTTTTGCATCTCACTACCTATTAAGTCTTTATTGGCCTGTGCAACAATATAGAGAAGTCTGTCCTGTTAGAGCCCTAAACTGACCATTCTTATTCCCTATTATTTCCCTTATGTGAACATTTTTAATTGTGTAAGCTGAGGTCTGCAGAATTGAAAGCTCATATAAGGTAGCTCCTCGGTACTTACAACAGGCTTATTCTGAATATTACGAGCACGGTTTGCATATTTGAGCGTGTTAAGAGTTTCTTCAGCATTGATGTCAGCTGGACTGATGCAAGCTACAAGAATAACACCAACAAAGAGAGGGCTAAATTTGTGAAATGATATGAGATTTACAGGGGAATTAACTCATACGACTTAAAAGTTACCTATCATGACTGTTTTACTATTTCCACCAAGAGAATCCTGCAGTAATGTAAAGGACATATTTAATGCAACATTTGCCTCATGAAGTTATAGTGATAATGAGTACCTACACATATTAGGAACTAGAAGTGAAAAGATAAAAATGAACCTGCAATAGCCGAGTAAGTTTACTATCACGGTAGGGAACATGAGCGCCTTCTTTTCGCTTTTTCTCATCCCCAAGCGCGCTGATGACATTACCAAGTGCAAGAAGCCCCCTGTTGATGTGAATTCCTGTTTCAGAGAACAAAAAAAGAACTGTGATTCAAAATGCAAGTCAATGTTCTCAAAAGGATACAGAAGTCGGTTTCCCCAACCTTCTTTCAATCGAGCACCGCCTGAACCTGTTCGTTTAGCTCTTTCAGATCCTGCAAGATCTACCAGATGAAGCTTGGCACAACAATACTCCTCACCCATATCCTCATCTACTGAGTCTTTAACCTCTGAGGTCGAAGAGATCTCGCGCGTCTGTTCTAAGGTGATCGTGAAGATGGCATGTGACCGACTTTTGATATCACCCATAACAAAGACATGCTTATACATTAGGATGCATTCTTATTAAGAAAATAGAAACAGGGAAAACTAAATGAAGAACTATTTATGATCCCACTTTTTACCATTTCTAATCTTCCCATGAATGCTCGTTTTTTTTAATCAATGTTCAATACATCTACCTTCTATTACTAGCTACAAATCATTCCTGTTAATGTAAGCTACTTCTTGCTTCTTATGGAAATTTTGGTCTCAAGCATGGGATATAAAGATTCTCACCTAGACTGATTATTCATATTTGTGCTCCCAGTCGCCCTAGCAAGAGATCCTTTCTCTAGACAGGAAGCCATTTCTTCTTTAGTAGCTATGGAGACTTCAGTTGCACCGGATAGTGTTATTTCCCCGTTTGGCGATTCGCGGATCTGTACAGGTGACTTACTAAGACCAACCTTTCCAGGGGTTCCATTTGCTAGCCTGTTAAACGGCACACTATCCAGCAAATCCAGAACTTCTTCTTTTAGAATCTGCAGATGAAGAGATGAAGATTTCAGGTTAAAATCCATGCAAACAATTAATCTAGACAATTGAAAAGGCAAAGTTCACAAAACAGAATGAGTTCTACACTGAATCATGAGAAAACTAAGAGAAACCAACAGCTGATACCTCGATGAAAGACACATGTAACTGGAACCCCATTTGGTGTTTTATTGAATCAATTTTGTTGAACAGAGCACTCATAACTTGAGGAATCAATCCATTTCTTGTATCATCTTTAAAAGCAGCCCCCATGGTGTATGTTTTTCCAGATCCTGTCTGCATCATGGTTTATGTAACTCAAAAGGAAAAAAAGCACAAGAAAAAAAAACCACCAAATATTGTTTCGAAACTATTATGTACCTGACCATAAGCAAGCACAGTAGCATTGTATCCATGGAACAAACCATCAACAAGAGGAGCAACACATTCCTCAAACATCAAGGAAGATGGAGAGCCATTACTTCCATATACGTGATCAAATGTGAAGGAATGTGTTCCCATTTGCACCTGCACCATCAAGAAATTGACATTTCAAACAATAACCTTCAACATACAGTACAACTACACAAAATCCAAGGAATAAGTAAGTAGTTGGAATCTCTGAGACAAGCAAATTCCATGTAAAAAAATGTAATTTTTAATACATGAACAATGCTCATTGACTTATCTATCACACAATACAGTAACAACACAGACCTTGCATTATTCTCTTATTTTATAATATATGGTAAAAAAATTGGCACTGTTTTATAAGGAAATGGAATTAAATGAATGTGTCAGAAATGGAACTGGGATTTGATCCGGATCCAGGAAAAGCGTGAGCAACAACGACGGCGTTTAACATCATCATCGGAGAAAAAAAAACAGTAAACGGAGAAGCGGAGACGAAACTGACTTCAATTTAATCTTCACATTGACGATCGGAAAAAAAAAACTCACCTGAGGCGTTACCGGAGAAATGGAAACGCATTCCCTACAACCCTGAGCTAATTCGTCTCCGATCAAAGGACGAACATTAACCGCCACTTTCACGCAACAGCTCTCCGGCGACATTGCCGGAGGAGAAGAAGAAGAAGAAGACGAGAAGGACGAATGTAATTCCATCGAGAAGCTCCTAGTGTGAGTGAGATAAGAGAATTTCAGAGGAAGCGATAATGAATAGAGTCTTAATTTCTTCTTCTTCTTCGCTTTATTGGAGAAGGAGAAACGGAGAAGAAAAAGTGAGGAAGAAGCTACTCCACTGGCTCTCTCTCTCGTTTGGGCTTTGGGGTATACGAGGTATCTTTATGTTTCCTTTTATGCCCTCTACAAAACTTCAATTTTACATTTTTGCCCTCCACGTCAGATCCTTCTTCTCCACTTTCTATTTATCCACTGGTCCGCGTGTACTCAAACAAAATAAGAGATTTATTTTTTTGTGCTATAATAAGAGATTTATCATAAATTATAATCACATCTGTCTTCACTATTTTATCCTATTAAAATGTTGGTTTGTTGTTTTGTTGTGTCTACGTACCACACATAAAAAAGAACTATTTTTAGAGAAATTCATTTAAATAACTCTATATGGTTGGTTCTTGTAAATAAGACAAATGGACGTGTAAAAGTCGATGGTTCCAAAGCTGACCATTAACACACAAAAAACAAAAGAAAATTGTAGCTTCCATCGTCTCTTTAGCCTAAAAACAAAAATTATTAAAATAATGAAGAATCAATCAAGACATTCGTTTCTGGTCCTTCTTCTGCGCGGGAAAATCCCAACAGTAAATAAAATAAAATAAAATTTTCCCCAAGTGGTGGGACCACAGTACGCTTCCATTGGGCCTTGATTGGGCCCTACCTCACATGTCTCTCTGCAGGGCTCATTTGGTTAGTTCAGTTTTCTTTTATCCATTTTTATCTTTTAGGCGAAACATACGTACTGTACTGTATGTCAGTTTGTAATTTCTTTACAAATTTCTTTTGTTTTGACTTTATTTTTGACCATTAGACGGAGAGGTCAAGGGAAAACACGAAAAATGGTGAGATAGTAACAAATATAATTTGATCGTAAAATTTATGAAATAGCATAATGATGTAATCGGAAATTTTGCTAAATAATTCTGCAGACTATTGATAAATTAGTTCTTACTTTTTATAATAATTAATTAATTATCGTCATAAGAAAAGAAAGAAAATTTTAAGTAGTTGGTAGATATTAGATATAAGTACTAAAGTTAACTCTATCGCCCTTTTCTGTTTGAAATTATGATTAGTCATGATAGCTTTGTAACATGTCTAATTTTTCACGTCCCCTCCACTAATTTAAGTATCTAACCTTTACCTCCCTTATTACAGATCATAGAGGAATTAGCCAAGAATATCCTTTTTAAGTAGAATGAAGGGTATCGATGTTCCTTGAGATTTAAGAAACAAAATTGATGTCATGGGTTGTTGTTGCTGTTCTTTTGTGGAAACTTTTCTATACGCGCGTATCTCTGTAGTTTTTAATTATACTGTTCTAATTACTTTAATTTATTCGATGCTAAACAATATTATTTGCACCAAACTTTGATATAGCTTCTAATGTTGGCATTCGTTAGATGCTTATTTTAAAGGTTTTGGGTTTTGTTTATCGAGTGAAATTAAGAATGCTGATACATTTTAAAATGCATTTGCATGTATGCACCTAATTTTTATGATATTTTATTTGTTGTTAGGCCAAAATATAATCTACATAACTAATAAGGCTTGGACACTCTCAAGTTTTGACACGTGGCACTTTTTTTTTTTTTTTTTTTTTTCGCCTAACACCAAAACGACGTCGTTTTGCGCTTTATCTTTTTTTTTTTCGTCTTACACCAAAACGACGTCGTTTTCGTAAAAAAAAAAAATCTAAATCAAAATTATGTGTAATGCTGTTCGTTTTGATGGGCTTGATTATTTATCGGACCTCTTCGTTTCCATGGTAGCTTTAAATGGGCTTACTGGCTAATTAGCTCATTTCATTTCCTTTTAAAAAGGATTGCAATTATTATTATCTATGAGTCTGTAGGATAATAATCAATCTATAATGATTGTTAGTATAAGGAAAATTAGAAGAACTCAACTCCAGTCGATAAATTATTGTATAAAAGAACAAAAAACATATGAAACTATTCACTATGAGTCTATATAAGATTTCACGTAAATAACAACTAAATTTTAAAACTATATGAAAAAAAACAAAATGCAAAACTTACAGAATCTAATATATTCGAGTAAAAAACAAATGATATATTCGAATCTAATGTTCTGAATAATTAAATTAAAAATATTTGGTTTAATAAACCCGCGCATTGCGCGGGTTCTCTCCTAGTGTTTCTAATATTGCTAGCCCACGAGTTCATTGTCGTTAAATAGTTTTTTCTTTTGTCGCTATGAAAGACCCAATTTATAATGACTATATGATTGTAAATTATTATTCAACTAGCTAGAAAATGCATTTTCTTAGACAATTTACGCAAGTTGGATAACTTGTTCATTTATTTAAACACTACAATGACATAGCGATTATAGAATAAAAAGTTGATTCCAATGTCCTGATCCAATCTTCACAGTGTACAACTAAACTACTGTCGCGTGTTCTTGATTTAATTGTTGCTCATTTTACACACAATACAAGCAAACAAAATTAAAGTAAAGCTTGGAACAAAATATCAGCCATTTAACTCGTCAAATTTCCTTAGATCAATCATTAGGAGATCTCTTAATATAACGACCATTAAGAGCCCATGCCCCATCACCATATTCTGATTATTCCTATACGTTGTCTCAACCTTATCTTTAAGCAAGCGTAAGTTAACACTCATAGTTAATTTTCCATATGATTATGGTAACATTTAAATTAATTCATAATTCTTTAATGTTGTCAAAGACTCAAGGTATAAAATAAACCTCAAACTGTATATCATATGTTCCTCGAGGGCAGTCTGTTCGTTCACAAATCAACCATGATACTATTATTATGGGGCTCTCTAGAGTCCATCAAAAGGGCCATTGTATTATTAATCATAATTCATATCTACGTTAACAGGCCCAACATGAGAGAAATCGTTCCTAATTTCGTATTATCAATTAGCCGCTGGTCCTATTCTGTTTTTGTTAAACTATGTTCTTGTATGTTCAAAATTTGTCTTTCGAGATTTAGTTACGTATATTTAGTTGGTACTCAGATAAAGAGAATACGTTTTTCATAAAGTTAATCAAGCATATGAAACCAGCCAAATTACATGAAGCAATTTTAAGGAGATTTTGGAGAATGGTGTTTGTTAAGCTTAGTAAAATGTCTCCCTTTGCTCTATGTTTTCTTCCTTTTCTGTATGTCCTTTTTTGTAATCTTAAGTTTTATTTCAACAGAAAATAAATAATAAAAACTGCTACTATCTCTAGAGATGACAAAGATAAAACTAAAACAGCGGAAAAGTTAGATAAAGGGTGAAAGAATATATGTTAGATTCTGGTGCCAACCCGCATCGAGAAAAGGTTGTCGTAGCTGTAATATCTCACCGAATGGTTTAAGATACGCTTATTCTGAATAGAGTTGTAATATCTCACCAATTGCAACAATGGTATATAGTCTCCGAAGCATTTGGAGGCTGACCGTGATATTGTAGGTTTCATTCAGATGGTACTATGAAACGTGACAAAGTTAAACAATTGAACAAATTTATATTGATCTGGAATGTCATGAGGCTGCACAAAATGTAGCCCCAATCGCTGGTGAAAGCAGAGATGAGAATTCCTTGCATAATATACACTTCCAAATCACAATGGCAGTAACAAACAAAACGATTCCTAGCTTTTTTAGGATATGAGACACTAAGAGTAGAAACTGGAGGTTGGCGCCAGATTACTGTTACTTCATCATGTAACTAAACGAAAATCTTGATAAGAGATGATCTTTAATCCTCTAGAATTAATTATTCAAGTGAGATACATATCATATAAGGATATAAAGTACAAACAATTTCTGGTATATGAAAATAATTTTCTTTTTTTGTCTCTCTCTCTCTCTCTCTGCTCTAATTCTAAATATGGAATTCGTTATAAAGTATACACAAACTACTAAATTATAAAATGTATGTAATTATTATAAGCATAAATTAACCCAAAAACAAAAATGTTATAAACAATAACATAATGGAAATAAGCCGCCCTCGTGTATATTAATAAGCATGGGAGAACGAACGTAGCAGACTAGCAGTGTACGCTAAAGTCCTGAAATGGAGCCCACAATAATGAAATCCGCCAAAACAAAAAGAGACCAAAATATCGAAATTGTCCCTGGATTGTATCAACATGCAGTGTAAATTCCAAAGTGGAGTCACGGGAGAGCAAAGGGACAAAAGGGAGAAATAAGCAATACGTGTCATCATTTACGTAAAGATAAAGTCAATTCCTAACGGTATCCGGCCACCGACTACCGACCATGGGTCCCATTCTTATGTCCTCCTCTTCTTCTTCTGACGTGTACACGTACGTACGCGTATATTATAACTACTCCATGGTCGACCATTCCATGTTCTTTTTGTTTTTCTTTCGTTTTAACGTAAAAACTCAGCCTGCATGCTCTTACCACCATTATGTACAACAACCAATTAACCACATACGAAACTGTTTATTTTTAGCGGTTACTAGATTAACACAAGCTCTTAAATGAAATAACGAGTTTAACAATCTAACACGATGATTATTCCAACGTTTTACATAAGAGACATGCGTTATTTATACATCCATAAAGAGAATAACTGAAAATTTTGGATCATAACGAGTTCAACAATTTTAATACGTGTCCGCTGTCGACAAAAACAAAATAAACAATACGTGGCCGCCAAACTCCACGACTTTTCTAGGGCCTATCACAAGCACAGATTTCTCATCCAGTTTTGTATGCTTTCTTTTAGCCTCAATTACTACTTTTATATAATCAAATATTTAACATTTCCATGCTTTTATACTAATCCAAACAAAATTTCAGCTATAAATAACGCGCGACGCGTCTTGGATTTTGGAATTTTCTCCTCCAACTATAACTTCAACCTCTCTCTCTCTCTCTTGACATATTTCTTCTCTGTGACTATGTCCTTGGTCATATGTAAGAGTCTCTTGATAAAAAAGATCAGATAATTCTCCTACCTAACTAAAACCCACTTCGAAAGTCCTCTTCTAGTTAAGAAACGTACGAATCTGTATGGACGCCGAAGAAACATCAGCTGACGTGGCAGGCACAAGGAAGAGAGAAAGACCATACAAAGGGATAAGGATGAGGAAATGGGGAAAATGGGTGGCGGAGATCCGAGAGCCCAACAAGCGTTCAAGGCTATGGCTCGGCTCTTACTCTACTCCCGAAGCGGCGGCGCGTGCGTACGACACGGCGGTTTTCTACCTCAGAGGACCCACCGCTAAGCTCAACTTCCCGGAGCTTCTGCCGTGTACCGAGAAATCCGCAGCCGAGGACATGTCGGCGGTGATGATTAGGAAAAAGGCGACGGAGGTCGGAGCTCAGGTAGACGCGATCGGGACGGCGGTGCATAACAACAACCGCCGCCGTGTTTTTGGTCAGAAGAGAGATTGTGGAGGCGGGTTATTGGAGCGGGTTGACTTGAACAAGCTACCCGACCCGGAAAATACGGATGATGGTTTGGTGGGAAAATAGACTATTTAAAAATTATTATTGACTACGAAAATATTTTACTACGATGGCTGTTGCTATCGTACGCGGTAGGCCGGGGGGTTGTGTTATGGTTATAGAATGATTCCTCTGTTTCGTCATGGACTCCCTTGTATTGAAAATTTAATCCAGTAAGACGAACTCTGTACATAACTATTGAATTAAGCAACTGTTTATGATTTTCTTTGTTAATTTCTATCAGTTGTTTGATAGTATATCAATTTAACGAATGTCTAATTTGATAACATAATCACATCAGTACATCACGCTATTTAGAAGTTTGATATTTCATTAAGCCAGTAGTCTTCAAGGTCTAGCCTTTGGTTTATGATATCCAGTTTATGTTGAGCGAGTTGTTATTTTTGATCTTTTTAAGTTTTTTTTGATCTTCTTTTCTTTTTAAGATATCATCAAAATACCTATATGTTCGAAAGATAATAACACAACTAATTTGAATCTAACAAGCTAGCGTTCAAGGTAACAATTAATATGGGCCTGATTGGTTCTCCCGCTACCACCCGCAAACGCAGCGTTTGCGGTTCGTAGCGGTTTTCGGCGGTTTATAACAATCACGACAACCGCTTTGAATCGCTCTATACCACTCTGTACCGCTCAATACCGCTGAAAATCAAAAGCTCCTTTCCGCAAGCGTTTGCGGTTGCGGGCGGTTGCGGGTGGATAATTAAAAAAAAAAAAAAAACACAAACTTATATAAAATCCGAAAATAAATAATAATATTTATTAAAAAATAAGATTTGGATAATAAAATCACAATATAAATAAAAAATTAGTACTTTTAGTCAATATTCATTAAAATCATATAATACTTATATATTTATAAGTTCTACAAATCAAAATTCTCATGATAAATATTCTTTTCATACTAATACATATATATCTAATAAATAAAATTGTAATATAAATTTAATTTTCACATTAAATATATATTTTGAAAATAAAATCACATTTTTTATTTAAATTATAGAAATTAAAAGATAGATGTAAGTATTATATACATATTATTCTTTATATATTTTTTTAATTATGTTGAACCATAAATTTAAAATTTTCATTATAATATAGTTTTGATATTTTTATAATTATATAATGTGTTTATATTATTAATTTATTGTTTAACCGCTATTGCATCCGCAAGTGAACCAGTCATAAGTAACCCGCAAACGCATCATTTTCAATTGTTATGCCAGTCGTACAAACCGCTTAATAACGCTACTAATCACAACCGCCCGCTTCCGCAAACTCCCGCACCCGCAACCGCAACCGCAGCGGTTAAACCAGTCAGGCCCTATGTATCGACATATACCTCCAAATTTTGTCGCCATATGTCGGCATGTATATTTGTATCATGTTACCATTTTCGTAAAAGTTGTAAAACATATGGAAATTTTCTGATATATCAAAACACTATGGACATTATTTGATGGAGTCATGGAGCTGGTATCTTTCACTATTTCTGTCAGCGCTTTTAGAAAAGTGATAGATTCACGAGATTTGTTTCATAAGAACGTACAATGATTAAGAAACTCAATAATTTAAATCCTTACGTTGTAGAGTGGCCGAGTTTTACTTTTCATTCACACTAGAGATGAAAAATGGCAGGAGTAGTAGACAAATTTTAGTGGACGTGAGCTCTTGAGTCCACGACTAGCTCAGTATCACTTAGCTCTTGAGTCCATGTCATCTCCTTTGTTTTCGCGCTTCTACTTCACAAGGTCTAAAACATCTTCAAAAAGATTGTTCATCCCTCTAGCTAATATATTTTGGTCTGAATAAAACTTATCCAAAACGAAATTTTCCAAAGCCGAACTTCTAAAAATTGGTTAGTACACTGGTCTATTTTTAACTAAATACTTAAATTTTGCCTATTAAACGAACTAAAACCAATAATTCAAATCCTTGCGTACTTCAGACAGAATTTGCTTAACGACAAAAAAAAAAAAAAAAAAAAATTCATGCTTCTCCTTTTTGGTATTAGATTCTGGTTTCATGCATGTGGGTAGGGCACTAAAATAATGTAGTGTGTGGGTACACGTACACTATTTTAGATTGGCCGAGTTTTACTTTTCCTCCACAGCTTCATACTAGAGAGTAGAGACGAGAAATGGCAGGAGGAGTAGTTTTGATCTCGTCGAGCATTGTTCGACCTGGAAACAGCAACCAGTCGGGTCGGACAAAGATCCATCTTACTCCATTTGATCTCAGCCTTCTTCAGTTCGATTATCCTCAAAGAGGTCTTCTCTTTCCCAAACCTGATCAAGATTTCCATCTCATCTCTCGTCTTAAAGCCTCTCTCTCCCTTGCCTTAGAGATCTACTTCCCTTTCGCTGGCCGTCTTGTGAAAACGGATAATCTTGAAGACAACACGGTGTCGTTTTTCATAGACTGCGATGGCTCCGGAGCTAGATTGAACCATGCCGAAGCTAAATCTATCTCCGTGAGTGATCTTCTTCAACCAAATGGCTCTGTTCCAGATTTCATAAAGCACTTCTTCCCAGCTGACGACCTCAAGAGCTCTGATGGCGTCACAGAGCCCTTGCTTGTTATACAAGTCACTGAGATGAAGGACGGAGTCTTCATCGGTTACTGCTACAACCACATGGTCGCAGACGGCGTTTCCATGTGGAGGTTCTTGCACACTTGGTCCAAGATTTGCTCGAGTGGTTTAGCTTCAGAGCATCAGCCTCTTGCTCTCAAAGGATGGTTCCTTGATGGGATCGATTATCCGATCCACATTCCGGTTTCAGATGCAAAGAGGCCATCACCAACAAGCGGTGAACTTTCTGCCGTGCCCATCACGAAAGAGAAGGTTTTTCACTTCACAAAGAAGAACATTTCAGAACTCAAAGCTAAAGCCAACAGCGAGGTTGGCTCCAGTGACATGACAATCTCTTCTCTTCAAGCGGTTGCAGCGCATATGTGGAGGTCAATCATCAGACACAGTGGTCTGCGCCGAGAAGGAGAGACGCATTGCAAAGTTGTGGTTGACTTGAGGCAGAGGCTAAACCCTCCCCTTGAGAATAACTGTTTTGGGAATATGATCTCTACAGCACCAGCCACAACCACCGTGGAAGAGCTGTTGGATCATGGCTTGGGTTGGGCTGCTTTGCAAATAAACAAATTCGTGAGATCGCTAACGAATGAAAGTTTGAAATCTTTTGCAGAGGATTGGGTTAGTAATGTAAAGAACTTAAAATCAGGCCTTGGGAGTAGAATGGTTGGTGATACTTTAGTTGTCGCAAGCTCTCCCCGGTTTGACGTGTACAACAATGATTTCGGTTGGGGAAAACCGATTGCGGTTCGATCTGGACCGGGAAATAGTATTAACGGCAAACTTGTACTTTTTCAGGGAGTCGAAGAAGGAAGCGTTGATGTTCAGACGACCGTTTGGTCGCACGTACTCGTGAAACTACTAGCCGATGTGGAATTTACAGAGCATGTTACTATTGCATGATTTATTTTATTCAGTTGAAAAATATAAAACAGATAATTAGGGAGATTCTCTTTGGCTTCCAGTGTCTGTCACTTCCATCGTTTTCTTTGATTGTATAATGTGTGAACCTGGTAAACAGGAATTATGATTAACTAGCTTTTGATTGCTGCTTGAAATGCATTTTGTTTATTGTTTTTTGTTAAAAGGTCTGAAATGCATTTTGTTGATCTCCAAGATCAAATACATGTGTTGTATTGTGTAAAGATTCATGATTAAAATTTTCAGATTATTGATCTACAAGCTCAAGTTATCATATCATAGTCTTTAATCATTCAATTATCTTTTTAAAGATTCTTGTGGATCTACCATATTGTAACATATTTACTTTATAGGTAAATTCTCCATAAAAACTACTAAAAGTGTAGGAACTCGAGGAGAGACAGCACCAAAATAATTCCAATGCTTTATTCATTACAAATCTGTTAAGCTAAGTTTTCAAAAATACACAACTATTAAGACATCTTAAATTGTTACCAGTTTCTAGCCTAACAGATGTAACACTAAATCACTAGCTATGGAATATATACGCACTCACCTCTATAAGCTTAAGAGTAGTAGCTCCCTGTAATGCTCGAATGGTATGAACAATGCCACGGTGTCGTTTCAATTATCCTTCAATAGTTGGATTTATGTAAAATTATTTGTTTTATTTTGTCGCCAGCTATTTTTGTGTTAATTAGTGCTTACTGCTTAGTTAGTGGCTTAGTGCTTAATTATGTGTCAGATAGTAGCTGTTATGCGTAATTTTGGCTTTACGTAAATATATTATAGTGGTCAAAGTACGTAAAGATATATATATATTTTTTTTTTCTTTTTTTTTTTGCCATCACGTAAAGATATCTTTAAAATGTAACTAGGGCTAAGTCCGCGCGATGCGCGGATTGTGACTATTACAAAGTTTTGTTACT
The DNA here is from genome assembly GCA_902728155.2 of Microthlaspi erraticum. Taxonomy (NCBI): domain Eukaryota; kingdom Viridiplantae; phylum Streptophyta; class Magnoliopsida; order Brassicales; family Brassicaceae; genus Microthlaspi; species Microthlaspi erraticum. The sequence goes on along the minus strand of CACVBM020000444.1, from coordinate 1,125,480 downwards.
TATATTTTAATTGTCATTTAAATTTTGTAAATATTTTCTCTTATATTTTTTCAAATATGTTAACACGGTAGAAATATAAATGTATATTGCTTCTTACCTAAGACTTTTAACCTATACCCAAATTTCACCATAATTTTGATTCATTAAATAAACGTCTTCACCTTTGATCAGCATCACTAAAACACAAGAACCCATCAAAGCTAACACCAAGTAGATAAAAAAATTAACTATTTGACCCGTGAGAGTGACCCGTTCAATTCTTTTTTCTTTTTTTTTTCTTTTTTTTTACAACAGCCTAAGTTTCTAAAACGGTTCGGGAAGCAAAACCGGTGGAACTGAATTTTTGTCCGCCTTTGTGTTCTTTGTCTTTGGAATGTGGGTCCCGTTCAGTTCTTTAAACAAATAATTTTTTTTCTTTTTTTTTTCTATTTATTCAAAGATTTGAAAATATGATACGACTTGTTTTTAAAGATGTATATTTATAGTAGTGATTGAAACTTTCTGTTAATGATACAAACGATGTGGGACAAAAATCTGTATTCCTTCCTTTTTTTTATTTTGTCCCACATCGAAACATACACACAATAGAAGCTAACTTTTTCTTTATAAATAGGAAATGTGACTTCCTTTTATTTGCACTATATTGGACTAAATTCTAATGCCCATTACTTTTGGGAATAGAATTCTAAGCCCAAAACAAAATTAAAAATTTATGTTTTATACTTGGTTAAGGCGGGTCGAGTCGTGGGTAAGGCAAAAGTCTCGGGTACCCGATTCATAGCCTTAAAGATGAAGAGTTAAAAACATTTGTGTTTTTTTTTTTTTGATGAAGAGATGTCAGGTGTCACTCAACTGGAGAGAGTTATTCTCTCATTATATATAAGATGAGCATGTTGAAAAATAAAAAATAAAAGGAAAACGACAGTAATTAGAGGGTAGGGCTGAGGTACCCTCATAAAAAATGGAAGGAGCACATGTTTAAATGGTTCTTTAAATCGCCAATCGTCATAGTGGTAATTAAAAACTTTTGAATCTATCTTTTTATTTTCCCACCAAACATTTTTATTGTAAACAAATTAAGAGAGGAAAGTTTGAGTAATTGTTTATTGTCAAGGTCTTGCTCACATTGGCTTATTTATGTCGTTAGTTTTCTGCTTTTTGATCTCATCTTTCTTCAGAGCTCAAGAAAAGAAAAATGGGAGATGTGACTGTCATTTCTTCAACCATTGTTCAACCCCAAAACATAAACCAATCGAGTCAGCCAAAGATCCACCTCACTCCATTTGATCTTAACTTTCTTTGTATCGATTATCCTCAGAGAGGTCTCATCTATCCCAAACCCGATCCAGATTTCAATCTCATCTCTCGACTAAAGTCCTCTCTCTCTCTTGCCTTAGAGACCTACTTCCCTTTCGCTGGTCGTCTTGTGAAAACGTATAACCCTGAAGACAACACGGTGTCGTTTTTCATAGACTGCAATGGCTCTGGCGCTAGGTTTCACCACGCCGAGGCTAAATCTGTCTCCGTGAGCGATCTTATTCAACCTAATGGCTCTGTTCCCGATTTCATGAAGCACTTCTTCCCCGCTAACGACTTCAAGACCTTTGATGGCGTTCAAGAGCCCTTGCTTGCTATACAAGTCACTGAGATGAAGGACGGAGTCTTCCTAGGTTTCTGTTACAACCACTTTGTGGCAGACGGTTCTTCCATGTGGAGTTTCATGCACACTTGGTCCAAGATTTGCTCGACTGGTTCAGCTTCTGAGCAACATCCCCCTCTTGTTCTTAAAGGATGGTTCCTTGACGAGATCGATTACCCGATCCACATTCCCGTTTTAGAGGAGAAGAAGTCACAACCAAGCCGTGAACTTTCTTCCGAGCCCATTGATATTGTTTTTCACTTCACGAAGAAGAATGTTTCAGACCTCAAAGCCAAAGCCAACAGCGAGGTTGGCTCGAGCGACTTGAACATATCATCTCTTCAAGCAGTTTCAGCGCATATGTGGAGATCAATCATCAGACACAGTGGTCTGAGCGGAGACAAAGAAACGTATTGCACAATAGGGGTGGACTTTCGGCAGAGGGTAAGTCCTCCTCTTAAGAAAGATTGTTTTGGGAACATGATCTATAATACAGTACCAGCCAAAGCCACAGTGGAAAAGCTGCTGGACCATGGCTTGGGTTGGGCTGCTCTGCAAATAAACAACTTAGTGAGTACGCAAACGGATGAGAAGTTGAAGACTTTTGCGGAGGATTGGGTTAAAAACGTGGTTAAAAAGGTAGAGAACCTAAGATCAGGTATTGGGAAGAGAATGGATGGTGATGCTATACTTGTCTCAAGCTCTCCCTGGTTCCAAGTGTACAGCAATGATTTCGGTTGGGGAAAACCGGTGGCGGTTCGAGGTGGACCGAGCAATAGGACCAGTGGCAAACTTGTACTTTTTCAGGGAACCGATGAAGGAAGTGTTGATGTTCAGACGACGCTATTGTCTGATGATGTACTAGTGAAACTACTAGCCGATGTGGAGTTTTTAGAGTATGTGACTACTGAATGATGAATGATTTCAGTTTAGAAGGGGGTAGATACATGTGTGTAATGTGTTTGGCTTTGGATTTTGAATAATTGTTATAATGTGTTTGTGTTTGGCTTTTGAATAACTTTTGTACTGTGTTTGGCTTTGGCTTTTGTATTAGTTTGCATAAGTAGATAAAGGGAGATAGTCTTTGGCTTCCAAGTCATGTCTCTTGTAAATGGATAATGTGTTAACCTGGTAAAGGGGGAAGTAGATACATTTGTTGAAGATGGAAGAGTATTGATGTTCATGCGACCTTATTGTCTCATGTACGTGTGAATCGGGCCGTATGGTCTGATGTATGATTGATTTGTTTAAGAAACAAAACAGTCAAGAAGGGACATTAAAAAAAATGCACTCTTGAACTACAAGAACATATAACATCAGCTTAACATGTGATGGCGTCACAGAGCCCTTGCTTGCTTTACAAGTCACCGAGATAAGTTTCCGTTACAACCACTTGGTGACAGACGGTGTTTCGGCGTGGCATTTCTTCCATACTTGGTCCAAGATTTGCCCGGAGTGGTTCTGGTTCTAAATGTCCCAGTTAATGACTTGATTTGGTTGACAAATAAAACAGATTACAAGAGAATAATCCTTCATTACTACTAAAACAGTTTACAAGAGATAGTGGAATCTTCCTTGATTACTACTATCACGTGCCTGGACATGTGCCACATCTCCTTAGGCAGACGTGGTGTCGTTTTCCATGCTTATTATCAAGTGATGTGTTTTCTTGGTTAGCACAATGTCCAGACACGTCAATCGCACATGTTGGAACAGAAAAAATAATCTTATAGAAGAATTATATTAAAGAATTAAGTCTTAAAATTATGAAAAATAATAATTGGAAAGTTGTAACTGATTGGTGCAGTAGTTTAGAAAAAGTTGAGCTTCCAGCTTCTACTCTAATTCTGATTCAGAGCTCCCACTAAAGAGAAGAACATACAAAAAGGGCGGATGTTACTGTGATTTCTTCAACCATAATTCGACCTAGAAACACAAACCGATCGGGTAAGACAAATATCCATCTCACTCCGTTTGATCTTAACCTTCTCTATTTTACTTATCTCCAAAGAGGTCTCCTCTTCCACAAACCCGACCCGGAAACCCGTTTCATCTCCCGGTTAAAATCCTCTCTCTCGACTGCTCTAGAGATCTACTTCCCATTAGCTGGTCGTCTTGTCAAAGTGGAGAATCTTGAAGACAGTACGGTCTCCTTTTTCATAGACTGCGATGACAGCTCCGGTGCAAGATTCGTCCACGCCGAGTCCAAATCATTGTCGGTGAGAGATATTCCTCAACAACAACCTCCTCATGGCTCTGTTTCTGATTTCATGAGTCGTTTCTTCCCATCTATCAACGTGAAAAGCATCGACGGTCTAACAGAGCCCTTGCTTGTGTTGCAAGTCACCGAGATGAAAGATGGCGTCTTCATCAGTTTCGGATACAACCACATATTTACTAGCTAGCTTAGGTTAACTGAACCTTTCATTTCACAACATGTGCTTTTATATGTTGAAATAGCCAACGTTATCCTTCAATAATTTTGGCTTTACGTAGATATTTTCAAAATGTAATGAGCACATGTTGAAAAAGACATCAGTAAATTGGAGAGGGTAGGTAGAGATACCTCATAAAAAAAATAAGATTTAAATGGTTCTCGTGGTCATATTATATATATATTTATATATAGTGCAGATCTTTTGGCTGTCAATCTTTTTATTTTCCCACGAAAAGATTTTGGAATCTTTTCTGGTAAACAAATTGAGAGAAAAAAAAAGTGATTAATTTTCTTTGTCAAGGTCTTGCTCACATAGGCTTATTTTATGTCGTTGGTTTTCAGTTTCTAATCTCATCTTGATTTAGAGCTCACACTAGAAAAGAAAAGAAAAGAAAAATGGGATATGTGACTGTAATTTCTTCAAGCATTGTTCGACCCCAAAACACAAACCAATCGGGTCAGACAAAGATCCATCTCACTCCATTTGATCTCAGTTTTCTTCAAATCGATTATCCTACGAGAGGTCTTCTCTTTCCCAAACCGGATCAAGATTTCCATCTCATCTCTCGACTAAAAGCCTCTCTCTCTCTTGCCTTGGATATTTACTTCCCTTTCGCTGGTCGTCTTGTGAAAACGGATAATCTTGAAGACAACACGGTGTCGTTTTTCATACACTGCGATGGCTCCGGAGCTAGATTTAACCACGCCGAAGCTAAATCTATCTCAGTGAGTGATCTTCTTCAACCTCATGGCTGTTTTCCAGATTTCACAAAGCACTTCTTCCCAGCTGACGACCTCAAGAGCTCTGATGGCGTCACAGAGCCCTTGCTTGTTATACAAGTCACTGAGATGAAGGACGGAGTCTTCATCGGTTACTGTTACAACCACATGGTGGCAGACGGTGTTTCCATGTGGAGGTTCTTGCACACTTGGTCCGAGATTTGCTCGAGCGGTTTAGCTTCAGAGCATTCCCCTCTTGTTCTAAAAAAATGGTTTCTCAAAGGGATTGATTACCCGATCCACATTCCGGTTTCAGAGGCAAAGAGGCCACCACCAAGCTGTGAACTCTCTTCCGTGCCCATCACGAAAGATAGGGTTTTTCGCTTCTCAAAGAAGAATATCTCAGATCTCAAAGCTAAAGTCAACAGCGAGGTTGGCTCCACTGAGATGAAAATCTCATCTCTACAAGCGGTTTCAGCGCACATGTGGAGATCAATCATCAGACACAGTGGTCTGAGCCGAGAGAAAGAGACGCATTGCAAAGTAGCGGTTGACTTGAGGCAGAAGGTAAGTCCTCCGCTTGAGAAAGACTGTTTTGGGAACATGATTTATAATGCACAAGCCACAACCACCGTGGAGGAGCTCCTAGATCATGGCTTGGGTTGGGCTGCTATGCGAATAAATAAATTAGTGAGCTCTCAAACGAATGAAAAGTTGAAATCTTTTGCAGAGGATTGGGTTAGAAATGTAAAGAACCTAAAATCAGGCCTTTGTAGTAGAAAGGATTGTGATACTTTGCTTGTTGCAAGTTCTCCTCGGTTTGATGTGTACAACAACGATTTCGGTTGGGGAAAACCGATTGGGGTTCAAGGTGGACCGGGCAATAGCTTTAGTGGCAAACTTGCACTTTTTCAAGGAATCGAAGAGGGAAGTATTGATGTTCAGACGACCCTATGGTCTGATATACTAGTGAAGCTACTAGCCGATATGGAATTCTTAGAGCATGTGACCACTGAATGATTAAGGTGAGAAATAAAACAGATACTATAGGGAGATACTCTTTGGCTTCTAGTGTTTGTTTCTAATGAACTGCATCTTTATTGATTTTCAAGAAGACGTGCTCGGTGTTGGCGTTTGCTTGTCGTCATGTTATGTTTTTTTTTTTCCTTTCGTTTGGTATTATCCTTTTTGTTTTAATTTTCTTTTTAATTGGGAATCCTAAGCTTTAGGCTTCTGTCTATATAAAGGGATCTTCCCATGTGTTTTGGTTCAGACTTTGATATTGATTAATAAAAAACTCTAAAAAGAGGAAACTCGTTTTGTATAGGATAATCCAAAACAAGTGGATTTATGCTTATTGAAATGAAGATAAAATTGATAAGATAGCTTCATGAGCTTTATCTATGTACAGAAAACTAAAGGAAATGAAAGAGATTTAAGATTCTCACCAATATCTCAAATGATCTCGATTGATATCATAAATGGTGAAGAAGTAGAGTTACTTTGTGGCAACTCTCAAAGGTACGTCACTTGTTCACATATATCAATCACATTTATACTAACTCACACTGACAAATTTTTATAAACAAATATGAAAAGGCATTATTTATTTAGTAACTTAACCGGGCCAATACCGGCCCAATAAAGTACCAAAAGACTCGAAAAGAAGTTCCTTGATAACTACTTCACTACTCTTGTACTGATTTTGAGCTGTTGACTTTCGATTACAGAACAAAAATGGCAGAAGTGACCGTAATTTCCTCAAGCATCGTTCGAGCTGAAGGAAACATAAACCAGCCGGAACGAACAAAGATCCATCTAACCTCATTTGATCTCAACCTTCTTCAAGTCGATTATACTCAGAGAGGTCTTCTCTTCCCCAAACCCGACCCTGAAAACCATTTCATCTCCCGACTAAAAGCCTCACTTTCTTCTGCTCTAGCGATCTACTTCCCGTTCGCTGGTCGTCTTGTCAAAGTTGACAACCATGAAGATAATACGGTGTCGTTTCACGTCGACTGCAACAACTCCGGCGTCAAATTCGTCTACGCCATAGCTGAATCTGTCTCGGTAAGCGATTTTCTTCAACTTGATGGCTCTGTTCCCGAAATATTCACGCTCCTCTTCCCCATGAACGGTGTCAAGAGCATCAACGGCATCTCAGAACCCTTGCTTGGTTTACAAGTCACCGAGATGAAAGATGGAGTCTTTATTAGTTTCGGCTACAACCACATGGTGGCCGATGGTGCTTCGATCTGGAGTTTCTTCAGGACTTGGTCAAAGATTTGCTTCAATGGTCAACAGGAGAAACTTCATCAGCCTCTTGTCCTGAAAGGATGGTTCCTCGACGGAATCGATTTTCCGATCCATATTCCGGTTTCTGAGATAGAAGCAAAGACGGCGACAACAAGTCGTGAAATTTCGACCAAAGAGAGACTCTTTCACTTCACCAAGAAGAACATTTATGATCTGAAGGCAAAAGTCAACGACGAGATTGGATCAAGTGAACAGAGAGTCTCGTCTCTACAAGCGGTCTCGGCTCATATGTGGCGATCAATGATAAGACACAATGGTCTAAACAGCGAAGAAGTGGCGCGTTGCATAGTAGCAGTGGATTTGAGGCAGAGGCTAGACCCTCCGCTTGAGAAAGAGTGTTTCGGGAATGTGGTCTACAACGCAATAGCTACAACTACAGTTGGAGAGCTTCAGGATCGTGGCTTAGGGTGGGCTGCTTTGCAGATAAGTAAAATGTTGAGATCGTTGAGGAATGAAGATTATAGAGCTTGTGCGGAGGATTGGGTTAGAAATGTAAAGATCCCAACATTTGGTGGTGAAAGAAGAATGGCTGGAAATTCTATAATTATCTCAGGCTCTCCTAGGTTTGAAGTGTATGATAATGATTTCGGTTGGGGTAGACCGATCGCAACTCGAACCGGACCGGGTAATAGTATCAGTGGCAAACTTGTACTTTTTCGTGGGATCGAAGATGGAAGTGTTGATGTTCATGCCACCTTGTTTTCTGATGTACTTGTGAAATTATTGGCTGATGTTGAATTTATGGAGAATGTGACCATTACATGACTGTTTGTCGAGAAATCAAACATATCTTTTTTGCAATAGTGAGGATTTTAGGTGCTTGAAATTGGGTGTGTTAAGAAATGATTACTAGAAATTGTGATTTACTGTTATCTTCTTACTTACCAGCATCAACCATAAGGTGATGTGTTTTCTTCAGTGGTTAGCACGTTAGTCCTAACTTGAATTTCAATAATTAACTTTATGTGAATATACATTTTTAATGACATACCCACATCTTGAAACAGTCAAAAAAGGGTTACAGATGATTATAATAAAGACGAAAATAATTGGAAACTTGAAACTGATTGTGCAGTAGGTTAGAAAAAAGTTGACAGCTTTTTTTTTTTTGTAAGAATTTTAAAAGGTATAGTATTCTGTGTGGAATATGTATTATGTGTTTGTAACTTTGCTTCTCTTATATTGTTGATAATTGATTTTAGCATTTGACTTTAGAAACAAAAAATGGCAGAAGTGAATGTAATTTCCTCAAGTATCATACCAGGTAACATAAACCAATCGGAACGAACAAAGATCCATCTAACCTCATCTGATCTCAACCTTCTTCAAGACGATTATTCTCAGAGAGGTCTTCTCTTCCACAAACCCGACCCGGAAAACCGTTTCATCTCTCAACTAAAAACCTCTCTTTCTTCTGCTCTAGCGATCTACTTCCCGTTCGCTGGTCGTCTTGTCAAAGTTGACAATCATAAAGATCACACGGTGTCGTTTCACGTCGACTGCAACAACTCCGGAGCCAAATTCGTCCACGCCATAGCCGAATCTGTATTGGCAAGCGATTTTCTTCAACCTGATGGCTCTGTTCCCGGATTTTTAAGGGCTTTCTTCCCCATGAACGGTGTCAAGAGCATAGACGGCATTTTAGAACCCTTGCTTGCTATGCAAGTCACCGAGATGAAAGATGGAGTCTTTATTAGTTTCGGTTACAATCACATGGTGGCCGCTGGTGACTCGATCTGTAATTTCTTGAGCGCTTGGATAAAGATTTTCTCCAATGGTCAACGGGAGAATCTTTATCAGCCTCTTGTCCTCAGAGGATGGTTCCTCGATGGAATCGATTCTCCGATCCATATTCCGGTTTCGAAGATAGAGACAAAGACGGCGACAAGTGAAATTTCGACCGAAGAGAGAGTCTTTCACTTCACCAAGAAGAACATTTATGATCTGAACACAAAAGTCAACGACGAGAATGGATCAAGTGACCAGGAAGTCTCGTCTCTTCAAGCGGTCTCCGCACATTTGTGGCGATCAATCACTAGACACAGTGGTCTAAACAGAGAAGAAGTGGCGCGTTGCGTAGTAGGAGTGGATTTGAGACAGAGGCTTGACCCTCGGCTTGAGAAAGAGTGTTTCGGGAATGTGATCTATGGTGCAATAGCTTCAGCTACAGTTGGAGAGCTGCAAGATCGTGGCTTAGGGTGGGCTGCATTGCAAATAAGTAAAATGTTGACAAATGAAGATTATAGAAATGTAAATATTCCAAAATCTGGTGGTAGACTAGCTGGTAATTCTATAGTTCTCTCAGGCTCTCCTTGGTTTGAAGTGTATGATAGCAATTTCGGTTGGGGCAGACCGATCGCAGCTCAACCTGGACCGGGTAATAGTATCAGTGGCAAACTTGTACTTTATCGTGGGGTCGAAGATGGAAGTATTGACATTCATGCCACCTTATTTTCTGATATGCTTGTGAGTTTATTGGTTGATGTTGAATTTATGGAGAATGTGAGTATTACATGATTGGTGGTCAAGCCTCTAGATATAAAAACCCATCACAATCTTGATTATTTTGTATTTACATCAAAGTTCTATCTCTTTCATTATTTCTAGAACACATGATTTTATATATTTTAAATTAATATCTATATGGGCTTTGAGCTGTTTTCTTGCATGTGGCTATCATTTGATTCATTTTGGTATCACAAAGATTTTCATCACTTTCCTTCCTTTCTTGACCGGAAAATGGCAGATGTGAGAGTGGTTTCTTCAAGCATCGTTCGACCCGGTAACATCGACCAATCGGGTCAGACAAAGATCCATCTAACCCCATGTGATCTTAACCTTCTTTACCTCGATTATCCTCAAAGAGGTCTTCTCTTCCACAACCCCGAACCGAAAACAAGTTTCATCTCTCGATTAAAGACCTCTCTCTCTACTGTTCTTGAGATCTACTTTCCTTTGGCCGGTCGTCTTGTCAAAGTGGACAATCATGAAGACAGTACGGTGTCGTTTTACATCGACTGCGACGGCGGCTCCGGTGTCAAATTCGTCCACGCCATAGCCGAATCTGTCTCTGTAAGCGATCTTCTTCAACCTGATGGCTCTGTTCCCGAACTTTTCAGGCTTTTCTTCCCTATGAACAGTGTTAGGAGCATCGACGGCGTCTCGGAACCCTTGCTTGCTATACAAGCCACCGAGATGAAAGATGTAGTCTTTATTAGTTTCGGCTACAACCACTTGGTCGCCGATGGTTCTTCCATGTGGAAGTTCTTCCAAGATTGGTCAACGATTTGCTCCAATGGTCAAACGGAGAAGACTCTTCAGCCTCTTGTACTCAGAGGATGGTTCCTCGACGGGATCGATTTCCCGATCCGTATTCCAGCTTCGGAGATACAAACAGAGCCGGCGAGGAGACGTGAAAGTTCGTGGACGAAAGAGAGAGTCTTTCACTTCACAAAGAAGAACATTTCAGATCTCAAAGCTAAAGCCAACGGCGAAGTTGGCTCGAGTGAGCTGAAGATATCGTCTCTTCAAGCTGTTCTGGCGCATCTGTGGAGATCAGTCGCAAAACACAGTGGGCTAAACAGAGAAGAAGAGACACGTTGCATGATAGCTGCGGATTTTAGGCAGAGGCTAAAACCTCCGCTTGAGAAAGAGTGTTTTGGGAATGTGAACCAGACCGGTATAGCTACGGTCACGGTTGGGGAGCTTCTGGATCATGGGTTAGGTTGGGCTGCTTTGCAACTAAATAAAATTGTGAGGTCTCAAACGGATGAAAACTATAAGAGTTATTCAGAGAATTGGGTTAGAAATGGTAAGATCCCAAGAATTGATGTTAGAGATAGGATTGGTGATAAGTCTTTGATTGTCTCAAGCTCTCCTTGGTTCCAAGTGTACGACAATGATTTCGGTTTGGGTAAACCGGTGGCTGTTCGAGCTGGACCGGCAAATGGTATTGGTTGCAAGGTTGTGGTTTTTCGAGGGGTGGAAGAAGGAAGTATTGATGTAAATGTGATGTCGACCGAATTGTTGAGGTCTGATGCATTAATGAACTTGTTGGATGATGTTTAAATCCATTAAAAACGTATCAAGTATTTGATTTATCAGTATATAATAATAGATTAATCATTAATGTGTGCTTATTTGCAGAAAACTACTTAACAATATCAAAACAGACGGAAGGAGAGAGCTGAGAAATGTACATAGAGAGTATTTAGTTACCAAATAACACAAAGATTTAACTACAACTGTGACATGTAAATTTCCTTGAACGATAATCAATTCACACAAACGTACTCAAATAAAGATCATGACGTAACAATCTTTCAAACTCATGGTTGGTCAAAAACAAAATAAAATAGTGTGGTATTACTTGAAGCAAAAGTATTCAAGTAAGCCGTCGTATGGTGCCATGGTGACCACATTGCTCACAACTATTGAAGGATAAATTGTGATCCGTTCTTTGTGTTAGACTATTAACGCATAACGAGCCACTGTTTCATGAATTTTTAAAGAATTACCGAGTATATAAGTCTACAATGAATTGTTCATATCAACAAATAGAGTTTACATATAAAGAATATGAATAAAAATCGTTGAACTAGGTCTAACCAAAAAAAAAGACCTCTGTTTCGTCAACACCTCTGTTTTTCCCCTGTTAGTTGTTGTATCAGTCTGGTCAACGTACACAAACCCAGCCATCGGCGACTGACCAATCAGGGATCGATTCACTAACAAGACTCTCAAATCTCTCCACCGGAACATCCAACGGCTGAGATTGCATCTGTGAATCCGACGAAACAGATTCCCAATCGTAGAACTCAAACGGACATCTCGGAGACGTCGCTACTTTTTCGTCCACCTTCGCAACGAATTCTTCTCGTTGATCAACGGCCACGAACGGATGGTTCAAAAGCATCTCAGCCGTCCATCTTCTCTCGGGATCTTTAACGAAACACTTGGACACGAAGTCTTTTCCTTCCTCAGACAACTCCTCTGGAATCTTCGGCAACTCTTCGCCGACACCGATGCGCATCAAAAGCGACACGAAGTTCGACCCTTCCTTCACACTCCACGCCGTTTTGCCGCTAAACATCTCAACTACGGCGCATCCCAACGCCCACACGTCAGCCGCTGACCCGTACTCGTTCTCGTTAACGGATTCCGGCGCCATGTATAACGGCGTCCCTCTAATCTTCACTCCTCCATTTGACGCCGTTAACTCTTCGTCGACCTTCCGCGCCAATCCGAAATCCGCAATCTTAACGGCGCCGTCGCCGAATAACAGAATATTCCCGAGTTTGATATCGCAGTGAGCGAACCCGTTCGAGTGGATGTGACGTAATCCTCTGAGCACCGATCCTGTGTAACGACGCACCTCGGATTCCGGTAGACCGTCGCCGTTTAGTTTCTTCAGTTGAGTCGCTAAGCTTCCTCTCGAAGCGTACTCCAACAGCAAGTTATGCAACTTCTCGCCGTTCTCCACCGTGTGATCCTCGCCGAAACACCTTACGATCTCAGGGCAATCGCCGAGCGAGTTCAACACTGATTTCTCGTTCGTGATCCCGGCGGCGCCGTAAGAGTCCGCCGATTTCACGGCCAGAAGAGTTGGGAAATCGCCGTAGTTTTTTATGTTTAACGGCGTCGCTAGATTGACTGTTGAGAAAGTTCCGTATCCGATTGTTTCTCCACGAACCCACTCCATTGAAAACGAGAGAAACTTGAGAAGAAGAAAAAATATCTGAATTTGTTGGGGTTTCTGAGAGGATTGTGAAGAAAGGTGTTTGTTTTCTTTATATATATATATGAACTTTGGTTTATGGTGAAAAGAATGATCCTTTATGATTTGGGATTCAGAATTGGAATATGATTTGAAGTCGTTTGGAAGATACAGAGCACGTAGCTCGTGACTGTTAATTGTGCCTCATGGTGCAACTTCCTTTTTTATATATACTCGAATTTTGAATGTTTTTTTGTAATTTTATTTTGTTTCCCAAAGTTTGAATTTTGAGGGATAAATTTAATGCACGTGATGAGAGAGGCTATTTGATATTTCCTCGTTGGGCTGCTGCAAAATTAAATTAAATAACAACATGTATATTAAAATCGGGGAAATAAATTTCATTGCACGATATTTGAGATCGAGAAATTTGATGGTCAATCTTTAGATTAAATCTTGCCCATCAATTGATCAACGAATCTACGACGATCAATATCGTATTATATTAGAGCATAATATAGTTAGAATTTCTCTCTGCGGCCGTTGTTGATACTTGATAGTTATTATGTGAAACATTATGATTTTTAAAAGGGGTATCATAAAAAAGGTAATGAACAATCTAGTAATGATAAGTATTTGCATTTACTATAATGTTTCCTAGTAAGAAAATTGAAGCTGATCGTGTGTTTCGTTGGATGTCTCCGAGGGGAGAAATTGAAACTGATAATGATAGATGAAAATAGTGCTGAATATAATGAAGTGGTCACATGCGAATTGTACTAGAGTTTTTATTTTATTGCTTTTTACCAATTTCAGTATATATACAGCATTTCAGCCAATTTTCATGCTTCGATGACTTTATCAGACAACTCTTCCAATCATTATCCTTCTTGCTATTATTTTAATAGTCTCAACTATACGATATATTTTACCTTTATCATCATAAAATGCTTAATATAGAAGTTTCTACATCAACTTGCTTGGCCTTTGGGGTCGTAATGGGGATGATTTGCATGAGAATCATAGAAAATTGATACTCTATCATTGTTTATTTTCATATTATCCATTTCCATTGATGTTGTATAAGAAACCTAATTACAAGTATAGTTTCGTTTTGTGGTTTTACTATCACACAGTTTTGTAACAGTGACTTACATATGGAAAAAAGATGTATAATTGTATGAAAATGGTTAAACTCTATGAAATTTGACTCTACTCCAAAATTAATTTATAATCATACGGTTCATAACCAGACTCCCGTATCATTATACATACTCATACACAAGAAATGACAATATATAACACTAAAACTTAACCGAGAATTAAGTTACCTTTTCTTGTTTATCTACGAAGAGGTTGCAAGATTGTCTTGAAATAAATTGCGGCGCACCTCACACTCTACGATATAAAAGTGCTGATTAATAAATAAATTAGAATCCAAAGGAATGGCGATGAAGTGCTTCACAGTGAAGTTCTTTCTTTTACTTTCTTTCTTTATTGTCGGAATCAGACTGAAGTCTTTGATTCTTAACAGAGTAACAGACTTTCGCAAGTTGCGGCTGTTAAATTTTACAATTTTTAATTATAATAAAATTATTTAAAAAAAAAAACAAAATATCTGGATATTTTTCATTATAACAATTAAAAATAGAAACATAACAGACATTAACGGAACGCACGAAACTCGAGACGTACAGAGTAACGCGAGGTTTGAGGAAAGTGATGTTAGTCTATCCTTAATTCCTTAGCCGTCACTCCGTCACCGTCACATGTTCGCATGTTCTTTCCACCAAATTTTCGTTCCATTTATTTATTTGGTCATTAGATTTTCTAGCATATTTTTTGGTTTTTTATTCTTCTGCAAATATCTTCCTCGGTAATAATATCGTTGAAAAATCGGAAAACAAAAATCTTCCTCGATAATATATGTTTTCTCTATAAATGGATAAAGACCTAGCGACTTGCGAGTTCTTTTTCCTTTTTTTGGTTTTGGTACCATGAACCAATCACATACTCCGATTTTTCTTTCCTTTTTGGTCTTTCGGCTACTTTTATCGTAGTTTCTACTTTTTTTCTATCTGCATTAGAATCATTTCTGTTGTAACAACAAAGGAGATGACAATGATTCTTCTGTATCCTACACATAGAGTCTTCAACCGTCGCTTAGTATTAACGCATGTTATTTCAGAGTCGTTTTAAAATTACAATTACAATGTTTTTATTTATTTAAAGTATATGAAGACTAGAAAAAAACCTTCTTAGCAAAAAATAAAACAGGTTTAAAATAGCTGTAGAAGTCACATTAGCTCAAAGCAGTATTGATTAGAGTAGAGAGCCATATACTTGTTTTGTTCTGCCCCAGAATCCAAAATCTTTTTCAGTTGAATTAGACATAAATTGTAAAAACAAGTTTTTTCTTTTAGATCCTACAAATTCTATACTCTGCCACACTTGATGTAACAAAGGCTTTTGATTGAATATAATTTTACATTCAAAAAAAAAATTAGACATAAATTTCACTACAACGTTGCACTCAAGTAGAAATGGTGATTTGATTATTTATTTTTGTGTGTTTATGTTCATAAGTAATAGCAACACTTGCTTTTGGAGAAACGGTAAATCTAATCTCCATAATTGATCGTTTACAAAAAAATCTTAATAATAAGCAATTCAACTTGACTTCGTCAATGGAATCGATTTTTCCAAAGCGCTAATGGATGGGGTCCCTCTAAAGATAAGCATAATTCAAGGTGTCTGGATATTCCTTGGTATCCAAGACACCAAATTAAACAAAAATAAATTCAAACCATAATTTAACTAAATTACAGTCAACTTTACCAGATGGATCGAGTAGGGTTTATAAACACTAACTCTGCTCATGATTTAGAATTAGGTCGTCTTAAGTCAAACCCAAATTGGGCGGCCGAGAAGAAGTTCATGAACATCAATTTAAACATGTTTTTTTTTTCAATTGTTAAAGCTGAGTCAAAAGACCATTCAAAAATTGAAAACATGTCTTTTTTTCTTGGAAGTTTCCAAAAAAGAAACAGTCGCTAGACTATTCGCGATAAGAAACTAAAGACACGTGATTGATTTTGAATTGTGATCTTATCATTGGTGATAATACAAACTATTAAGTTACTTATACTAATCACTGCACGATTTGATGAGTATATGATTCGAGTTTTTATGATGGGTAGGTATATGCCATATGGTGTGCACGGCCTATATTAGTTGTGAGCTTAAAGGGCCTAACCTTGGGTGGAGTGGGTCTATACTTGGGCTTACGCTGTGAAACCACAACAGCATATACAGCTCTCTTTTTTTGTCTAAACTTCGCTAGCTTTGTTTATAAGACATACAACAAAAAAAACTTATACAGTATAAAATACTCCGTACTTCTTAAAGTTATGATGTCTGGTCTGTCCATCTTCCATAATGACAGTAGTAAATTCAAGTTCCGAGAAATTTTTATAGAGGCAAGAAAGAAAAAGCATTTAGGAGTATACATTATTCAAAAGACAGGTTATTCTTACAGCAAGCCCCTAATGAAGAAGAGAAATAGTTACGTTATCCTATAATTTTACATAATTAAGTTAGTATACAATATGACTTTATAGCAATATGACTTAAAAATAGCAATTTCCTGACCCAAAATAAAATAATCTATTGAAAAAAAGGTTTTACATGGTATTTCTCCGTTTTTCTTACAATCATAACTTAAAATTTTACAGATAGTAATATTTTAGCTCACCTGTAAAGATACTTAAATCCTAAAATATTACATACAGATAATAGTAAAAGAACTCTAAATCCTAAAATATAAATCCAAAACCCTAAAATCTAACATTGAACCCTTAAATCTGAACCCTAAACCCCAAAATCTAAACCATAATCTAGAATTAGTGAACCCAAACATATATATTAAAATTAGGAAAAGGTGTATTTTTGAAAATTTCCACACTATAGATGTAGTTTTGAAAATTTTCACCTCAAAAGATGTATTTCATAAAATTTCTCTACTTTATATGATAATTCTAAACTAGTTTTATTTTTGTTTTGAAGAGTAGTCGCTTAGATAATAATAAAAATATAAACGTATGTATATTATATAATTTTATCAATACATGTGTGAATTTTGAGAACAATACCTGGTTGAAACTGATGGGATATTATAGGCTATTCCAAAAATATTATTATACGTTGGCCCCAAAACTTCATGTCTCTAGAAAGTTGGCTCACAAAATCATACACCTATTGGCTTTGCAACAAGAACGTACGATATATGACATTACACACTTGTTAGATTGGAAACAAGACTGAAGTATTGAACACATAAAACTTAACCATAAGTCCGAAAGCTGAGAAACGTGTCTCATACTGATCGGTGGTGAAGATTAATCCATTACTGTGATTTTATGTTACTTATTCTTAGCAGCACACGTCCAATTTAATTATTAATCCAAACATTATCGAAATCCGGAAAGGAAACAAAAATTGTTAAAATGGAATAACAACACTCTTAGTTTCATAATATTAAATTCCACACCTTCCGAGAAATTTTATTTTCATACTAATAAATATGAAAATACAAAACAAAATCATCATCTAAGAATCTGTGCATTTCCAAGCATCTGGTGATGATCAGACCGTATCGTCCCACACCCTTTTCCTCCATACCCTCCACCAACGCCGGCCGGTGTTGACGTCATTCCTCCGCCGTTAACAACCGCATGCTCCTCCAGCGACTGCACCTGCTTCTTGAGAAACTTAACATAATGGATAGCTTCATCGAGCATCGACGCCGTATCCATCTTGGTTCCACCGGGGACAAGCCGCTGAAGAATCCGGATCCTTTCGCTTATCCTCTCTCTTCGATGTCGAGCAGCAACACTCTGTGGATCTTTAGAGATCCTCACGTTCTTTCTCTTCGGTGGCTTCACGGCTTCTGGATCAATATGTATTGGTTGCATCACGGCTATTCGAAAGATCATCTCTCGCATGGCCGCCATGTTGGCGTTGTCACCGCCTCCTCTTTTGTCCGGGAGAGATGATGACGTGGAGGGGGCATACCGGAAATTTAAACCGGGTTGGTGGTGAGTGATGGTTGGGTCAAGTAGTGGGAGATGGGTATGGGAGGGGTTGAAGAAGAAAGGGTGGGTGTTGGGGTCAGAGAGCATCATGATGTTATGGGAAGTATTGTTAGGGTTTTGGTTAGTGAACTGATCAGGAAGCTTCTCCATCTGCTGCATCATCAAGTTCATTAGCATGTCGGAGTTGTCCATTCTCTTTTCTTTTTTGTTTGGAATTTATAGAGATTCGTTTTCTTTGAGAGATATGGAGAAGCTGGTGAGATAAGGTATGGAGGAAGAAGGAGGACTGACAAAGCTTGAAATTTTAGGGTTTTGTGTTTCTGAATCACATAGGAGGTGATGATGGAAGAGAGAGAGGGAGAGAGGTATGTGTAAAATGCAAACTGTTACTGCCAATCAGAGATTCAGCAATATAACAGGAAGTGAAGTATTTATATAGCACTTTGTGACCCATCCTTATTCTTTAACTTATTATAGCTATATACGTGTATATACACACACTATATATGTGACAATAAGGATTGTTTTCTTTCTATTTTTCACCCTCTTAAAATTTCACACTTTAAAGTACACATAGATGATAGCTGTTGAAAAATGTTTTCATGCTTAAACATGGATGTTCCAACCTTCCATGCATTGGATATTTGTATTCATTTTGCGCACAAGATTTTACTAAACTATGGATAAGTTTATATTTAATGAAGGTTAAAACTATTTACGTTAAACTTTCAATAGTACTACTATTTTGTATAGAATCAGTCAGTGATATATATGGCTTTGTCTGAAAATATAGCAACTCGATCGCAAGAGATCGAATATATGAGAATTCTTTTAGCTGAAAAATGAAATATTCGTACATCTATTAAGAGTTACATTAACCGTCAGTTCACGAAAGATTATCCTTATTCAGATCGACCGTTCTCATATTTTTAACGAAGCAGACGTGTCACGAATCGGTGGGATATCGGACCCACGAGTCTTTGAACAAATGCGATTGTGGACAAATCAAGATGCATGAACCGCTCTCACCGTTCAGGCAGTCACGATGAATTTTCCTATTCCTACAATTAACAAAGAAATTGTAAAACTTTTTTTTTTTGTTATCTCGGTTCGAATATTAGACCTTCAAAATGAAAATTTTGTTTTGAATAATAATGGGAAAGAGGGTAGTCGTGTAGTTGTGTCCCCTTTTTTGTATCTAAACTTTATATTATTATTTTTTGTTATAATTGTTAATTACCCCACATCCACATGAAATATGTCAGAACCCAGTGAACCCATCTGTTTCGCCGGGATCTGTTCAGGCGACGGCGAAATATAAACCAAAACATGAAACGGTTAATCTTGAATTTTGGATCCAAAATATTATGCATAAGAATATGAGAGATGCAGTGTCTATGTTTTACCCTTGATTACATACAAGTTTATCTATAGTTAATTAACAAGCTAGAACCCATGATTTTATAATGAAAAAAATTAGATTTTATGCACCTTATTATGTAGGAGTATGTGTTATGGAAATAATGCTGTCTATATGTATAATGGACTACTACATAAATAATCGAATCTCAGTTGGCGTCGAGCGTTGGTGTATGGCACGCTTACCAAAGCCGATCGGAGAGGACTTATTGCGATCTTCTTTTTAATACATTTTTTTCCATTTTTTTTTTATCAAAAGTTTTACGTGATGTTTGCTGATAAGAAAAAAAGAACATAAAAAGAGGTGAATTAATAACATTACAGTTAAGATGGAAGCACTTCAATGAGCAAATTAATAAATGACTCTTGCCTTAAAAATGTATAAGTCCAGATGACATCCAAACCTCACTATCTTCAATCAAGATTAATGTCTGGCTGTATTTGTACAAAATCATTATTAAAAAAAAAAACCACACGTTGAAAAATCACTTCATTTGACGTCATATACATCAAACAATTAATTTTGTTTTCTGTTAATTTAAGTAACGCTGATTTCTTCTTCTTCTGCTTCCCTGTAATTAGACAAAAATAGGCAGACACAGTAAGTTGCTTTGGATTTGGTTTTACCCATTTATGTTGACACTGAAACATGTAAGAAAACCAACGAAACGATGACGTTTCGCTGCCCTCACTTTTTCAATCAAGAAACCAGCATTGAAAATAACAAAAACAGATGCTATTTTCCCTTTTTCACCTTTTACCTCAACAGTCACTGTAAGAATTAAACACTCCTCCTTCCCACGGGATCTTATTTTCTTAACCAAGATTCGAAGTCTTGTTCGTACTTTTTTTCTTGTCTCTCGAGGACTTTCTTTTCCGGAGTTTTTTTTTTTTTTCTACTGATCATATTTTCTCAAAATCGGCGATGTCTTTCATTACGTTATTGACTGATAAATGCCGTTAAAATCGAGAGTGGTATTTTCTTTCTGAACCAGCTAGTGCATTCGAGATAGTTTTGCTCAAAGCCTAAATATTATGATTGTTTTTGTAATTTTCTTATGTATCTATTCGTGGGTATTTAGTTTCGTTGATGTGTTTTTCTTGAATGGTTTAAAATGCTTTTTTGTATATACAGTGATAAAACATTTACAATATAATAAAGAAAAATATCGAGATCTATAAAACTATTGCTTCGTGTAATTCACTCTATAAACAGTTTTTTACGACTCATGGTAACTGGTTCAAATCAATACCATTTGTAAAGATCATATCTCTCAAATTATTTTGTATAAAACCTCCAAAGTAAAATGAAACTTATAAAATAGATTTTGATGAAATCTAGGCTTTTTAGTACATTGGTAATCAATTAGTACTGGCCTTTTCTCAGTCGAATGTATTTACTTTTTAGAAAATGGTCGTCGTATTATTTGGTTATCTGGTTGAGGATGGGCACTGTATTAAAATAACAAACATTGGGATCTTCGAAATTGTAAATCTAGTTGCTAATAGTCAGTAGTATAGTTAAATAATTAAATACATCAAAACTGGGGTAGGTTGCCTCCTAAGGCAAGGTAGTGATACAGCTGTGTTCATGTCACAAGCATCATCTATGCCCGCTGCTCCTTATTAACACCACAGTTTGTATCATCCAAATGATCAATCACGATTTCCGACAAAGTTAAAATAATCAGAATTTCAAATATTCATCGTTTGGAAAATTAAATAGTTATTTTGTTAATGTCGTGAACAAATATACACAAGAAATCGCACAAAGGTCCCAACATTACCACATGAGGGTTTCTGATGATCATTATAATAGCCTTTTTTTTCCACTCGATCATTACAATAACCTTGATATTAGGTTTTATAGATCACTTTCTTATCGTATCTTATAATTTCTTGAACAAGTGCTCTGTATTCTCCTGACACATTTCTATCTTCCCCTTATTTTTTTCATTACTATATTGTTCGTATATAGAAAACGATAGATATGAATTAATATATTTTCTTCGCATTATCTTTTCTTCAATGCTTTTTTATTTTATTTATTTATCTCCAATCTCTCTTTTTATTCGGATAAATTCTCATGTTCTCTGTGACAGGATAAAGTTCATGCACCCCTCTTTAATTATTGCGATTATTGTTATATTTATATTACTGTATATATTTCACTATATCTTGGGGGATTTTCTTAAAGAAATATTTTCTTCGAATTTCCAGTGAAACTTATGAAAGAATACTCACCAGCTTTATCAATACGTAAGTTCATAAATAGAGAGAACTAGGATTGATGTCAACTTCATTACAATAATGGATTAATCCTACTTGTATATTGTAATCAAACAAATAAGAAAATAATAACAAAAACAGAAATCTCATATAATATGCATATGGAGAGGCAAACAAAAGTCAAAGCCTAGAAGATGGGAGCCTCCGTAATCGGGAGATAAAAATTATACCAAGTTTAATGTGTAAGAATTCAGACAAACAAATGGGTGATTTGATAAAGATTTGTTTTTTCATAAAAAAAAAAGTGCCGTATAAGAAACTATTATGGGATGAAGAGGAGTAGATCGATCATATGTCCCTTTTATTGGATCTCCTCTCTTTTATTTGTTTCTTTCTTGTTTTCTAGTAGGTTTTTGGTATTTGGTACATTCTTTGACTCTTGTTTTTTTAGCACCCATCCATGTCCCTTGTGCTATATTAAATGCATGCAATTTATGTATTTTCAAAATGTATATTGTAAGATATATCTTTTGTTTTCATTATTGAATATAGAAATTTCTAGATGAACTGAAATTATCATTTGAAAATAGCTTTTTTTCAATATATGGAGGTCATGTAAAAATCACAAAGGAATTGGAAGTTACGTTGAAACGAAGTCTTTCATTTTCGGGTGAGTTCTTTAGACCATCTTCTGAAAATGCTAAGATACAAGCGATTGTAAACAATATGGGTTGACAACTTGACATCATCGAATCTTATATATCAGTGTTGTTGAAGACCCTGAGAAGTTATAACAAATCGTTGTATTAGAAACTTTACATATATTTTATAGTACAAGAAAATTTAGTTTAATCAACTCATGATGGTAACCATGATTCTAATACTAAATAGTTCGAAATGTACTACTAAGTAAAATACTGAGCTTGACTTACAAAATTCGAATAAGGCAATAGCCATTGCGTTACATATAGAAATTAAAAATGCAAAATTGAAAACCCGGTTAAGGAGAGCCAAGTTATCAACTGGTTAAGATTTAAATGGGCCTGAAAGCTCATGTGCCTAATTATGATACGGGCCTATAGTTTTAAAGTCAACAAGACCAGAAGCAAAATGGTGGAGCTATGCTTCTTGTTGCGTATAATGGTGATCTTCTATATAATAGCTCTCTGTTTGTGAGTAACATTGTAAGAGTATCTGAAAGAAAGATTTTCTGAAGAGTGAAGATTTACAGAGAATCTAATGAGTAGTGTCAGTAACGGGGAATGCAAAGACTATGCAGCTGTCATTAGCGAATGATATGAGATAATGAGAAGATTCAGAGATTATAATACTACGAACGAAGAAGAGTCTCTTGAGTTCAACTTAGTTTTCGCAGATAATTAAGGCAATCGTTTTTGTTGGAGGTGAATTAGAACATTAGAGAAATTAGTTACACGACTACTTCGTTTTTGGACTCTTACTTGATAATGGATCAAAACGCCCTTATTCTACCAAGTTCTTGGACCAAATCTTGTGGTCGTCCCCACGGAACAAGCAGTAGTCAAAAGTTTTGTACTTTGTACAGTAGTATTTATTTTTCTCAATTCACGAAAATGTTAATAGATAAATTGAAAAATTCAACCTAAATTGCGCTGTGTGTATACAAGCCGAAAGAAAAAGAAACAACTATACAGATTATCTTTTTCCAACTTGTTAGAATCTATGAAAACTAGTTGAAGACTAATTTAACCAAATCAGATTTAAATACATAAAATAAGGTGAAAAGTCAAACCAAACAAATAAATAAATAGTCCATCAACACGTAACATATTAAGCGGACCGAACCATCCTTTTAGCCGATACACGGTCTCACGGACAACACTTCTTCTTCTTCTTCTCTCACCGCTCGTCTACTCCACGGCCCACACAACATGTCCATTCGCATCTGTCTTATCGACGGCCAAGATCTGATCTGATCTGACATGTCATGTTTGAATTTAAAGACGGATGGTGAGGAACGTGATGGGCGGTGGGATCTGCACGTGATCAGAGGAGCAACGGTCTGATCGGATGATTCTTCTTTTAGTGGTAGCAGTGACCGTTCTGAAGAAATTATTATGTACCGACATTATCATATACAAAACAAATATTTTCAAGTACGATGCTACTACCACTCATATGACTTCTTTACGGGAAATATTTAAAATTGTACAAAAAGGTTTGGTGTACAATAATAATACTAGAAATGTTTGCATTGAATTAAAAATACATTATTTGGGAAATAATGATTGCAGCAACAGTCCTTTTACGGGTAAAGGTTGGTTATGATCACTGATCACAACGTAAGCAAAACATTTTAATTCCTGAGTGTACCTAGCTGTATACTCTCTGATACATCTCATCTAACCATATTGTTTTCTGGATTATTAAGTGTTTGGTATAGGACACATCTTTTTTTATTTTGGCTCAATTCCTTAATAATATCTCCAATAATTGTCCAAATTAATGCCTATACATTATTTTCTGCTTTTATTACGACATTTGTTTGAACACATGCTCAATTTGTTTGGAGAAAATCAGGAATGATGAAACTAAAAAAACTATTAATCGTTCGTGGTTAAGTAATCATTTCATGGTATTTTTTAACGTCGTTCGATACCGCACAAAGATTGGAGTGAAAGACAGCGTTGCGTTATGAAAACAACGTCGGTCTCGCCATCGTTCGCGGGACCCGATAACGTTATTTTGCGCTTTGTTTGGGAAAGTCGTCACACGTGCATTGGTGTTTCTTTTACAAGATTTTAGAGATATTACACAAATAAACCTTTAAAAGTAATTAACCTAAAAATCCTGAAAAAATAAATCTCTTATATTACCCCTCTCTCGAAAGCAAAATTGGCTATATTAATGTAAAAATTTCGGTTTTATTTACTACTTTTCGGAGTGTGTTTGTTTTAGATGGGGGAAAATTATAAGTTTACATATTTGAATTTTATACCTTTTGAAATCGTTAAAACTATTACCGTATTTTTTGAATATTTGTAAAATTGTAATCAAGATGGGTAATTAAAGGGAAATCTCGATCGGGGAGTGTTATCATGACCGGGAAACCGACTCGACAAGTTTCCCGATTCGTTTGACGACTTCAGGAGACAGCTGCTTCACCGGTTTCCTCTCCTTCTCCGGTCGAAAATCAAAACCGAGTGCGTCTGACACTTCCTCGGAGCTCCATCCAGCTTGTCGGAGAGACTCCGAGAACCGACCCGCTTTCAAAAGCAATGCATCTAAAACCGCTTGATTGTCTAAGATTACCATTTCACCCTCAAAGAAACCAGATGCTGACACGTGGACGATATCTTCGACGTCCGATTCGCTCCACCCGCCTCCTCTTAAAATCGACCCGATCCGGTTCACGTAATCGTCGACCCATTTCGGCGTCTCCGATCTAGGAAAATCTACATATCTCTCCGGAGATGAAGAGTGTGACGACGACATCGAAGAAGCCGAGTTTCTCCGGCGACGATCCACCGCAGCATCACTCCAAAACTCCACCCATCTCGGTGTACTCGATCCGTGAACCCGACCCGAATCTAAGCTCATTCTGGAGAAATTCGACGAGGAAGACGACGACGACCCGGCGGATTTCTCGCTCACGGAACGCTGCTTTTTGAGAATAGCCGGACACGCGTCGGATGCTCTGAATACCGACTCACGCTCGAAGAAATCGGAAAGATCCGACCCGCAACAGAAAATCCGAGTCTCGTCGATGTAGAAAACCGGGTTACCCGCTAAAGACGGGCTACAAGGAATGAAGCAGTGATCGAAAATGGGTATCATCAAAGGAGCTCTTTTGAGAGCGTTTCTCGCGACCCGTAAGGCCTTTTCCGGGTCGGACGGTCTCGGGCCCCAAGATTTGCTCCAGAGAGTGTTTCTCGCGATCTGAAACGACACGGCTGCGATTGGAAGATCGATCATGGCTCGGAGATGGAGACGAGCTCCGGGAGAACGCCAGTCTGGAAATCCGGCGCCGACTGGTAAACCGGCGGTGAGAACGGCGCGGAGATCCGGTGGGAAAGCGAATGCAAACTCTGCTTCGGCTCGGGCGAATTCGGAGTCGGTTAGACCCGGTTGGACTTGGATTCTAGAAGTGTGCAAGTGTGAGATAACTTGGTCGGCGAGAGATGAGAAAGAGACGAGACTGTTCCTGACCGTCGGAGTCTTTGGTGCGGCGGCTCGAGCTGAGAGACGACGGAGACCCGCCGCGTGTGCTGGCCGGAGACCGGTCATCCTCCGATCAACGTCGACCATTTTCGTTATTTCTTGGGAAAGAACAAGAATTTCGGGGGAAGAGCTATGAAAAAGAGTGAAGCTTTATGAGTTATGGGGTTTCAGATATGTCTGATCACTGATGGCGAACTGCAAAAAAGATGATAGGCGAGAGAGAGAGAGAGAGAGAGAGAAGCTTTGTTGATCAAAGTGTAATGAGCTTCTTTTATTTATAGCAAGTTTTGTTGGTGGGTCCTACTAATTGTCTTTTCTATTTATTTGGTTTTATTTGGTATTTAATTATTTATGAAATATTGAAATAATAGTTTGATTTGTGAGAGAATCTCTAGTGACTTCATCAACTAGACTAATTCGATGATTAAAGTCTTTATATTTTCTTCATTGAGAGATACTTTAATTTATGTACATTTTGTTAGTTATCTAGATCAGCATCAGATACCTTTCTGATCGGTTTACACTTTCACGGCTCTGATTTTTTTGGAATCACGTAGGACCCATGCGTAAATTATGGATACAAGCAAGTTTAATAAAATCAGATTGTCACATTAATCAAACATTAGAAGAGTCGGTTCATAAATAATAAAGTTATCGATGTTTTACTGTAGTATGTAAAACTATTTCTAGCAATTTACCTAAATTTAGATGAATTAGATCACCTCATTTTTCTATGGACTATCATAACTTTGAAGGTATTGGCTAAACTCATCAAAACTTAGTCCAAAACCGAGTACTAATCTGGTTTAGAGTCGACCTCGGTGGGATTAGAGGTTTGCTTCGGATTTAGAAGCATTGTAGATATTAAACAAAGGTTGTCAAGTGTGATTAGACGTAACCCAAGTACCCAACATGATACCCATTTCGCCACGCTGCATCAAATCATGTTCCTCATTTCAGTAGGGACAAAATAGATACTATTAATCACTGTTTGATTATGGATATTAGTCATTTAACCATAATCTTTGCAGCGGATTCAAAAGTATATAAAACTAGACATCGTGGTATTAGAGGATTTTGTTCTTTCTATAATATCCTAATTTGAAAGTCCTGACGGAAAACATAAAAACCAGTACACATGCAGCTTACGCGTGAATTGTAGTTGTAAAGTTGAAAATTCCACCGCTTGTGTTTTTTCTTCTATTTTGTGTTAAAACATATTTTACTTATCTATCTATATTGTAGTTGTGATTTGATTTAATGCGATCCTGAATCTATGACCGTTGATGCAATAATCTTTGGGGGTAAGCAATAAAAACGCTCACGCGACTCTAGATCACACTACTCGGGAATCTCACATGCTAATACCAATACGGCATGGATTCTTTAGAGAAAAGCAAAATGTTTTTAGCTAGTGTTAAATCGAAAAAGCATGATTTTAAAATAGTGATCTTGTAGTACTACAATCTTCAATAGCTTATTAAAATGTGTGGAGATAATTTAAAATTACGTTTGTATAAACACACTAGTTTGTGTATTCATTTTCAAACGTCGTCGAAGCTGCCTAGTATTAAAAGAATTAATTTCAAATAAACGGTCACTTTGTCAGCTTAACCACATGTTAGGTATCGGGGGAAATCACATGTTAGGTATTGGTTAAGCCTAGATATGCCTTTAAGTGTTAAGTTTTATACGTAAATTCGAAATATAGTCAAATTTCCATGAACCATTTGTCAAATTTAATACGTTAATGGGTCAACGGCACATACTTATAAATTATTATACAAAATGTACGTGATTCGGACTTAGCTTAAGGAGCACTAAAGGAGTTTGTTATGTTTTCTAAGAGATTAAGTTGTAAATTACATTTATTTGATGTTCACACTTGCAAATCAAATGATAATACAAAATCTATTTTTAGCTACTTCCCGGCCGTTTTAAGAAAGGAATTCTAGCTTTTGATAATTAGTTCCATTTGAACTTATAAAATAGCATCCCAACCAACACACTTGTTTTGATAATTACCAGAGTATCTACAGAAATATCATATCTTAAATTCTAAGTAACATATACAGTTTTATAATCAACGGCGAAATAACAGAACTAATGATTCTTTAATCTGCAGGTTTTCACAACGCCTCAAGATCGTAAATTTGTGTTCACTCATTCAGAAAATTCAATAATAAATCTTACTATCGTATATCCCTATATTTGTTACAGTTTGTTTCATTCTATCACCTCCTACTATCTTCCCATTATAGTAACACTATCAACGTTGGGAATATATTAAAAACAATAAGTAATCAAGCTAACTAGACAAGTAACTTGATACTTCTATACCACTCCACTTGTTCTGTCTAGTTATAATTGTGTCCGACCCATTTCCAAAGTTTTAACTATTTTATCTATTTATATATTCTCAACGTTTGGTGGTGTTGTACCGTTCACATACAAGCCCAACTACAGTAAAACCTCTATAAAGTAATAACGTTGGGACCACAATATTTTATTACTTTAGCGAGATTATTATTTTATCGAGAGATAATTAGACCAAAAACTTAATTTAGGATTCGAAAATTCTATTCATTTATCGAGGTATTACTTTATCGAGTATTACTTTATAGAGGTTCTACTGTACACTGTACTAAATTAACAATTTCTCTGAAACATTATTGATATGATGTAATTTACTGATGAATCGACCAAATTATTTTTCAGTTTCCTGTTGATTTACTTGACATAATCTATCAACAGAGTGGTCATCTTGATAGTCATCAAGATAAAATATAGATATACTCCCCAAAGTTATGGTTGTAAAAAAAAAAAAAAAAAAAATCAACCTTAGATCTCGTGATCCTAAAAAATGGAGCAGAAAAGAAGCTGGATCAGATCTGTAGGTGATACAACTTATAAGAGGTTTTGGTATTATTAATGTTGACAAGACAAGAAATTGTTTATTTTTATTAAAATTGACCATTTTTTCGTCGATACATGAACTATATTATACGATGTGAAAGGTTGGACTTAGGTATGGGTAAGAGTTAATGAAATGTTCATAAGGTGAAGAGTTTTTGTTGTCTGGGTGTAAAGCTTTTGGAACATTTACAAGTTAGATGTTTAATTGTTAGCTGAAGTTGTGTGACATTTTGTAGGGTCCATTTGTCCCAACCACACAATATAACATCTTATAATGAATAAATCGGAGGTGCCATTTCTTGCAACTAGTTCATTGATTATGTTAGGAATAAGTATATGTTGTGGTCGATTGACTGAAATTTATAAGAGACAATTTAAAAAGAAATTGTGACTTTTATAGTGCAGTTCCAGTTTCATCCAATTTGGTCTGAAAGCTCTTACTCTACCATAAATATAACATATCTCTACTATAAGCTCTAGTTGACTATCCCAAATCAAGTTTAGATCAAACTTCTTATTTTGCACGACAAATGATAAGGTCAAACATCTTCGACTTCACGTGATGTTCCTCATATCTTTGACATATATGTCGACGAAATTTATGGCAATAACCTTGAATGTAAAGTGTTGTTACAAAAAGTCATTGTCGTTAGACAATTTTGGTCAGTTTGTGTGGCATATAGACTCTATCGACCGTTGTTATGTCCCCACTCGATCACAACTATCGATCAGTCAATTTGGTCCAACAGCTTTGGTTTGGTTCAATGTCTTCATAAGAAATACGAAAAATGTCAAATCTCTTGTTGTGATGGGTTAGTTTTCGTAATTGAATTTTCTTGTTGGTTGATGCTAAGAGAACATAGGGCATATGACAAGTTTGGTGTATACAACTTCCTTTCAACTGATTGAAAGAAAAAAACCAAAAAGGAACCAAAATACCATTATTCTAATTATATATCGATAATTATTAATTCTACTAGCACTGGTAATTTTTGTTTTATCATACCTAATTCTTTTAATAACCAGATCACATTGTCGTGATGGATTATCGAGATTTCTCATACAATTCGTAATGATTATGTTCATGAGAAAACAGTTTGGTTATGCTAGATATTAGTGAACCAATTGAGAGTACTTCGACCATTAACGAGTGAACATAATTACGCTTTTAAATTGTTTTTTTTTAAACAAGGGTTTACGCTTTCAAATTGTTGGGAGCCAATGTATCTTATTGTAGCCCTGTTCGTGCGAGGAGACGTCCATGACATATCTTGCTCCGTATGAACAAATATTTGTTCTTTTTCGTCAAAAAACATATTTTGGTTTTTGGAAAAAACATTATAATGAAGATAGAAACATTATGATAATAACTTCATAGGTTTTCGAAAAAAAACATTTAATCACATATACTCCCTCCATTTTTTTAAGATGAATTTTCTAGACATTAGTTGTTGTTTCACAAAGATAAATTTTATACCTTTTTGATACACTTTTTCAGTTTTCAAGAAACAATGATTGTATTTGTTAGATTTTTATTGGTTAAAAAGTATAAAAAGTTGTTTTATTGCAGAAATCAATATACTAATGATTGAAAATCTTGTTTTCCCTAATATGTGTGAAAATTCTAGAAAATTTATTAAAAAAAAACGGAAGGAGTATTGGTTTAATCGCATTTGAAGGTGAGCCACTCGAATATAATAACAAAATACATAAATAAGACCTATATTATCTCACTGATATACTAGTATTAATATATTCTAAAATTCCGTAACCAATAAAAATGCTATATAATTAAATAAACTCAAAGAGGGTTAAAAGCTTATCTCCTTCCACAATAACCTGTTTTACAAATAACTAAGAGAAAGTAGACCGTATTATATATCCATATAGGTATATCAAGTTGCTATATAAAGTTTTAAACTGATAATAGTTGGTAATATTATATGCACAACAAAACACACTATTCCCGTTCTTATCAAATATAATTGCAATATTACTACAGTTTAGTCTGAATTCGTTTAAAAGCTTAGTTGAAAATATTTTTTTTTCCAGCGAAAATATGAATTATATTAGTCACAGTACAAAGAGTGAGTTATTAGTCAGGTGAAAACTAATTTTAAAATAATAGTTACAAAATACATAAATAAGGCATATATACAATCTCAACAATAGACTATATATATAGCATTAATATATACTCTCTCTCTTTTAAATTAGTTGTAGTTTTGGGAAAATGTATCTATAATTGTTTGGATGTGTTTTGAGTTTAATACATCAAAATAATTACAGATACATGACAAATAATTTGAAACAAAGGGAGTACTAAATATCATAACCAATACAAATGTTACAATAATAAATAATTTCAACGAGGTTTAAAGCCCTCCCATGTGCATAATACCTCATTAGTTATTACCTTCCACGCTAACATGTTTTACGAATAATTATGAGAACACGTAAACCGTATTATATAAAACAATATATGAGACTTAATCCAGTTTACAAATATTTTTGTTATGGTTGTTAATTAAGTCAAAATTCATACTTTTGCTTAGTTTTAAATTATAAATCACAGAAACGCAACTCTAGTTTTGTTAAAATTTTGACAACAAATTCTTGTTTCTTCAGATTACTATAACAATAAAATAGAAAATCCTGTTTAAAGTAGAAGAAACTTTATTCCTTGATTCACTACCACCTTTTCATAAAACCATTCACACTTTCCTCTTTTCTTTTATATAGCCATAGATTAATAAGCACCCGTGTGGTTGGTATCTCTGTCTCATATCTCTTCTTTATAAATAGATTCTTGGTAGGTCTTTGGGAAGGCTATAAAGCATACTATTGTAGAAGCGTGCGTGCAGTGGCGAAGGATAAAGCGAGTTTCTCATTGTTTTCTTCACTATTTTTGAATTTTCATTCAGTCTTTTACTTATTTTCTTTGTTGGAATGTCGTTCCCCAAAGTGATTTCCGTTTTTCTTTCATTCTCTCTGTACATGGGAAGGCTACAAAAGCATACTATTGTATACTATTCTTCCGTATATGTTGCACTCCTAATTACGTATGAATATGGTACCTTTTGGGGGCATGCCAAGAAGAGATTATACATTTATACAAGAAGTTTTGTAATGGAAATTTTCGGTTGCAGAAAAAAGTGAAACTGTGGAATCACTCCAAAAAGTTACATGAATGATTCTTTTATTTAGAACTAAAATTTGGGATCATATAAAAAAGAGTAGAACAAATTTGTAGCTGTAAACCACACTTCCGTGTCACTGTTCTAGAAACATTAGTATAATCTAATGCATTTTGCCAACGTACAGACATATTTATCATTGACAAGTAATATAATTTTTAGAGCAGGCCTATCCAGTGCGACGCATCAAACTCTAAACGAGTAAAGATTCCCACTACTTTCGCCAGATATTGAGTTTTGAGTTAATGATCATTGGCTATGTTGTTGAGGTCAAACATAATGAGTCTGTTAAGTTTGGTTCACTGCCCGAATTGGACCGTTTATTGTTCAACAACTACTTCCGCTCTCTTTACTGTATTTAGTTCGACCACTAAACTATTATTTAAGCACAGTTTGTTGAACCGGCTATATATAAAACAATTTTTACGGTACATTTGGACATTAATGACTTGCACGTTGGAGGCAGTTCTAAATGTATTTTCAACATTTAAGCTGAACGTAGAGAAATCCTGAATTGGATTTTATGATTAAATTAAAAGATCAGAGTCAAACATAATCCATGTGTTAATCTAAATTTAATCCAAAATGTTATATGAAATCCTGCACAGTAAAATATGTTATTACAAGTATATAGTATGTAAATCCAGCTTTATGTGTGGTTTAGTTTGTTAATCATGCTATATTGCTAAGTTCATTGTTATTGGGCCATAAGAAGCTAATTGGACCATAAGTCCATAGAATAAATCCGCATCGTCTCCTGTAATCTAAAACAGTATGCTTTTGTCGAAAGGACATTATGCTACTTGAAGGAGTTAAGGTCGTTTAACTACCATGAATCCACTAGTATATTTCAATACGTTAAAGTAATCCACCAAACATTTTTCAATATGATTTTTCACTCGTGGAATATCTTTATTCAATCATAAAAAATGGAAGAAAATCTAAATTTTCTATGTAGATTTTATGCAATGACAACTTGTTTTGGCTTACCCCGTTAAGGCGTTAATTCCAGGTAAATTACACATACATACTTTATTATAAAATACAAAAAAGCCAGATCATCATGACTTGGGCCGGCCCAATTTCCATTCGTCGGCAACACACACACACTCTCTCTCTCTCACTCCTTTATAAACAAATCCTCAACTAACATTTCTCTCTCCCCCTAACTAATTCCACTTATTTACCAAAAAACCAGCCATTGAGCCTGAAACCCGCCGTCCACCGCCGCACACCCCCTCGTCGGGGGTAGTGCGTCGCCTCCACACGCCTCCGTCAACTTCTCTCCTGAAGCAACACTCGTGGTCGCCGGATCTTATTCGCGAGGAAGCTTGGTCAAAGCGCCGCGATGTATCCCGCCGCCGTCGCCGCGGAAAGAGCTTGACGGACGACGATCTCGACGAGCTCAAGGCCAGTTTCGAACTCGGATTCGGATTCGGATCTCCCGAAATCGCCGATCGGAGACTGTCCAACACGCTTCCCGCGTTAGAACTCTACTACGCCGTTCAGAGAAGCTACAACGATGCCGTTTCAAACAAATCGTCGTCTTCGCTCTCCGACGGCGATACAAGCCCCCACACCGTATACCAAACCAGTATGTCTACACCTATGTATACACTGATACACAATTCATGATTTTGCGTTACTTATGATATCAAATTTTCATTGGATAGGTGATGATCCGCAGACGGTGAAGACGAAGCTGAAGCAGTGGGCGAGAGTGGTGGCGTGCACCGTGAATCAATCGCCTCCGAGATGAAAAATTAACGGCGTTAAATTAGACGTCTGTTAAAAATGTGATCAGGATACGTAAATTGAGGAAATGGCCAAACAAACGTGGAGCCCAGTATTCAAACACTGTAATATTATTACACACACAAATGTAAAATACCAATATATTTTGGACCCAACTTGTCTGTAGATTCATTACATTATTCCCCACTATAAATAAACATGTATAATGCCTGATTTGATTGATTTTTTTGGTGTGTATATGCAACAGACCACAATTTGCAAAATGTTTATTCTTAGATTCTGTTGTATTGACTTTGGACAGGCGTGAGGCTTCTCTTATATTCATGTGTAATATAATATTGTGCTTATAATAGTACAACTTGATTTTGCATACAGTGCGTAATTCAGATTAACTGATTTGATCCACAAATCAAACTAACAACTGATATGAAAATTAATCAAAGTTTCTATTACACTTGAAATAATTTTACTTTTAACTATGAAAAAGAAAATGAAGTCGTACCAAGCAAGAGTCAACTGGTTTGGAGTCAAATTAGTTTTGTATGGTCGCAATTCGGCATGGCTAATCTGTGTCAGTTATGGGCCTTTGAGTATTAAGGCCCATTTGACCCATTTTGTTTACCGCTTTTTCTGTATGAAAGAAAAGTCGAAAGTTGTAGAAACGTTTTTATTTCTTCGACGCGGAAACGAACAAGAGCGAAAGAAGCTTCATCGATCTGTGCGATTCGTGTTACGGAGAAGAAAATATGGTTCGTATCTTTGTTTTCTTCTTAACTTGTGTGTAAGAATCATCAAATTCGTGGGATCATATAAGGGATTTGGCGCTGCTAGATAACAGTTTTGCATTCTGGGTTTTAAGATCTGATAGAAACTTGAAATCAGCGAAGCTCGATTAAGATCTAGGATATCTAGTGAGCCTCATATCGAGCTCCATGGTTGAAGATTTCATTCGAAAATTTGATATCTTTTCTAAATTTCACGAGAAACCCCTTACCGTGTTAAAGTTCAGATTTTTTTTTTTTTTTTTTTTGGTTTCTAGTGAATTGAGCTGTCTCGTGATCAGATAATATCTATGAAATGCTTCCTATTTCGGAGATTTAATATTTTGGCGTTGATGTGTTACTGCAGTCGAGTTTGTACAGAGGTGTTTCGAGAAAAGAGAAACCGAGGCGTCATCATGGGTTAAATCAGCTAAAGAGGCAAGAGATCAAAGAAGCTTTCGAGCTGTTCGACACTGATGGATCTGGCACCATCGATGCTAAAGAGCTTAATGTTGCTATGAGGTGATTTGGAGTTTCTTTGTTTCTCTCTTCACTTTTATGATTTGGGATTTGTTTTGGAACTAATACTTGAAAGAAATTACTCTGTGACAGGGCTCTTGGTTTCGAGATGACAGAAGAGGTATGATCTGTTTTGGTCCTTGTTGAGTTTCACTAAGATTCATGCCTATTCCTCTCTACAAGGAAGGATGAATCTGATATCTCATGTGTTGGTTTTGATTTTTGAAGCAAATAAACAAAATGATTGCTGATGTGGACAAAGATGGAAGCGGAGCAATAGATTATGATGAATTTGTTCATATGATGACTGCTAAGATCGGTGAAAGAGACACAAAAGAAGAGCTCACCAAGGCGTTCCAGATCATTGATCTTGACAAAAATGTATGTTTACTCAATATTTTCTCTTCATTTTGGAGGATTGCGCTCTTAGTTGCTCTAGAAAATGAATGTGGTCTAAATGTGTTTCCAGGGGAAGATATCTCCTGATGATATCAAACGCATGGCAAAGGACTTGGGTGAGAACTTCACTGATGCTGAGATACGAGAGATGGTTGAAGAAGCAGACCGAGACCGTAAGCTTCCAAATTTTTTCTCTCTTTTTTCTTTTTCTTATGGTTTGATTATGGTATATGATCCGCTGCATGAATCAAACTGCAGGTGATGGTGAAGTTAATATGGAAGAATTCATGAGGATGATGAAAAGAACTGCTTATGGATATTAATAAACGTTGTTCTTAATCATATACTGTTGAGGTCTGTTTTAGCTGAGGGATTATCATCTGTAATATTACTGGAGATACATATTTAAGTTTTTTATCTATAGCTTATCTATCTTAATGGCAGAAGTATGGTTGTTTCACTCAATGTCTTTGTATCACTTTAAGCTGTATAAAATCAGTTGAACGAGGAGATGATGAGTGGAGAGTCTCTGGTTCAAACTGGAGCTTTTGCATTGTTTATTCATAGGCTTACCTCCTTAAAACCTGAAGATCAGAGAACTTGTTGTGGTCGATATTACAGTTATTATTACTGTCATGAAAGTGGCCCATGATCGTCTCCAGATTGTGTCAATATATTCCAACAAAGTAAAACATGAAAAAAGAACTTTGCTGGTTTGTAGAGAAGATAAGACAATGTTGACAACAGATGATACATTGGGGATGACATTGGAGCCGTGAATTGGGGCCTTACACCGAAATCCTCACGGGAAATATTTTACCAAACATATAATAAAACAAATCATTACCAACGTTCCCATATACTGAAACCCCAGACGAGTAAAAAAAATCTAATTATCTAAGGTGAAAATAAACTAACCAAAACTTGTAAAAGATAAAAAAAAATCCAGATCTCCTCCTTATGAAGCCAAAGCTGGTACGGTTATTGGAGTGGGTTTATATCTTTGACGGACCTGGATGATGATGATGATTGAAGAATCACACTGAAGGCGAAGTGGTTGTGGTGGAGGAAGCAGAGGCGTTGCTGTTACTAGTCTGCTTAGCCACATAAATCTGCTTCACCTTTGTGTTGTTTTGGTAACCTCTCTCTCTAGCCATGGGCTGGTTTCTGCCATGGAATCCCGATCTCCGGTTGTGTTGATGTTGATGTTGGTGATGGTGGTGGCTGGAACCAGACCCACCAACCTGTTGAGACGGCGTGTTCTTGTCCTGGGAGGATTGTTGTTGTTGCTGTGGTGGTGGTGGCTTGAAGCTAGGACCACTTGGTTTCTGAGTGATGTTGGTGTTGGGATCAGATAAGGTGGTAGTGGGATTTGGTGGTGAAGCCGAAGTAGTGGAAGTACTGTACGAGTTTGAAGAGTCCACCATAGCATCTGCAACCGCGGATGTTTGGACGTTGGGATATCTGTTAGGAGGAGGAGGAAGCATGTTGTTGCTGTTGTTAAACTGAGAAGACGGAAGATTGGAGCCATCTGCTGCTTCCTGCTGTTTCTGGATTTGCATATTTGGAGGACCCGAAAATGGCATGTAAGGCCACCGTGCTCGAACAGGCATCTCCTGAGAAGAAGACTGACCACACCATGTACAATACAATATATATAAATTAAGACCAAGTGGTTCCATAACATTAAGCATTGTCGAAAATCATAATGGTGTGATCAAATACCTGGAAAGGGGATGGATCAAACATGGCAAGAGGAGAAGGCATAGGGAGGTGTTGAAGGGACGCAGGCACAATGTTACATTGCATGGAGGCAACATTTGGATTGTTTGCATCACCATCTCCTCCAACCGGAGAAGACGACACGGCTGGATTGTGTTTCCAATCTGGTTGTTTTCCAGATGGGATGTAAGTTGTACCCATGAAACTCAACCCTCCATACTGTCCAACAGGTGCAAAGTGGTTGTACACGAACATGTGAGGAGGGCCCTGCACGCCTGGAATACCACCGGGTGGGGTAAGGAAAGGACCCGTGAAGCCGGCAGGAGGAGCATAGAAGGAATCTACTCCCGAATGACCCTGCTGCTGCCAGGTCGTAGGTGGACCAGAAACTGCTCCGGGACCTTTCTGGGACTGTGGTTGGTTTGCTCCTGAGTCATGGTGCGGGCCAAAGGCAAAGATGGGTCCTCTTAACATCGGGTTCACATCATAGTATGGGAAATGAGGAGGGCCTGGAGGAAAGTGAGTGATCATTTGGTTTGAGTTGTGTGGACTTGGTAATGGCGGCCACATAGAGATTGGGGTGTCCACTGAAAGATCTGCTGGGAGAGAAACAATGAGAGACTCTTCCGCTTTTGATAGACTAGGCTGCCCACCAACAGTGCCTGCCAAGGGGAAATAAAATTATTTTTCAGAAAACAATTATCCTATTTGGAATAAGCATAAAGCCGACAGAAAGCAAGTATATACCACTTGCTGCTCCACCATCTAACTCTGTTCGTCCATAAATTTTGGTTTCAGCAGGTACTACGGAGTCAGTACCCAAGGAATTCCCACTGGTTTCATCATTAGTTATGGCTGCAACAGCAATTGCTAAAGCAGCTTCAGCTTCTGCTTCACAAATCTCCACGCCAGTGGATGATGGATTTCGATGTTTGTTGTCTTTTTCAAAATATAAAGAGCCATCGTTCTCCGTACGCCCACCACAGGGAGTAATAACAGTGGAAGATGTAACAGCACCTGATACAGAAGAAAACTTGCATCATTTTAAAATACAAAGAAGAGACACTCCCAAGTGACAGTTGAGGTGTATATCACATCAGCTCACCAAATTGGATTTTGCCCTCGGCAAGCAATGACTTTATTGGGGTCTTGCCACTTGGAAACGTATTGTTCTTTGGCACCACAGACGCCGATTTCAGATTTGGCTCGCTAATTCGGTTGGCACCATTCTCAACAGAAACACATGAAAGAAGAGATACCGGTTTCATGGCTTCATCAAGCTGACTCTGGGTTAGGGCCATAACCTACACGGTAATACCAAATAGGCTTCAGATATATGCAAAGGGACTTATTCAGCCAAAAACTAACATTATATATAAATTTTTGTCCACGATGATTTTCTTTGTCACAACTTCGTATAGCTTCATGTTTTCAGTAAATCATTCTATCAATTCATAGAGTATGAGATGCGGCATGGAACACAGCCTAGATGATAAGGGAAAGCAAGCAAGAAATTTGCAGAAACAATTTTGTTGGATGTTTGTTTCTGATTTTTGAATTAAAATGATGAACCCACGTCAAAACAAATTAAACCTTGAACAACATCTACTCACCGGCTGATCCGTGAGTTGGTTACCCCAAGTCCCCATAGACGTTTGAATGTTGTCCAGCACCTTGTTTTTGTTGTTGAATACGAAACTTGACGCTGGATTCTCATCATTTCTTGTTATAACTGGAAGAGCATTACTTGCCTGAGAGGACCTGCCAAATGAAATCAAAGGTAAAAACATAAACAGAGGGGAGCTTTCTAAAGACGTGCACAAAAAAGGGGGAACCATCTCTGCAAACAAACTTAAAAGAATTTCAACTAATCAAATAGAGGAACGTACTTGCTGCTCCCAGATTTTTCATCAGTATGGGAATCTGGTTTAGGGGAACGTGTGCCAATTGGGGCTAAGAGCTGTCTGTTGGAGACAGGATTAAAGTTCTTGTTGTTCCCAACTCGGTTAGCTGGTGGGCTTCTGTTGGACCGGGGTGCAGCATTACTGTTCG
This sequence comes from Microthlaspi erraticum, assembly GCA_902728155.2. Lineage (NCBI taxonomy): Eukaryota > Viridiplantae > Streptophyta > Magnoliopsida > Brassicales > Brassicaceae > Microthlaspi > Microthlaspi erraticum. The sequence continues at coordinate 1,086,390 of CACVBM020000444.1, read as the reverse complement.
GCAAAGTTGAACGGGGTTTGCGGGATGCCTGTAAAAAACAAATTCACTTATAGTGAGAACCACCTCAGACTAGGTTACAAATTTAGAGCACTAGAGGTTTAGATTGTATCAGAACCTTGGTTGCCTGGGACTTTTCCTTGATTTCTTTTTCTCTCTGTTCACGACGATCATTAAGCATTTGCCTTTTCGATCTAACCTCAATAAAATCATCATCATCACTAGGAGCTTCAATGCCATGTTGCTCAAAGACACGAACAATTCCACTTTGCAATGGTGCATCAATCTCTTCTTCAGATATCATATTCCTTTTAAGGTTTGCCTGTCCAGAATTTGGAATGAGTGGATTCTTCCCGACAGCATCTTTCCCAGGTCTACTCTCAAATGATCCCCCAGTATTGGTTTTCTGCATAGGAGTCAAACCGGACACTGAGCTATCTGAGGCTTGTTTCTGAGACTTGTTGGACACAACATACTTTCTACTACCGATTTTTGAGAAATTTTGTGCCCTTCCATTGCCATTTTGATTCTCCTCAGAAGATGGCCAGTTTGGTTCCCGAACTCTAAATTCAACCCTCTGACGCCGGTATCTTCTATAACCACCAGAATCAGCCCGAGAAACCTCAGCAATGCCTGATGAGCGCAAGCCAGAATTTCTTACTGTAGTTGTGTCAGTTTGGACCTGGTATCCTGATTGTCTTTCAGCTAAATTTGACTTTCCATGACTCATTTTTCGAGAAGGTAATTCCGACTTACCAGAAAACTCTCCTTGCTTTTGACGTGATACAGCAACATCAATGCTTGCACTCGCTGGTGAGATATTAGCATTCTTCTGTTTTGCCCCATCAGAAACATCCATTGGTCTTCTAAGAACACTGATCTGAGGGTTTGAGACAGAGGGTGCTGGATTTTTACCTACCAGATTAGCTGAATTCTCTTGACCAAGCTGAACGGTCGCCAAGGATCCAGGATTCTGATTTAAAGAATAAGTTGATAAAGCATTCGCCTGGACAATTGAATGAGGTGGCGGTGGCAGCACCCCTTGGGATGTATATCTTACTTGACCAAACTGAATGATAGGAGACTGGGGCTGTTGGATATGAGCAAGCGAGGAGCCAAAATGGGGATGAAGAGGAAGAGGCATTTGGATGGAACCAATCTGTATGGCAGGAAACGGAGAAGGTATCAGCGACGGACCTGAAAACAAGCCAAACTGAAACTTAACAGGTTCCTCCATCTGTGCTGACGTAGAAGGTATAGGAGGAATAGCTGTCTGAAAAGGTGATGGATGCAGACCAATGCTGTGAGGTGGTGCAACAGGATGAGTAGAAACGCTAGAGTTACTCGTGGAGTCTACTTTGTTGGCCAACTCGAACTGTCGACCACTATTTTTCATGTTCTGCATTGTGGTTTCAGTAGCCTGGAAGCTCCTAGATGCATTACGAATGCTCACTGGATCGGAAATATCAACAGATTGGGCGGCTAGCTCACTATGGCTAGTTTCAATAGAAGGTCTTTCATCATCTAAAGAATCGACAGCATGCTGAGGAAGTGGAAATGCAGCCTCGGAGTTCTGTTGACATTTTTCAAAGTCATCACTGGGTATTTCAACTTCTACTCCTTCATTAAAGCCTAAAACTAGATTAGAGTCTTTATCCTGGAGATGCATTTCTTCTAACTCTTGGGAAAGATCTATGTTCTCATCAACCTCATGTATTTTATCCTCCTCCTCGTATCCATCTTCATCTTCGTCGTATTCTTCTTGTTCCTGCAACCGTTCATTACTGTCAACAGTCCACTCTTCATTATCCCAACAAGATACAGAACCTGTAGCAATCATCAAACTATCCCTGCCAGCATCACTAGAGATAACTGGCGCTGCCCCCTTCTCTAGTAAGCCAGCATCTTCTCCCTTTCTGGAAGCAGCTAAGACGGATGAATCTGCTGATTCATCCAAGTCATCATGAGAGAGAAGAATGGGGGAATCAGGTGGGCTAGTAACAGAAAGTGAAGACTGAGAGTCACATCTTCCAGTCAGCTTGCTATCGAACCGATGATGTTCATCCATACCACTTCCGGACAGCCCATGATTATCTTGACGATCCCCTATATAACTGGCTAAAACGGTCGAATCAGTCCTACCTGTATGGTTGTACTTCATGCCTCCAACAGAAGTTGAGGGACCAGAATGCTCAACCTCGTTTCTAAAAGACGTCTTTTGCCTAGACTCCTGAGGAGGGGGGAGAACACGTGGCTGCCTTACTGAATACCTTGGTCTTCCAAAAGGGTAATAGTCATCCCCCTCAGGATTCTGATACAACTTTTCAGGATAAGGAGAGTATGGACCACGGCGTCCACGGCCCTGGCTTTGTCCCCATCCGGGATCGCCATATTGCTCACCAAAACTTTCACGAGATTCAGATTCCAGCCCAAAATTCCTATTATAGGTTCTGCCATCTCCAGGAATTCTCCAACTCTGATCAACTGATTGCTCTGTGAATCCCGGTTTGAAGTATGAAGTGGCACTGAGATATCCAGTAGTCCCATAGAACTCTTCTTTGGGAAAACCTCCACCTGGATCTCTCTGAGGGCTATGTGGAACATTCTCCATATTTTGCGGAATAAACCTGGAATTGCCTCCACTCTCAGTATCCTCCTTTCTCCAAGCAGGCTGTCTATCAGGGGGAAACCCATAAGAACCATCTCTAGAAAACTGAGGTGCGGCATTGCTCTCAAATGATCTAGCAGGTACTGATAGATCTGAAGCTGATGACGTTGTGATTCTATCAACCATCTTTTCGCTGTCTTCCCAATCAACAACATCTGCAGACTCTTTTTCTTTAACAATATCTAAGAATTTTTCCTCTGAAACAGTTGAAGAGCTGGTGCAGCCTCTGACGGCTTCAGCCTGTCTCCTGGAAATCTTTTCTTCCAACTCTAGAAGCTTTTGCTTAGCAGCCTGCTTCCTCCTTTCTTCCTCCATGATCAACTTCTGTTTCTCCTCTTCTTTTGACTTTCTCAACTCTTCTGCCCTCCTTGCAGCGTCAAGTTTCTCCTGCTCATTTCTGAAAGCAGCTTCTCTGGCCTCTTCTTCTAATCTTCTATGCTGCTCATCTTGTTCATTAGCCAGACGCAGTCTCTCTTCTTCTTCTGTCCGAGCTAGTTGAATCACCCTTTCCTGTTCCTCGATGATTCGTCGGCGTTCCTCTTCCTGCATCTTTTGAACTCGCTCAAGTTCCGCCTCAAATGATTCCCTGACAGGATCATGAAACTCTGTTTGCTTAAGAGCGTCTTTCTTCTTCTTAACAACACCAAGTACTGGGAATGGATCATGGGCATCAAAACCAGAGTCACCAAAGTCTTTCATATAAGGATCTTCAACATGAGGTTTGTCACTCTTGAAGAAGGGGCGTTTATCCCTGCCAGAAGTAAATATTGAGGTCACAAAAAAGTAAACAAACCTCTAGAAGAGAACAATACTGGAAAGAGTTAGATACATACCTATTCTGATGATCAATTCCATACCCATCCCGAGTAAAAGTCCCCCTGTTGCCGGAGTTATCCATATTATTATTCCATGGTTGTCTTCCTCCATGCTGAAATGGAGCCTCCCTAGCTCCAGTATTATTCCAAACATTGTCCCTTGGTGCTGACAACACATAGTTACTTTTCTTAACCGCTTCTCTGCCCCTACTAGACGGCCTTGGTCCATAAATACTTTTATTATTATTTGCAATTTCATTGTGGACTGGTGCGGAGACTCTCCAAGCATTGGCCTCCCTTCCTCCTCCGCTGACTGGTCTCACTTGAGTCAAAGAGGATTTCGCAGTTTCATTTTCACGCTGACCTGATTGAGGAGCAGCATGCTTCTGCGGTAAGACATGAGCCCTCGGAAGATCATAACCCCTATCCCAAAATGGTTCATTCTTTGAATATCCATGATCCCTGTCCCGATCTCTTAAGCCATGACTAGTGTCACGCTCATCATCAGCCCAATCAGATCGCGGGTTCACACGAACAATAGGCAACGGCCCAGGAAAATACTCCTTCTTCCTCACCTGATCCGATGAATGCAACCCCTCTGAGAAAGCGGGACTCTCACTTAGCTCGTTACCGACCCGGCTACGCCCAGACTGGTTTTGAGGTCTCATATCTACATGTGAACTTCCCACACCTGAACCACCTCTCGGCTCTTTTGAAAACTCTTCACTTCCAGCTTGCTTCTGCTTCTGATTTAGACCCTCCTTCTGTTTCTGCCCAGACACAGAAGCTGAAGGTAGAGAAGCCTTCAGCGACGGGAAATCTTCACCTCTCAAAGTTGCAACTTTCTCTACAGGATGATGATAAGCCCGGACCAACGGCTCAGCTGCACCAGACCGAGAAACATGGGGCATATTCAACCCATTACTTCCCCTGGTACCACCTTCAACACTATGGTTCGCAACATCACCATCTTGCAAAGCAGCTGTAGTGGCAGGCTTACTCCATCCAATTCCGGACGAAGCAGGTCTCGTTCCACTCCCGGAGATTCCTCCACCAGAATGAAAGCTCGAACCTGAAGAATCAACTCGCTCATGCTCCTTACGGAGTGAAGGAAGGTTCAAGGGGGGTGGAACAGATAGCTTCGGCCCAGCATTTTGCGAGCTTCTTGGCCGTGAAAGGACCACCATACTTCCTCCTCCTCCTCCACCACCGCCATAGCCACCTCCTCTCCCCCGGTTTGCCCCGTAACCTCCAGATTGATTATACTGATTATGTGGTTGGTATCCATAAGACTTGTTTAGATTCACAGACGCGTACTTGTTTCCGTCTCCATGATTGGCCATATCCCGCTTCCGATGATCACTGAACATCGCCAACGCATCAAACCCTAAACCTAGATCTGGTTCCCCAGTCAAATTCGTCCGCAGTGTATTGCTTCAGATCTACTAGAGTGACGAAATGATCAAAATTGACACCAATCGAAGAATCTCTCCCCTGATCAAAACACAAAAAGTAATCAATTCCAGATTCGATCCTTGACAGCGTCGAACAAACGCTGAGCTAGGGAGAGCAAAAGGAAAATCAAAGTTGATGGAATTCGACGAATTAGGGTTTCCTCTTAATCAGCTCAAAGCGGCGTGTTCTAGTGAGCGCAGGATTACCTCCGGCGGTGGTGGGCGTATGATATCGACGATGGTGGCTAACGTGCGCTGCGGTGAGACGACGAAGCGCGAGGGAACGAATCGTCGGAGAGAAAGCCCTACCCCTACTTACTGCCTCTTTGTCGGAGATTAAACCAAAAACCAAAAACCAAAAAAAAATCAGAAAAAAAAACACAAACGGAGGGCATGAGAGATAAACCAGGACTCTTTTTATGTTTTTGACCCCTTACTATTTAATTATCTCTTGTTTAGCCCATAATTCTCAATTGATACATTATCACCCACTCTCTGGCTCTCTGCCCTTGCAACTTTGTTATGATATCGATCAATTTGGTTCTTGTAAGACTGTAGTTGATTCAAACACATGAATTTTTTTGAAGGAGACAACACAAAAATATATACATATTACATGATTACTTAGCGATTCATAAGAATTCGTTACAAGTTTGTTAAACCCTATTCAGAAATAAGCTTGTTACTTAGCTATCTTGGTGGTAGCAGTAAAACCAAGCCTTTCATTGATAATGAATGTTTACAATCTAGGAAAAAAAAGAAATAAACCCTAGCCCATTCATGTTTATACTCTTCAATATATGTTGAAAATCTTCGTCGTCCTCTCTCGTTGTCCAAGCAAAAACTCCTTTTTCAATCTCTATTCCATTAGCTTGTTTCGTTTTTGAGAATACTCCACCAGTGATCAACGACGGCTTTTGACTCAGACCGGATTTTAGGGTTTCCATTCTTAGCGAGGAATTGAAGAGTGCGTAAGGCGTCTGCTTTGATAATAAGTCGAGGAGTCAGAGGCAAGCTTCGCAAAAGTCTGAGAATCCCAACGCACTTTATGGCTTCTGGAGAGGCGATGTAGTATCCTTTGTCTCTTGCAACATGAGCGGCTCTTATGGCGGTGCTAACCAGTTCCTTGAGTTCTCTCCTTTTCACCACCCTTCTTTTGCTGCTGCTTCTCTTCACGACTTTTGTGTACTGTGGCGGTAAATCATCGGAAAGATCCATCGTTTCGAGAAAAAACAACGTTAGAGGACAGAGATAACGGAAGAGCTAGATCAGAGAGAGAGAGAGAGAGGTAGAGGCAGATTGATGAATAATGTGGGCAAGAGGAGACTATTACTAGTTTATATAGATGAACGTTGGAATTGGGTTTGGAAAAAGGAAATAACGAGAAAAAGGATTAATATTGTATTTTATTTTGTTGAGGAGGTAAAAATACGTCGGTTGATTTCATGAAACTGCTTGAGATCGAACACAAATTTCTTTTTTTTTCCTATTTTACTCAACAGATTATACATGCGTTGGCTTGGGGGCCAAGTAAAAAAGACAATTAAAGCTACAAACTAACAATACTGGCCCAAATATCACACTTCGAGAAACTATCTGACTTTTGGGACGTGATAAACTGATAACGATAGCGTTTGTGAATTGTGATTAAGATTGCGTTTTGGTGATTGTTGCAGAGAACAACGAAGGGAGCATAAACATTATTACTTTTATACGTAAGATGCAGGGAAAATCCCGCAAGGTTGCTTCTGCTGTAAGAGAATATTTACAGAAATTACTGTTCACTGCTTCTATCAAGAAAACTCAATAGAAACCCACTGACAATCCGACGAGCTACCGGATTTGGAATCTGACGGCACAAACGTCCGTCGATGTAAGCTACGATACCCGAAGCCACGAAATTGCCAATGCCAGCTTTCCACATAAACTTCATCTTCTTCTTCTTCTTGTCACTCATTACCGGTACGATTGCAGTACTGGAACCAGTTTCGTTACTAGTCTCTGCCTCTGCTTCTTCTTTCTTTGGCCTAAGACCTGTGATGACCTTAGTCGCGTGCTGTCTCAGTATCCGAATCGCAAAGCTCACGAAGAGATGTTCACATAATGTCATCAACGTTGGTCCGATCTTCCATTCCTGATCACATCAACATATTCACATCACTCGGCGACCATCAAAACCAAACCTTCAAGTAAAAATTCTACTAATGGAGGAAGAAATGGGGATTTAAGTTTAACCTTATCTCCATGGAGGCGGCGACGAGGACGAGTGCTTGAAGGATCTCCTTTGAGCAAACCCCTGCTCTCGAGAAACTCTTTAACACGGTCTATCATCTCATCTATGAGAGAATTGCTTGGTGGGAGATTTTTCAGGAAAACCTACAAGTGAATATGTTTTGTAAAGTCAGTTCATGATTTCTGGTTGGTATGACTATGAATGTCTTTTTGAGAAATTCTGAAAACTGGTTTCCGTTTTTGGAAGGGCAAAGCAAACCTAAGTTAGAAAAATATAGTTACCTGATCATCAATGACTTTAACTCTGAGATACTCTTGTCTATACATAGTATCCAACATAGCTTGAAGGTATCCTTCGATGTATAACTGCAATGAAGTGAACATGAGCATATAGAAATGAAAAAAGTTAAATTTAAAAGTATAAGACAAGGCCAAGAGATATCACCTCATCAATACCGGGACTACGATCAAGCTTGATTGTTCTATCAGGCCCACCTTCCATCAAAGCCGTTCCTATCACCGAAGGTTCCATCGCCAGTTTGAGGACTCCATGATGGAAACCGCTGACCTGGGAATGAGAGAAAGATGTTAGAAAAGACCGTATTAGTAATGAGGTTTTAGCCTAACTGATCATCAGTATGAAAGAAGATAAGTCCTCACCAGTCCATCGAGACCTTTCATTTCTGCACCCCTCAGAACAGAGTCTGAGATTTCAGTGAGAGCAACGAACATGACATTGGATCCTGCTGTTCTTATCTGCAACGTGGTAGTTCCATATGACGTTTAATGGAAAAAAAAACTAGGAAATTCATGGTGTCAGTATATTTTATATGGTACGTACAGTTTTCCCAAGATCACCAAAGTAACGTCTTGTCCCTGACAATCCTTTGTTGTCAATAAATTTGCTGAGGAGTTTGAAGGTGCCTACAATAAACGATATTTCCACCTTAATTGAGATATGATCCATATAGAAGCCAAAAACGAAGATAATGATACCAGAAATGAAAATCACTTACCTACTGTCAAACCAGGGACGTTCACCAAACCTCGAGAAGGATCAAAAAAGGCATCAAGAGAGGACGATGAAAAATCATCAAACATGGACGCGAAAGCTGGCGGAAGTAATGGACTGCCTTTTGCAATGTAGATTGCTCTCATTGCATACCTAGAAAGCAGTTATCCAAAGTTAACAATATCTAAAAACAGAGGGCAGTGTACTTGGCAAGTTTTAACAGACAAGCGAAGGATGATACCATGAGTAATGTTTTACACATCGGAGAAGGAGCTCGCGAACCGTTATCAAAGCATGAGTGACCAGTACACCATTTAGCTCTACAACCATATTTTTAATCTCCGGAACCTAGAGAAAACAAAATACCAGACAAGCATTAGCTCTTTAAAGATGATTTGCATATGTATACACGCAAAACAGCAAATTAATAAGATATGGAAAATTCTTATGCCCATACCTTAACAACACTATGTAGTAGTGACCTCAGAGTTTCTTGAGAGGAGTTATAGCTCGAATATGAGCTCCCAGGAACAAAATTAGCAATTATCTAATTGAAAATATGAGAAACGGAAGTAGTATTATACACACAGCAAAGAGTAGAAATTGAAAAAGAAAACGATAGAACAACGGTTAGAGCAAACCTTTACTGGGTGAATTTCGAAATTATCAAAATAATATTGACTACTCTGCTGCGTATTTGTACTGAGAGACGATCTCCAAAATGGTACAACTTTCATTAAAGTCTCTTCGTCTAGGTTCAAATTGATTGGCTGCACGAAAAAACATAAGAACATTGAATCCAGCAGCATAAGGAGGCATAGATGTCAATACAATACAATACTTAAAGAGTCAGAAGTTGACTCTGACTGTTTTATTTCCTACTCATTAATTTAGACAGGGTGGTGAAAAAAGGTAATGAGAATTTCGAAGAGGGTGACACAGTAACCGCCTGATACCTGCAAAACTACTGAGCAGTGTTTGACTTGTGTGACGTTGGAACCACTTGATGCTAGGACAAATACACATTTTAACAGACAACCATTTCCGTCACCGGAATCTGACCGATGCTGACGAAGCATGGCTGCAAAGGGTGCCCCTTCCCATTTGTGATCCACATTAAGAGCCTGCAGTATCCAAAGACAAAAGCCGTGTCTTATTTCTGAAACCAGAAAACCAAGCCAAACTATTCCACTTCGTAAAAGTATACCTCTATACATAATTGGTTAAATTTCTGTTGGTCAGTGAACATGGATTGTAGACCAAGATTCTCTAGTCTTGCCACTAGAATAGGAGAAAAAGAAATGACAGTTTTCTCCTCTGCGTTCTGCATAAATATTTTAACATTGAATCAAGTCTACGAAGCAAAGGAGTTCCAACGCAAACTAATGCAGGAACAGCTATATGATACATATATGATAGGGGCAAAAGAGAGAAGCACAGTACAAACTTACTTGCTTCGCCTTTTCAAGTAAGTGAATTCCTAAATGGGTCATCCGGAACTGAATTTTCGAACGAGAATGGAATACTGAGTCTCCTTTAAGGCTTTTTGAAACTTCACAAATGCGAATGACTCGAGTCAGACCATCTGCATATACTTCATATCCGACCTTTACCATGGGCGTGCTACTGAATTTCTCGTAGGGCGTTTTATTATCTTTGGCCTTCTTTTCTAGCATTAAGTGGGAGGCTATGCTTCTGTGTTGAGTTGCCTTGAACAGGGGTTTCCATGGACGGACCTTATCTAAGCTGAGTTCACGCAAAGGTATCATGCCTGAAAAAGAAAAGAAATTCCAGATTTTTTGGTCTATCACCTATGAATGCTCAGTACTCAGTAGATTGATAACATGGAATAAAGTGTAGAATTGTTTTGTTCCTAGTAAATTTAAGACGTTATGGAGCTAGATGATCTCTAAGCAGGAAAAAAGTTGGAAGTCAAATATTACCATCTACTATAACTACAAGCTTGTGAGGAAGGGTCAGATCATCCCATGCATAATCAGCCCCACTTCCAGGGCCAAGTACTTCAATCTCTGATGAATCCTGCAATTAACAAGCAACGGGCACTAGATGATGCACATAAATATAAAAATACATACGTAGCGATGACAATAAGTAGGATGTGGCCAACCTTTTGGTAGTAAGTGAGAGATGCAGACAAGAAATTCTCAATTCGATATGGTGGTGGGGTATTTGGTGGTTTTTGGAAGCGCACAGCAAGAGTTGAACCTTCTTCAGTAACATTTACAGATGCAAATTCAGTTGCGCTTCTGCCTGTTTCACCTGACTGCTTTCTGAACTTGAGGAAAAAACATCCAATTGAAGTGATGCATAATGGGCCTGACCAACCCCAGTTTTCTTTGTTCAACCGAAACTGAATGAATGTCAATGGATTTGCATTGTCACTTCCGTGCTTTCTGATAAAATTTTCGAACAGGTGAAGTTCTTTCTTCGGTGTTGTTTCTTCCTGCAATCGTAAGGCTGCTCTTTGCTTACTTTTGATGGTGATTATGCCTACAGAGTCATCCTTCCCAGAAAACCAAAAGTGATCGAAAGAAAAGTAAATAAATCATGTTTTGAGATGAAAAAAAATAAATAAATAAAGGGGACACAAAAAGAACCTGAAAATAGCGTTGCCGGATGTTGATGATCTCTTCCGATTCATTGATTACAAGATGTCTTGGAACAAAAGTCACAATCCGTGATGGAACAAGCATCTTACTTGAGATTGATTTAACTGACAGCCCAAACCTTGTTATATACCGAAATCCAGACTCATCTTTTGTTCCCAGACTAATTTCTGTAAGCCCTGATAAAGCATCCAAATCCAACACTGCTTCAGTTGCCTCATGACCATCCGCCAATATAACATTAACCTTGCGAGATCTGCCCAAACTAGGTGTTGAAGTACTTTATAAAATGATACTGGATGAAAATAACTATGTACTGAGAGCCTACCTTAAAAACCACGACCCCTCTGTCTTTTGAGGCAAATACAATCCAAACTCAGGTGGGACAACGTGATCAAGCTTCTCCAGATCTTCCCTGCATTTGTTTACTTTCAATGTAAATAGCCATCACCAGGTTTTTAACGGATATTTTGATTTATATTTCGCGTACCTGGATAGAGGCTTTTGGTCAGGGGGATAGAAGAGCAAGGTGCAGTTTGAGTCGTTTTTGAGAATGTACGATGTGAATACAGCTGCCTGCGCCAACCAGAAAGATACATTTTTAAGTAAAAGCAATCAGGAAGGAAACAAGACTTCAAGATAAAATCATGACCTCGAGGATGCCTCTTTTCCCTAAAGACAATCTCAAGGAAGCAAAGTATTTTCCACCAGCAAAATCAAGACCAACATCCAAAGATTCTGCATCATTCTTCTGTTTCTGTAACTTCTTAACCCACTGACCACTATTGACTGGTTTGCAGCTCGTTTGGGAAGCAGTGAAAGTCACTCTAAAGTAGATCATCTCCGGATTAGCATAGAAATCCGTTGTTTTTCCGCTCTGTACCCTTGCATGCTTGCCAATGCTGTGTCTCTCCATTGTGGTGAACTGATCTGCAAACGAGATACTAATGTTAGATGCAGAAATATAAGTTAACCAAAAAGCGCATACTTTTCTGCAGTTACCAGTCTCTGTCAAAAAAATGGCTGCTTCGGAGGACAGGAAATTGGACACTTGCACGGTGGGCAAAAGAAAGATTTCCTTCTGCTCTCGCAATGCAATAGATGCATTTCGTTTCTCAGGGACATCAGAGGATGCATCAGGCCGTATGATGGATACTTCCTTCCCGACGCTATGGATCAGGAAATGCACCTTGTCAACACACTGACTTTCCGATGTGACAGAGCAATATGTAGTAGTCAAGGAGATGTTCACTGATTTGATAGATAAAGCCTTTTTAACTCCATAACTTAATTTATCAAAAATTCCAGTTAGCCGTACCGCCTTCCCTCCTTCAAGCTCTTCAGACCACTCACTTGCCAGTGACTTCTCACTCTCAAACAAAGTTTCCAAAGATTCAGGTCTGAACGAGAGTGAAAAATTACCTGCCATTGAGTTTGCGAAACCAATCAGAATGCCACTAATAATAATCATCCTATCTGATAAGAGAAACTAGACTATTATTGATATTACTAAAAGAACTAAAGTAGAGATAAATAGGGACTTAAAGTCATTAAACACGAAGAAAGACAAATTGATGGAAACCTAGTTGCATAAGTAATTGTGATGAGGGGACATTTCAACCTTACTCGAAAGTTCAAGTTATGAATATCGTAGCAAGAAACCAAAATCCTACAAGAAAAACCTACCAACAGCTAAGGATGTCAATGCCTTCTTCAGATCTCCCGATACGCTTATAGCATTAAAAGCTGCCACCGAATCATCAACTGAACCACCAGGCTTCAGAGGTACAGAAGCAAAATGATCTCTCTTCTGCTTAGATCGTTGGAAACGTAACTCCATCGGAAGACTAGTTTCGTTATGAATCTTTGTCAAAGGAGAGACTGAGATCGATAAACCATCCTACAAGTAGTCAAATGCAAAAGATAAATGAAAAATTGCATCCATCGGTTGATACTAAATGATCTTATAGAAAACCTGGAGAATCAGCTTACGACATACCTCAAATCCCTTCTTAATATCAACAACAACAAAAGGTCCAGGATGACTCCTTGAATCTACAGAACATAAAGTTCAGCAGTAGCTGCATCATATGCCTTTTCAGGTGGAAAACCCAAGAATAGATAGAAGGTGTGAAAAGCATCAAAGTACCTTGGAGTGATACTATCCTTGTTCTCCAAGCTAGTGTTCTAGCTTCTAACAAAGAAACGTTGATAGAAGAAGTTATGAAATTTCCAGAAGATAGCTGGACTGCAGCCACTGAAGAAGTTTCTGGTTGATGGTTGATCGAGTGCCTTTGAAAGACATTACACACGATTAGGGATCTGCCATTCACTTCGTTATATGCAAAAGTTCTATACAGGAAGTGAACGTGTTTCCCCACTCTCAGTTGGTTCAAAAGATTATTCTTAATGTACTTCTATTTTGCAGCTTATTGGTAAAAAGAAGTATGCAATACACTTATCCGAAAGATGGAAAAGGAAATTATTTGAGCAATTTTTTCAAGAGAGTGCCAAAGACTGTCAGCATTCAATACGAAGCATAAACACAAGCATCTTATTGTTGCAGAATAAAACAAGCCATGAAGGGACCAAGGAGTTACCGAAGAAAAATCGAAGCAGTTTGCTTCCTACCAACTGTGGCAGTCTGTTTCTCATTGAAACGGCAAGTGAGATCAAGGCCAGTGAGGTTTTCTATCTGCAAAAGACAAAATAAAAAATACAGAACAGGTGTATATCAAGGAAAAAAGTACGAAAACTATATAAAAGCAAAGGACAGAGATCTGGGAAACGATAACCTTGCAGCAATTGGCAAGAATAGTGGAGGTTTTCACAGAAAATGGACCAGCAAGCTCCAGTTTCCCAAGCACAAAAAGGAGCATATCCAGTGATAGCTCGGTTAGAAAGACTTCCAACTGCAAATGGGAGGGAAAAAAATTTCTAACGATTTATATAGCTCCAAGACTTCATGTAAAATGCAGTATGAAGCTTTGAATACCTTTCCAATTCTGCAGTAAATATGCGTAGGTACTTTGTGCATAGTAGTATTAAGATCCTGGGTCTGATTAGTTGAACGGTAGAAAGCACTAAAGTCAACAGGATGAATCAGCTCCCGCCTATTCCAACAGAAAGAAGAAAAAACAGCTGCTGAGGGAATTCTAAATAGGTAAGGAATATGCATAGATCAGGGAATACGCATTATAAGAACCCAGGGGAGGAGAACTTCTCACCATTGATTTGTCTGAGCATCAAAGTACAGCACTAAAACGTTTAATGTGCTCACAATCCTGGATTTAGAAGATAGCATTTGTAAAGTTAGCTGAGTGATGTTGATTGAACCACGAAACAAGGGGAATCTATCCCTGGTTTCTGAAAGTTCATGAACAACTGTCAGAGATACGCCATCAACTGTTACGGTAATAGAAGGAGGGGCAGAGTTCATCACAGATTGAGATTCAGACTCATGGATCTCATGAGGTAACACAGATGTAATATTACGAGTCCCCAAACTTTCACGAAACACTTTAAACTTGAATGGATTGCCTGGCTTCCGGACAAATTCTGGAAAACCATCGATAAATGCAACAGCTGAATCACTCTTCTTGTTGACGAGGTAAAATGTATCTTTGACCAATTTACGGTAGGTCTCCCAGTCAATGTCACCCTTATAATTCTCGGATTCGCCAACAGATGCCCGGAAGAGTGTTTGTGCATTGTCATAAAGTCCAGAGATGTTGACAAGATCTGAGCTTGAATGATAGTTTAACCTTAATGGCTCTCCCTTATTGTTTTTGGCATACAAAGATGTCAAGGTGAACCATAAGGTGGATGAATTCCATCCTTTATGGCGGTGGTAGGTGACCTGCACATGAATTCAAAATTTTCAGGGAAATAAAAACGTAGTTAGCCTGATTTTATTCTGAATATTAAAGAAACTAGTTACTTTCTATCTTTTCTTGTTGTTCTAACATTGTACTGCACATACCCTGAAAAGAGCTCTTTCTCCGACTAGAGAATAATGAAGGGTACCAGTCACAACACACTTGTCCCCCCTATCTTCCACTGCGAAGAACATATGTTGGTGTATATCTTGAATAGCAACAATCGCTCCTATAGATATATCAATTATCCGTTAGGTGAAGAACCTAAAAGTTTTAGGAATAACTAAAATATTAATATTAATATATCTTACCATCAGGAACTACAGACTCAAAACCTCTTTCAGGTTCACTGTTGAACGAAGCCCTTTTTTCTAAAGACGCAGGGGTACTTTCTCCTCCAGGTAACGCAGCAAAGGATGAAAGCATTGAAAGGACCATCTGACGTAACATCACATGATAGGTCACTAAACATGAGTATTGGCAATTATAGGAATGTAAACACATAAGAAGTATTTCAGAACCAATTATATATGTATTCTACTACAAAGTACCTGCAATTCTGAAAGAGAAATGGTTATATCAAATCCCAGAACCGAACAAGCACCTTCCCAGGCCTGACTAAACTGGTGACCGGTATTTTCTCGCTTCTTAGCAGATGCAGATACACGAAGGTTTTCCAAAATGTAGTTTTCATAACGAGAGTGAAATTCCTCATGTAAATTGCTGTTTGTAGAGAGTTCTCTTCGACCACTAAAATCTCCTGAAACACTTGTGCTATCACCTGAACTGATTACATCCCTTTGCTGAAATGATGTTTCGAGAGGAGCACCGGACAGAAAAGAAGAAGATTCACTAAATGGTGGAGAAGAAAACTGAGTAATATCAATGTCCTTTTCCACACTCTCAAGAATCTTAGAAAGAACTGATAGGCGAGAAACTTCACAAAGAAACTTCTGTTCTCTGCCTGCCGAATCAAGGGAACTGTGGAGAGTGATCTCCAGAACAATTTCCCTTATACCTCCTGCAAAATCAAGCAATTATAATTTCTATGGAAAGTCAATTATGTATTTAGGTAGCATAAACGTTGTACAAGTGGATAAAGATAGTACCACTTACCGTATTCATCAACACAGACAAAACCCATTGCAAACTGGATGACATCTATAGAAAACGCCTCAACGAGGTACCATTCTGCTTGTTGAGAAGGAATACTTACGTCACTGACACCTGAACCAGCTTCTACTTTCTCAAGAACTGGCGCAGAAGATTGAATTACTGACATCTTACTTGAAATGAAATAGAGGTACGTAGAGTATCCCTTAATTAACCCGATCAAGGCCTCTGGCTCAAGGACAAAAAGATCACCCTGCCAGCAACATGGCGAGTTACATCATGCATCATATAGAGCTAGTCAATATGTAAATAAAGCAAGTAGTGTTTTTTTATTTACCTCGACTCTACAGGAAACTGACTGAAATTTTCTCCCAATTGAGACCGATGTTACAAAGTTACTTGACCGACGAACTTCAACCAAAAGATTTTTTGTTGAGCAACTAGCTACAAGTAAGTCATCCAATGCTAAATCGATGTGTACCCAAGGGGTCGAGTTGGACAGCGAAGAGTTTGAAGCAGAGTCCAACTGGTCTACTTCTCTCTGAACCTGAACTCTATTCGTACTAGGCTCATTTGGTGTAGATGCATTTCCTGCAGAATCATCAGCCATACAACAGGCGTCCGCTAGGGCTGATGGTATTGAGCAATCCATACACACACTCAATATGCAGCTAGAAAGACATGCTTCAAAGAAGATATCATGTGACTTGAACGGTAAAGATTCTGTGACAAAGTTGCCAGAACTCTTCCATATATTATCCCTATATCTGAAGAGTATAGACTGGAGATCACACAAATCAACATTGATTAAAAACCTGTGTTCTTCACAAGATAGTTCAACACATGTTTCCTGGACAGAAGACCAGACTCTAGAATCAGCTAGCTCTTTAGGCTTCTCAAACTTTTCGTCTGCTGCAGGAACATCAAAAATCACATCTATAGCCTTCACCTTAATGCTCGCTTTAATTGCAAACAGAGTTTTGTAAAAATTCTTCTCGACCTCATGTTCCACATGCACTGTATCAGATCTGCGAAATTCTTGTCCCAGTGGATGACCCGCGGAGCTAGAGCCACTCAAACCACGGGATAGCCCAGAAACTAAGCTTAGAAGCATCTGGTACAAAATAAACAAAACTTACTTGAATGTTTTTTCATAATCGAAAAGGTAACTAAGGTCTTTAATGCTGTTCAGATGTTATGCTCGGAATCTTATACCAAAGAAGCACAAGGACAGGTTCATTTAGATTAAGGAACTCATAAGTACTAGAGCATCACGTCCAACGTTATAAAAAAAAAGCCTAGAAGGATCTTTCCTGACACAACGCCAAAAATCATTAAAAAAATCCGCACCTTGTCTTACATCATATATAAAAATCCTTTATGCATCTCTGGTATCATCTGTTAGTAACAAGTTTATATCCAGAAACTAATAACTTAGGTTAGAAGAGTCAATTACTAAGAGCCTTTTTCATCAAATGTTCTACTGACAAAGATTAACGCCATGACACTATGTAAGCAAGGACAAAAGGCACACATATAAAAAAGGGATATGATAATTATGCTTCCGAGCATCTGAGCCTTAGATGAACTAACCAAAACAAAAATATACTCCTGCGGTAGGAAACTGACTTTCAAAATACTATGCAGATTTGTAGACATGAAAACTGAGATCTGCCAAGAAAGCCTCTCTTACCTGAAAGTAAGCATTTAGGTCATCCGGTTTTGATACAATAGTCAGTCCCAGCACCGACACATCCAAACCAGTTGAGAAACCCATTACAGCTTCGCTAAAGGAATAAACATGCTCTCTGCAATAGATTGCAGTTCTCTTAGATTCAGATGGAGTTGCATAAAATGTAATTGATGCCTGCTACAAATCACAATACTTAATTGCATAATGAAAAGTCAAGGTATATGAAACTGACATAACCTTATAGCATAATTCGAGAGATGGAAGATAAAATATCACAGAAGAAAAAGGAAACAGCAGTATAAATACAAAAACACATGGAAAGAGGAAACAGTAATCATCAGCTGCCACGCAAAGCAATATTACCCTGGAAATATCTTATGGACATACACTAACTAGTTCAATGAAGCAGGCTAAGCTCAGTACTATAATTCGGGAAGGAGATGCAGCTAAGTATCAATCTTCAGCACAAAATGATGTGATCAAACAATTCTAATATGACATGACAACCAAAACATGTATCAAGCAAGGAGGCAAAAACAATGTTTAGCTTAGTTGTCTAACACATATGCAGCAATCAAAAGCAAAAAAGACAAAATATCAACAATGATTAAAAAAGGGAATTTGATATAAGAAGAAATTTCACACCTTAAGGATGAAAAGCAGATAGTCACGGGTCTTAATACAAAAAATTGACTCCAATTCCTTTCCGCCATTTTGCAGAAAGAACAATCAAAACCAGAAAACCCTAGGTGTGAGGACAGCGAATTCCATCCTTGAGAAACATATCTTTCATAACTTGGAATCACAGTATCACTTATCCCCAGCTCCTGAAGCAAAGGCTTATCTGATCTTGTGTTGTCAGGCCCTTGAAACATCCTTGATGGCACCACGTCAGGTTTTGAAGTCGGCCAGACAGCAAACTCAAAATCATGGAAATCAAATAAAAGAAGATCTTTCTGCCCACTTAAAGCATCCACGTCTTCAGCCTTCTCCACCAACAATTTGACCTGGGGGCCACCAACAAATATGCCAACCTGAATCCGTCTCTCTGGATGAACTCTATGCAAAGACAGTTCAATAATGCGTCTGTAGATCCCATATTCGTCATAACTAGCCATCTCAGAATCAACCCCGCCTGTTACCAAAGAACTTGAATGATCCCCTCCAGTACTTTCGTCTACCAATAAGCTCTGAGATTGTTGTGTCTGCGAAATTAGCAGAGCGATTGAAAACAACGATGAATAATCTAAAACAATATCCAACTTTCCCAATACCATGCCGCATTTCCAGAGCCCAGAATCTTGGTTACCAGCATCCCGATATGCTATGCAGCTTTTAATATCAACGAGTAGACAAGGGTTATCAGAAATATTTAAAGCGCTTTTATCCAACTTCACGCAATTGCTGTTCCAGTTCGACCACATATCTCTCAGAAGATTTTGTAGATACAGAGTGCCTTCATTTCGATCATTGCCAACGTTGTTATCTGTGTTGGAAAGTAGGATTGGCTGTGCTTGGTTTATCTCTAGGATAGTTTTCACATCTTCACGCATATGCTTCTCAGCAGAAGTACTGGGGTCTTTTGTAGACTTCATGGAACGACTGGTTTTTCTAAAACTAGAGGACTCAACCTTCAGTTTCCCACAGGAAGCAGACGAACACTGAGTAAGACTGCCAACAGTATGCATTACCAAAAACTCATCAACCGAAAGGCAAAGAATGACAGCATTTGAGCCCTTGTGTCTACTACTGTCTTTTGATGTCATAAAACTTGAACTCAATTTATCTGGATAAAATGTGACAGAAAGTTTCCCAAGATTGACAACTGCATGAAACTCAAGAGATACCCGCTCGGAATCATCAGTTTGTAGTTCTTGGGTCAACAGTTTCTTTGGCGAGAGAAAGCAGGCTATAGACCAGAGTGTCATACTAATAAATCTCCACATATAAGCTAAAACCCAGATTATCTTAAACAAACAATTGAAGTGGCCATCCAGGGAAGATTCGTCATCATTATCAATAGCATTCTGAGAATTCAGACAAGTTCTGTATCTGGCTACTCTCCGCGCCCGTGCGATTGCCTCAGCAGGAAGTTCTTTCTCAATATCACATATTATCTCCCATTTACGTCTTCCAGTTCGAATTTCTGAAACTTTCCAAAGTGATGATTCGTCAGGCGTTTTCCTGGAGTACCCACCTAAAGATAGCAAATACTCGTAAGCATTGACATACCGCAGCCAGAGGATTACCACACTAGCCACATTCTGGAATGAATTACTGTGAGGTGAGATCATCAAGCGAGTTCTGCCAGCAGCTACTTTCCAAAGATAACGTCCATTTCTCACAGAACTGCTATCTTTGGATGATAACTTCGCCAGTCCCATCAAAACCGGAAGATCACTGGGTCTATACGAGAAGCTTAACTCTGGAATGCGGACGATCAGATCAGTAAGCTGAAGATTATGCAGCGTAATCAACATGACAAGGCTGTCAAATGCACACACGTCAGCGGTATCATTATTCCTCTTATATCCAATCTTGAAACCATTCCCACTAACTGTTAAGCAACTACGACTCAAAGGGAATAACAATGCTGAAGCTGAGCTCCTTAATACACTACGATTTCCGGAATTCTCAGAATCACTCCTCAGCTCATTGATTTCCAGAACACAGTCACTTGAACCCGGTAAGCAAACTTGAACATTAATACCATTTATCTGAATTCGGAAATGCCTGAGAATAAGATTCGAGAAGGAAGTCTTGAGCTTACTTCTCTGGGAAGTGCCATCCAGCATCTTCTCCAAAATTTCATGTACGAAGCATCCCTGCAATGTAAATTCAGCAATTGGCAATACATCAACCACAAAGTTAAAATTACAAACAACCAAATCAATCCCAGAATTAGTTAAGAATTGGGGAAATAGCTCCTTCGTTCTCACAGTACCTCGGGATCAATAGACGAGAGAACTTTTTTTATCTCATCAGCTACAGTGACACATGAAGGTCGCATCCTTGTCGAGCTTCCTTCATCCGTTTCTCTAAGAAGAAAAAACACACAGAACCGATAAACCCTAAGGAGCTATTGCTTTCGAATTCCAATACACGAGATAACAATTGACCGATGAGGATGAAGATACCTGGCTGACAATTTGACATTGACACCGCGAATTTCGATCTTAATGGCCGGAGCTGACCAAACGGACAAGTGAATGACCAATTGGTCAACAGTAAATCCTTCGAACGAGAAACTAGATCCATCGAGGAGCTGATTGAGCTGGGAAACATCGAATCGGAAATTCCGTAAGGTGAAGAGAGTATCAGTAAACCCTAATTTGACCTGAAGGTCAGGTTCTTCCCGAGAAAAAGTCCGCAATAGAGTACGAAGTCTCCGGCGGACGAAATTGCCGAGGAACGTCATGCGAATTTCAGTCAAACAGATGCCGATTGTTGAGTGTGACGAGCGATTCCTCCATTAAACGAGTTCGAAGATCTCCACGAGAAACAAACGGTTCATATGAACCAATTGTGGAGAAATTAAAAAAAAAAAAATCCCCTTATCAGGCAGAGCGGGAAAGCAAGAGGACAAAGACGACCTCGCCAGAACAAACCCTGCAGACACGTGTCAGTCTCTTACTTCAGCGCAGGCTATGAAGCTCTTCTTTGCCGTTTTCTTCTTAGCCAACGGGACTACCTGTAGTTTCCGAGAGGACCACCACCAAAATAAATTTACATTCAAAATTATAAGCTATAGTTTTTAAGAAATTCCGAATTATGCATTTAATTAGATTCATATAATCGATAGCAAAGTGTACATCTTAAAATGAGAGGAGCAAGTGGCCCATTGGTAGTCACCTCTGCATCCATCTCGTCTGGAGTTCGACTCTACCTTCCCTATGTGGGTGGGGTTAATTTCCTCATTGGGAGGATTATGGGTTCGTGGGCCGGCCCGTTGTGGCCCAAACGATGACAAAAAAAAAAAAATGTACATCTTAAAATAAATAAAGTTTATTCAGAATTTCCTTTTTCTACAAGAAAGATATCTTTCTTGCCAAATCCGTTTACTTTTTGGAACTTGCTTTTCAGCTTTTACGTATACAGTAAAACCTCTATAAAACAATAATGTTGGGACTTTGAAAATTTATTATCTTATCGAGTTATTGTTTTATCGATAAAATAATAATAATTATTTTATAAAAATATTCTATAAAAAACAAGAAACTTTATAGAAATATATGTAAGTAGGTACACGTAAGGAATCAATTGTGGCTTCGAAAACTCTTCACAACTTTTGACCCCATAAATTGTTGATGCAATAAGAAAAATTCAAGATGAGCTCCAACGAGAATCCAACTTTCATAAAAGACAAACTACATTGGAGTCATATTTTACTAAATTGCCTTAGATATATATGCCTTAGTTTTATAATTATTATCTTAGCCTATTGTTGGGACTATATTTTTACATAGGAGTTTCAAAAATATTATTGTCTTATCATCTTATCGCATTATGCTATTTTTTACATTGGCCCGAGTTGGGACCGGAGAAATTTATTATCTTATAGTGTTTATTGTTTTATCGAGTATTGTTTTATAGAGGTTCTACTGTATGTCTATATAATGAAGGGAATGCACACACACTTGAGCCATAAAAAAAAAACTAATATCTCCGATCATGGACGGCTTACTTGAGCCATCAAAAAATCGAATATCTCCGATCATGGACGGCTTACTTGAGCCATCAAAAAATCGAATATCTTCGATCATGGAATGCTTATCTGAGCACCTGATACACAAGGTTCTCTTCCGGTTAGATCCAAGATCTCTGGTGATGATGCGTTGCACAAATAAATCTCTCCAATCGCATACACAAGAGCCGCACTTTGAGTCTGAATACTTTTCTCGGGTTAAATCCGGTTTGCTTCACATCTCCTCTTATGGCTTCGAGAAGCTCTGTTACCAGCCTTACGTCCATTCTAAGTCACGTCTGGGAATCAAAGACACCTTGGAGTGTCAGATTTTGGGCTCTTGCTCTGGCCTTCTTCTTCTACTCTTCCGTGGCGATGACCTATGCGTCGCAAATCCCCTTACGAAGAAGTTTCGAGTCTTGGACCTATCTAGGTTAATGGTTAAAAACTTTTGTAGGGAAACCAAAAAGCACATCGGGTTCGCGGTTGATCAGATTGATCAAGCCACCCAGAGTTTCAAAATCGTCAACTTAGGCGAGGAGAACATTGCCAACGAAACGAGATATGAGTTCGAGATTTACGCCGAAGGAGATTCGTGGAGAGATTCGAAAACGAAGATTACTTGCCGACCAAGCGATCTCGATAGCCGAATGAAAAACCCTGTTTACTTGGACGGATCTCTTCACTGGCTACGAGAGGACGGAGGCATAGTAGCTTTCAACCCCAAAACACAGGAAGCACGACTGGTTCCGACCAAACTCCCCCAGGAACTGAGTTTGAAAACGTTATTCACAGCTGGAGATAGTAGGTTAACTTTGGTATCGGCGACGAAGGAGGTAATTTACGTTTACGCCCTCCAGGGTAACTATCTCAGAGATCCCAAGTGGGTCCTGGTGACGCGGATCCGGAACATAGTGCTGGACGAAAAAAGGCTTGGTTATTGGAACGTAGAGGCCTACGACGGGAAGTTTTTAGTGCTGAGGGAGGATAGGGGGACGAGAGGCGATTACTACCGAGTGTTACATGTGTACGACTTGAGTACTAACAAGTGGGAAGTCGTGGGATCGATTCCAATATGGTGCGATGCTGAACGAGATGTTTTTCAGTTTACACCGTCGTGGTCTTCTGTTGTAGGGCTTGATGAGACATTGGATTGTGGTGATAAACGCGATCTTCCTAGGAAACAAGAAGTTAAACGCAATCTGAGCTTGATTATGGGACTAATTGATGTAGAATCTCCATTTAGAAAAAGGGCAAAACTTACTTAGAGAAATATGAAGATGAATGATGGCTTTGCATGCGTTTTTCTCTATCATTTTCTTTTCCATGCTCTGATTTTTCTTGCCAAATGAGCAAGACCACGTACGTACAAGGATATGTATTTTTATTTTTCATACGTTGTTACTAAGTTTTTCATAAGATAATGGTTCCCATTTTATTACTTCTAGCAGATTTCTCGGAAAGAAATTCTTAGGACTATCTGACCATAGAAATTTTAATCAAGCTTATAGAAAATGGATTTATAAAAGCTAATTATATGCATAGAACTACCTGTCGTTTACGAGAAGACCCACCAAAATAAATTAAAATTATAAACGTTATAAGAAATTCCAAATCATGTATTTAGATTTACATAATAATCGATATAAGTACATCTTAAAATAATAAAGTTCATTAAATTTTCCTATTTACTAGAAATATACATTGCCAAATCCGTTTCCTTGTTGGAATTTGCTTTTCAACTGTTACGTATCATACAAGTTCAGACAAGTAACAGTTAAACCCTACTGAACCGATAAACATCTTAAAATAAATAAAGTTAAATTTCCTGTTTCTACTAGAAAGATATCTTTCTTGCCAAATCCGTTTACCTTTTGGAAATTGCTTTTTGTTACGTATATGCTGTG
The DNA here is from genome assembly GCA_902728155.2 of Microthlaspi erraticum. Lineage (NCBI taxonomy): Eukaryota > Viridiplantae > Streptophyta > Magnoliopsida > Brassicales > Brassicaceae > Microthlaspi > Microthlaspi erraticum. The sequence goes on along the minus strand of CACVBM020000444.1, from coordinate 1,062,310 downwards.
TCTATATAATGAAGGGAATTAATGCACACACAATTGAGCCATAAAAAAACTAGTAATATCTCCGATTATGGACGGCTTACCTGAGCATCTCCTATACACAAGGTTCTCTTCCGGTTAGATCCAAGATCTCTGGTGATGATGCGTTGCACAAATACATCTCTCCAAACGCATACACGAGACCCGTATTTTGAGTCTGAATACTTTTCTCGGTTTGGATCCGGTTTGTTTAACATCGCCTCTCATGGCTCCGAGACGCTCTGTTACCAGCCTTACGTCCCTTCTGAGTCACGTCAGAGAATCGAAAACACCTCAAAGGAGTGGCGTCAGATTCTGGGCTCTTGCTCTGGCCTTCTTCTACTCTTCGTTGGCCGTGACCTATGCGTCGCAAATCCGCTTACGAAGAAGTTTCGATTCTTGGACCTATCTAGGTTAATGGGTAACGTTAGTGTTGAAAGATTTTGTTGGGAAAACAGAAAGCACATCGGGTTCGCGGTTGATCAAATTGATCAAGCCACCCAGAGTTTCAAAATCGTCCAGTTAACCGAGGAGAAAATTGCCAACAACACGAGCTATGAGTTCGAGATTTACGCCGGAGGAGATTCATGGAGAGAATCGAAAACAAAGATTACTTGCCAATCAAGCCATCTCCATAACCGAATGAAAAAACCTGTTTACTTGGACGGATCTCTTCACTGGCTACGAGAGGACGGGGGCATATTAGCTTTCAACCCCAAAACAGAGGAAGCACGACTGATTCCGACCAAACTCCCCCAGGAAGTGAGTTTGAAAATGCTATTCTCAGCTGGAGATAGTAGGTTAACTTTCGTATCGGCCACGAAGGAGGTAATTTACATTTATGCCCTCCAGGATGATCCCAAGTGGGTCCTGGTGACGCGGATCCGGAACATAGTGCTGGACGAAGAAAGGTGTGGTTATTATTGGAACGTAGAGGCCTACGACGGGAAGTTTTTAGTGCTGAGGGAGAATAAGGTGTTGCATGTGTACGACTTGAGTGCTAACAAGTGGGAAGTCGTGGGTTCGATTCCAAAATGGTCCGATGCTAGCCAAGATATATTTCAGTTTACACCGTCGTGGTCTTCTGTTGTAGGGCTTGATGAGACATTGGCTTGTGGTGATAAACGCGATCCTATTAGGAAAACTGAAGTTAAACGCGATCTGAGCTTGGTTATGGGACTAGTTGATGTGGAACCTCCATTTAGAAAATGGGTAAAACTAATTAGAGAAATATGAAGACGAATGGCTTTTTGTATAATTTTCTCTATTTCATTAGATGAATTCAAATTAATCATCTACATTCACTCGTCTTCAAATTAACTAGACTAATGCATGCGCATACGCGCGGATTTTTCTGTTGTTATGTATTTTGTAAAATGTATTGGAAAAAACTATAGATTTGTGTATAAGATTATATACTCTTACCCAAATAACAATACCGACCTTTTAATTCCATCTTGTATGATTAGTGATTGGCTGATTGCTTTTAAATGTATATTTTTGCGATAGATTACACATCTTCTTGCCATAATTCTCTTTGTTTATTCACCATTACATGAAATAGACTCTGCTTTTTCACCATCAAATTAAAGATGGAAGCTGAAGTATAAAACTGTTTTAAAGTAATAAAGTGGTTTTAATTACAATAAAGTAAAATATTTAGTAAATAAATAAGATTAATTAAAATTATTAACTAAAAGGAAAATGAGAAATCATACCATGTGTCAATCACAAGAATGTCCACATGTCACATATATGGAAAGGATTGGCCTCTTTTCATATATATGATTCTACTATTTTCTTTTCCATGCTACTATGTATTTTCTTTTCAAATGAGCAATGTATTTTTATTTTTCATACGTTGTTACTAGGTTTTTCATAAGATAATGGTTCCCATTTTATTACTTCTAGTAGATTTCTCGGAAAGAAAATTTTTCTTAGGACCATCCGACCATGCATGAAATATTTAATCAAGCCTAGATTATAGAAAATGGATTTTTAAAAGCTAATTATTTACGTAGCCAACGGTACTACCTGTAGTTTACGAGAAGCTAAGACCACAAATTATAAACGTTATAAGAAATTCCAAATCATGTATATTTTAGATTTACATAATAATCGATATAAGTACATCTTAAAATAAAGGGATAAAGTTCACTAAATTTTCCTTTTTACTAGAAATACACATTGCCAAATCCGTTTCCTTGTTGGAATTTGCTTTTCAACTGTTACGTATGTCTATATATAATTAACATTTAACAACATCAAAGAACTAGAAAAAGGCAAGTAAAAAGCAGGAACCCTAATATCTCCGATCATGGACGGCTTACCTGAGCATCTCATACACAAGATTCTCTTCCGGATAAATCCAAGATCTCTGGTGAATGGTGATGATGCGTTGCACAGGTACCTTAACTCTCATATCCAAGACCCGTATTTCATATCTAATTACTTCCCACCCGGTTTGCTTCAAATCTCTTCTCATGGCTCCAATTTGCTCTCTTACCAGCGTTACGGCGATTCTAGGTCACGCATAGGAGTCAAAAACACCTCAACGGAGTGTCAGATTTTGGGCTCTTGCTCTGGCCTTCTTCTACTCTTCATTGGTGATGGCCTATGCGTTGCGAATCCCCTCACGAAGAAGTTTCGATTCTTAAACCTATCTAGGTTAATGGATGTCCTTGGTGAGAACACAAAGCACGTCGGGTTCGCCGTCAATCAAACCACCCCGAGTTTCGAAATCGTCCACTTATTTGAGGCGAAAAAACTCAACGAAACGAGTTATGAGTTCGAGATTTACGCCGGAGGAGGAGATTCGTGGAGAGATTCGAAAACGAAGATTACTTGCCAATCAAGCGACCTCGATAACCGAATGAAAAACCCTGTTTACTTGGACGGATCTCTTCACTGGCTACGTAAGGACGGAGGCATAGTAGCTTTCAACCCCAAAACACATGAAGCACGACTGGTTCCGACCAAACTCCCCGATGAATTGAGTTTGACAGCGTTATTCACCGCCAGCGATAATAAGTTAACTTTGGTATCGCCGACGAAGGAGATAACTAACGTTTACGCCCTCCAGGATATTAAAAGTGATCCCAAGTGGGTCTTGGTGACGCGGATCCAGAACATGGTGTTGGACGTAAAAAGGCCTGTGAACGTAGAGGCTTACGACGGGAGGCGTTTAGTGTTGAGGGAGGTTAGGAAAAAGAAGGGCGTTTACGACACAGTGTTACATGTGTACGACTTGAGTGCTGACAAGTGGGAAGTCATGGGTTCGATTCCAGGGTGGTGTAATTCATATCGAGATATTATTCAGTTTCAACCGTCGTGGTCTTCTGTCGTAGGACTTGATGAGACAGTGGCTAACTGTGATGATGATAAAAGCATCTCCTCTTTAAGGTCGATTATAGGACTAATTGATGAAGAAGTGGGTAGAAAAAGAACTGCTGAAGTAGAAGAAGAAGAAGAAAATAAACAATTTTCGTCTAAGAAGATTAAGTTGATGGAGAAAGAAGCAACAGAAGAAGAAGAGTCGCGTCTACAATTTTTTCGTATAACACGTGAAGGTGAACATGTATATTTTGATTAATAAACGTAGATCTAGCTCCGGCTAACACAACGTTTATGAAAACGCTATTAAAGATAATCTATAGCGTTATTACGGTGCTATCAATGGTCATATTTCTTGTAGTGTCTTCAAAGCGGACAAAATCATATGTTTTCATATAAACAATTCTTCTGATACCTATAAATATGGTAAATCATCTTTTTTTTTCTCTACTTTACTGATTCCTTTATGTAACTATGTAACCATGTCCCTGCTCTGATTTTGCTTGCCTAATGAGCAAGAACATTGATTTTCATACGTTGTTCGGTTTTGATTTGAAAAAGAAAAAGAAAAAAACAATGGTTCTCTTTGCTTTACTTCTTGCAGAATTCTCGGAAAGTAATTTATCTTTACTTAGATAATAGAAAATGGATTTATATAAACTAGCTAAACTTTGTATTCTTCTTCTTTTTTCATGCAGCTATATAATTCAAAAAAATCTATAAAAATTTATTCCGAGATAAGCGATACTAATTTTGAAAAAAAACTATAAATAGAGAGCATCATCCATAAATCCAATATAGGCACCATCGTCTCCAATCTTTTTTTCTTTTCTTTCTTTCTCGGCGTTCATGTAATCGGAAAATTCAAAATGCATAACAAGGCTTCGAGCAGAGACGTAAATAGTCAAAACTTCACAAAGCTAAAGAGAGTAGATACGAATCCAGATCCAGACATTTACGACATCACATACGTCGACATTTCTCCCTCCGAGGGCTCATCTTCTCCGTTATCCAAATCGCCATGGTCAGTACGAGTCGATCCCACCGATGCAGAACCGCCGCATTCGGCGTCGAAACCTCCGCCGGCGTCGTACACCGAAGAACACACTAACTACTCACCCAACGTTCTCCTGGGATCTCTGGTCCGCGAAGAAGGCCATATCTACTCCTTAGCCACATCCGGAGATCTACTCTACACCGGATCCGATTCCAAAAACATCAGAGTCTGGAAAAGCCACATCGAATTCTCCAGCTTCAAATCCAACAGCGGACTGGTGAAGGCGATCGTGCTCGCCGGAGACAAAATCTTCACGGGGCATCAGGACGGGAAGATCCGCGTCTGGAAAGTCTCGGCGAAGGAGTCCAACGCCTTCCGCCGCGTCGGGACGATGCCGAACCTCCGCGATTTCATCAGGAACTCGATCGCGCCTTCCTCCTACTTCAATTTCACGCGGCGGAATCGGACCAGCGCGCAGGGGTTCCGGCACCTGGACGCGATCTCGTGCCTCGCGCTGAGCGAGGACAAGCGGCTCCTGTACTCGGGATCGTGGGATAAGACGTTTAAGGTGTGGAGAGTCTCGGATCTGAGGTGTTTGGAATCGGTCAACGCTCACGAGGACGCGGTGAACGCCGTCGTTTCGGGTTTCGACGGATTGGTTTTCACTGGATCTGCAGACGGGACGGTGAAAGTGTGGAGGAGGGAGGATCAGGCGAAGGAGACGAAGCATTTCTTCTCCGAGACGCTTTTGAAACAGGACTGCGCCGTTACGGCGATCGCGGTTGATCAGAGCGCGACGTTAGTTTACTGCGGTTCGTCTGACGGAACCGTTAACTTTTGGGAGCGTGACCATAATATGAAAAACGGCGGCGTTTTGAAAGGGCATAAACTCGCGGTGCTCTGTCTTGTCACGGCGGGGAATTTGCTGTTCAGTGGTTCTGCTGATCTTGGAATTCGCGTTTGGAGGAGGCCGGAGCGCGGCGGAGGAGAGGAGCACGTGTGTCTTTCGGTGTTGACGGGACACGCGGGTCCGGTGAAGTGTTTGGCGGTGGAGAGAGATCAGGAATCGGTTTCCGGTGAGAGAAGGTGGATTGTGTACAGTGGGAGTTTAGATAGATCGGTGAAGATGTGGCGTGTGTCGGAGAATGCGCCGCCGATGGAGTTCCGTTCGTCGGATCCGTTTGGTGGTCCGACTGAATTAACGGTGGCTCCTAGCTTCTCGGCACAAGGGAGAGTTAGCCCCAAAAGATAGTCGTTTGTTTTTTTGTATGTACACAACACCAAATTATTCAAATTTTCATGTAAATGTATATATTAATTAAACAGGTTGATCCAATTATCTTCAAGCATTTTCAAGGAGTTCTATGAATGGTATGAAATTATGATCAATTATATAAAGTTTTTAAAATCATAGTAGACCGCCTCAAAATAGCCATTTCTATAAAAAAACAAGAAAATTTTAGTCTAAGAAAAGTTTTGTAACGAGTACGTGGATAATCATCTTATGTTGCATGTGTACATCTAATTTAGTCCAATGAGATGAATATGTTGCATGGATTATGATTTCACCGGTCCAACGGCAATAAAGTTAGGTGTAGTTTGAATAATCCTACGAATGAGATGTTTGCACAACACGCAACATAAAGACTCATCATCATTAGGTCCTTTTGATAATGTTTTCCTTACATGTTCAACGAACACTTCATTATAAACCACAGATTCTTGCCAAAGCAAAAAATAATAATAACACAAGTCCAAGTACAAAAGAAAACACAAACCTAATCAATTTTGTCTGCCAAATAGGTGTGTTTGAATTGACACTTTGACTCTAAATTCATTTTTCAATTGACTCCACATGTTAGCATCAATGTCGTTCTAGTATAGTGGTAAGTATTCCCGCCTGTCACGCGGGTGACCCGGGTTCGATCCCCGGCAACGGCGATTTTTTTGTTTTCATGGTTGCTTTTTTTTTTTTTGGTGGTTGTTTTCATGGTTGCTTTTAAATACCTTCGACAATATTCTCAGCCCAATTAATAATAAGCCCACCTTGTGTTTCCTATAAAACCCATACGACTGCTATTATTTTTCTCTTTTTCTACCAGGTGGTATTTTGATTTCCCAATTAGCATATTATGATACTAAACAAAAAAAAAAAACAGTTACGTGAAATAAAAATCTTTTGAAGGATAATGTAATAATAGTGTTAAGAGTAGATACGACGAAAACAAGGGTATTTTATTTTTCAAAGTTTCTGAACCATAACACTACGATGTTGGTGTCCTAACTTTTTCTGTTTTGTATTAGTAATTAAGAAAAATGGAAACTTGTTGACTACAGAAAAGCCTTTTGTTTGTTAAACAACCCTGTTTAAAATCGAACACATAAGGTTGCTTCTCATAGCTTCTTTAGCAATCAGAAGAGTTATCTATATATATATTCTTTAGCAAAGAACATCAAAAACACAAAATCTAAATTTAGAAACCATTTCATGTCAATGAAGAAAGCCATTTTCTTAGTCCCTTTCTTTGTATTCCTCGTCGTCGGATCAAGATTTTCAGTGGTAGTTAGCGCTGGAGACAAAAATGCATTAGCCGCGTCATTCGTGTTCGGTGATTCGCTAGTGGACGCAGGCAACAACAATTACTTACAAACGTTGTCGAGAGCCAATAGTCCTCCTAATGGCATTGATTTTAAACCTTCTCGTGGAAATCCAACCGGCCGATTTACCAATGGCCGTACCATAGCTGACATCGTTGGTAATTAGAGCAACTTACTGTACATCCAAATGTAATCTTTTTAATGGTTATCCCATTGTGAATTTGTTTTGTTGTTTCAACAGGAGAGAAGTTGGGTCAACCAAACTATGCAGTTCCATATTTAGCACCAAATGCTAAAGGTGAAGCATTATTAAACGGTGTGAATTACGCATCAGGTGGTGGTGGAATTCTCAATGCTACGGGAAGTGTGTTTGTAAGTCTCTTTTTTTTGTTATCTTCATGAAAATACTATATGCCGTTTATTATCTGTCACGTTCGCTTTGTTAGCGGGAAAAGTTTACGAAAAAATTCATGTCAATTATTTTTGTAAAAATATGAGAAATTTTGTTTTTCCACTCGGTATATTTTTTTGATTGTGTACACAAATGAGCAAATAGACTAGTACATAAGTTCACAGTTCAAAATCACAATAATTTTAGGTGAATCGGTTGGGAATGGATATACAAGTCGATTACTATGGCATTACAAGAAAGCAATTTGATAAGCTTTTGGGTGAAGATAAGGCCAAAGATTACATCAGGAACAAGTCCATATTCTCCATAGTCATTGGCTCAAACGATTTTCTCAACAACTATCTAGTACCTTTTGTCGCAGCTCAAGCAAGACTTACACAAACCCCTGAAACTTTTGTTGAAGACATGATTGGCCATCTTCGTAACCAGCTCAAGGTATGTTAAAAAATATATATATATAAATGTTATGTTTCTTAACCTTTTTTCTTATGTTAAATTAACATATTTTTATACTGGACAAAATGTTAGAGATTATATGAATTGGATGCTCGAAAATTTGTGGTGGGGAATGTGGCTCCCATTGGATGTATACCATATCAGAAATCGGTCAACCAGCTGAAAGATAAGCAGTGTGTTGATTTGGCAAACAAACTGGCTCTTCAGTACAATGCTCGTCTCAAAGATCTCTTGTTGGTGGAAATGAAAGATACTCTAAAAGATGCACACTTCGTTTACGCCAACGTCTATGATCTTGTCATGGACCTCATTGTCAACTTCAAAGACTACGGTAAGAAACATATCATACATATTAATTATTATACATCCAACAGTCTTTGAATTGTTTAGCCTTGTTATTTAAGTTTTGAATAAGTTATGTTCTGTTTTCTTTTTCTGTGATTAATTTATAATATTTTTTTATGAAAAATAAATGAATGACAGGGTTTAGGACGGCGAGTGAGGCGTGTTGTGGGACGGGAGGGAGATTGGCGGGGATATTGCCATGTGGACCAACGTCGAGCCTTTGTACGGACCGGTCAAAGCATGTGTTTTGGGACCCTTACCATCCTAGCGAAGCTGCTAATCTCTTAATTGCTGACAAATTACTCTATGGAGACTCCAAATTCGTTACTCCTTTTAATCTCCTCCATCTTCGTGACCTTTGAATTATATGAGAGCCTAGCAACCCTTTTTTTTTCTTTTCTTTAAATTGTGTTAATCTCTATACTCCGAGTTTGTAAGATTTTTTCTTTGTTTTTTTGTTTCTTTCTTTTTCATTTTAAATGGTAGATTGAGAGTTTATTTACATGTTGTAACATGAGTTGTGGAAACAAATCAATTATTCTTGTGGTTGTTGGGTTCGTGTATTTGGAGTATACAATCGTCTTTGTGTCGGATACTAAGAATATAATTACACTTGTCAAAATTAAATGTAGAGAAGGAACAAAGGAAACTTTCAAAAGTGAAAGGGAATAATCAGTTGTATGCTTGTTCATTTTTAGTAACTGAGTGAAAAAAACATATTGGACCGTTGGGTTTAACCGATCGCGGATAAACACGGCGGAATGAACTTGAAAAGACGAAAGTAGCCCTCTTTGATGCATTTTCAAAAATACAAAAAAAAACACCACTTGGGGATCAAAGGTTGAGGAATCGGAATCAGAGAAGAGAGAGGATCGAGGAAGAAAAAGACAAGAAGAAAGAGAGAGGGAATAAGGTAAGGAAGGTGTCAGTGGTATGATCTGAAAGGACCGGTCCGGACCCGAATATCCGACAAGGAAAGGACGGCTGCAACTGCAAAAACAAATAGGACACATCGTCCCATATGGCACACAACACACAAACCACACCTCTCTGCCCTCTCTCTCTCTCACTCACTCTCTCTCTCTCTTTCATTGTTTTTGGGTGTGAAAGCGACTAGAGAGAGAAGAAGTCGTTGAAATGGATGGTGGTTCAGTGTGGGTCATATCATCCTCCGGCTGCGCGTGCTTATCCACCTCCTTCGGCCCGACCCAACAGCTTCACTCTTGTCTCTTTGACCGTTTCTTTTTTAATATTGCCACTTACGTATTTGTAAGTTTGTAGTGTAACTTGTTTCCCTTTATATATATTTATGGACCAGACCAGTATGAGTACTTTTACTTCAAAAATAAAACGTCGGATTTGTCTTTGTCATGTTCTGTGTTTTGTAGGATATTTTCTTGACGTTCTGCAGAAGTCGTTATTTTTATGGAGACTGACTCATAATAAAATTTATTTTTACAAAAAAAAATATGAAGAGGAACGAGAAATGCGGAGAGAGACAGAATGATGGGAATGGGGTTTGAGACAAGGCGTGAAGAATTATAATTACACATTTCCTCTGATTGCGGAATCCGATTCCCTCCGTCGCATTTTTATAAATTCTTCATTTCTAGCTGAAATCCCAAATTTATAAAAATGCCAAATTACCATTTTAATTAGAATGTGAAGAATATACGAATTTGTGAAGAATTAAAGTATATATCTTCTTTTTACTATGTGAACTTTGTCTGATATAGTATGAAGATCATGTTCTCATTTGTCATACATCTATTAGACGATAGTGTTAGAATTAATAGGTTTTGAAGTTCGGATATGTTCTTTTTGAAAAGGTTGTGTTTGTTTCCGTCCAATGCTTGAACTTTGAATCATATAATCAAATCTACTATGTCTCTTTCTTACGTAGATTTGGTCTCGACGTGGATTATTAGTGTGGTGTGGTCCTTAAGCTATCAAACGCCAATACAAATTGTTAGTCTTATACTCTTATGTCGACTAAGATAGATTCGGATTCGTCAAATCTACATAATCATTTACAACGTGAATTTAGTTACATAATCAATAATTTTCATAGGACTTGTGGTAATACAAATTTAGTGAGAAATAAGACCAGGGTCCACCGCCATTACCAAATTACCATTTTAATTAGAAATCCCGCAAACGTATGTATATACTTTGACTTAATAATCAACTGTCACACCTGTCTCTATACTTTGAATGCTTCGAATAAAGTATTCAAGAAGAATCATCTTTAAATAAACAAACAAAAAGTTTCCAGTACATTACAATATTGTCTTTTCTTCGACAGCGAACAATGAAACAAGATCAGTTTTTTTTTTCTTTGGACATAAATTTCAAAAGCTGCGTGATCCCACAAAGAGCAATAGTAGTAGTAGTTTAATTCATCTCAAATAAAATAATATAGTAAATCCAATATTATCCATTCTCAAAGTTAATCTTAACGAAGACGATAGAAAAACGTGTCCCTTGTTTCCAACTTTCTGGAACATGCATTCTATTCTTTTAAAATTGCCCAAGAGTTACGCTTACGATAGGATACATGCACTTCTATCGACTACTATAAATCTACAGTAAAGAATTCTGAAACATGTTTTCTTTGATAACCAAATTTTGCATATTTTATGAAGAACATTGTAGAATTACTGGGAAACTGGCCGTACATTGATAAGCTCAATAGTCTCCTACCTGTAATGCCTACTGCGACCTACTCCTCTCTCTATGCATTATCTCCGTATCATTTTGTTTTTATTCACGTGTATTTGTTTTCCACAAAACATAAAATTATGTCATTATTATTAGTTTTGACTGTATTACTAATTTAAAACTTTAAACATAAAAGCAACGTCATGAGTCCATAACTAATCTTTAACATTGCAAGTACAATAATTGTTTTTTATTAGGTTGGTGAAGAAAAGACTAAAATATGTATCATTATGTTTTTCCGTTACTACATGTACCAAAATTGTTAGTTATCTTGTTGCACATTTTTTGTTTGTCTAGAAGCTAAAAGCCACAACGGTGAATTATCACATTGTTGAAGTTTTTAAAGAGAAGAAATTACGTTTTAACTCATTTCATATTCCTCAATATGTCAACCAAACTTTGGTGAGCAACACTATTCACATAATTAAGAGTGTTTGGGATGGTCAAATATTGCGACGGTCATAAAAATAATTTCTTCACGACCGCAGCTAGGTGCATTTTTTATTACCTTTCAAAATTTGTAGTAAATTAATAATCTAAGTGTAACTCGAAAAACTAATATAGCATAAATAAGTTATATACAACATTACAACAAGAAAGTACTAGGAACAAATATTTACAAATTATAACTACAAATGTGAAATTTTAGCTAATATCTCGAAAATTAGCAATTAGAATAAGATAAAATAGTGAATTATTGAACCCTTGTTCAAACTGAAAACATTGAAAGAAGAGCCAGCTACGTATGAAGAGAGCCGACTCATAGTGTCTATGAAGGAAACAGAGCAATCACTGTTCACAATAATCCATAGCCGACTCAACAATTCCAATAAATCAATTTAAAACCTCATAAAAAGACAAACTTTAAAGACAAGAGAGAGAAGAGAGAGACAGAGTAAGCGTGGCCTCTAATCAACCCAACACCCTCTGTCAAAAAAAACCTGACTTTCTTCTCCATCCCCATTTCTATCTGCGCATGTTTCCTTCTCTCTCTCTCTCTCTCTCTCTCTCCTCCATAAAAAGCAAACAAACTCCCCAAATCTCACTCCCTCCTAACAAAAGACTGAACCTTTAACAGAAACAAAGCTTCAATCTTTCTTTCTTCATTCCCGCGGTTTCCCCTTTCTAAAAAAAACCCAATCTTTCTTCATGACGACGACTGACTCCGGCGAATCACGGCGGATAGCGATGAGACTTCACGGCGCAGCAACAGGGCTTCCTCCGAACACCGAACAGCAAGAGCAACTCCCTTGTCCTCGCTGCGACTCAACCAACACCAAGTTCTGCTACTACAACAACTACAACTTCTCTCAGCCTCGTCACTTCTGCAAATCCTGCCGCCGTTACTGGACTCACGGCGGTACTCTCCGCGACATTCCAATCGGCGGTGGTACTCGCAAATCCGCAAAACGCTCCCGCACTTGCTCCTCCCCCGCCTCCTCCGCTGCTAACTCAGTCGTCTCTGCTTCTTCTGTCGGAATCTGCAGCGTTCCGTTACAAGCGACACCTGTTCTGTTCCCTCAGTCGTCAATCTCTAACGGCGTTAGCCACACCGTAACTGCTCCGCTTGATAGCGACGCAAAGGGAAGCGCTTTATCTCTCTGCGGAAGTTTCACCTCTCTGTTGAACCACAACGCCGCCGCAGCGGCCACTCATGGAACCGGTTCGGTTATCGGACTCGGCGGATTTGGAATCGGACTCGGCTCGGGTTTTGATGACGTCAGCTTCGGACTTGGAAGAGCGGTGTGGCCGTTTTCAACTGTGTGCGACGCTTCAACGACGAATGTAGGGAGCAACGGTGGTCACCACCACCCGGTTCCTATACCCGCCACGTGGCAGTTCGAGGGTTTAGAGAGCAGCAACGCCGGTGGATTCGTCTCCGGTGAGTACTTTGCGTGGCCGGAGCTCTCCATCACAACACCAGGAAACCCACTCAAATGAACAGACTTTGACACTAAACCTTCTGTCTTTGTCAGAGGGTTTCAATTTCTTCCTTTTTTTCTGGTTATTGCCTTTTTCAATCTTTAGTGATCTCTTACTCTTTTAGTGTGTCTGGTCGTTTTAGAATTTGTGTACTGAAACTAGAAAGAAACAGAGGAATTGTGTTCTTTTTTTTGGCTCTAAGATCTTACCTTGTTACTTTCTCCTCTGTCATGTGATTTCGAATTGAAATGAGGATACTTGTTTTAGAACAACTTTTAATCTGGACAGACAAGTCTTGTAAAGAACGAATCTTGTTCACTGGATGATGATTTGCACAACATATTACGCTTTAACCTGTGTAACTCATCTTGAGCTTCACTTACTTCTTCTGGGTTAAACTGGTCTCCTCCAGAGGTGAAAACTTGTGTACTGTTGTTGTTCACTTCAATCCAGCTCAATCCTGGATCTTTAGCAGAACCTAATCCTCTAATCTTCCTTCTCATCTCTGCAACATCGTCCCATCTCCCATTCACCGCATAAAGATTCGATAGTAGAATGTGGGTTGCCATGTCTTCTTGATCAAGTCTCAGGATCTGCTCAGCAGCGTATAGTCCCATCTGCAAGTTTCTTCTGTTAACACAAACGCTTAGCAGAGTTCTCCAAAGCTCTGCTTGATTGTTCCCCAGAGGAGATTCTTCTATCAGTTCCAACGCTTCGTCTAGTAGCCCAGCTTTTGACACCAAACTCACCATGCAAGAGTAGTGCTTAAACCCTGCTTCGATCCCACGCTCCTTCATTTGGTTCCACAGGAACTTTCCTTGCTGCGTCGATCCACTGTGGCTGCATGCTACTAATAAAGACAAGTATGTTACTGCATCCGGCGTGAGACCTTTCTCAAGTATCTGTTCAAAGAAACTCATAGCCTTTTCCACCATTCCATGCTGACTATAAGCTCCTAGCATTGAGTTCCAACATTTCAAATCAGGATTCGAAACAAGAGAGAACACTGATTCTGCAGAGTCGTATTTGCCATTCTTGCTGTACATGTCCACTAACGCTCCACACACTGACATAACGCTATCGAATCCCGTCTTCATCGCAAGAGAATGGAACAGTTCACCTTGTCTAAGCATGGCCATATCTGAACATGCTCCCAAGACGCTACTCAGGGAGAAACCATCAGCTCTATTTTTCTCTCTGTACATTTCAGTGAAGAGTTGGACTGCGAACTCGCTGTTTCCCAGTCTAGATTGCCCTACGATCATCTCAGTCCAGAGAACAATATCCTTCTCCGCGACCACACCAAACACTTTTTCCGCAGATTCAGCTTCTCCGTTCTTTAAGTACATGGACAAGAGAGTCGTTCCAACAAAAACACTCCTCTCATATCCCAATTTCATCACCTGTCCATGAAGAACTTTCCCATGAACAAATCTTTCTCCTTCCGCTGTTGCAGATATCACACCAGAGAAAGTATACTCATCTGGCCTAAGCGTAAACATCCTCTGCATCCTTCTATACATAAGAATCGCTTCCCCTCCTAAACCGTTCTCTGCACACCCTGAAATAACCGAGTTCCACGAAACCAAATCCGGTTTACGAATCCTCCCAAACAGATAGAGAGCTTCTCTCATATCCCCACAGCTACAATACATGTCAAGAAGAGCATTCTCTAAAGGTAAGTCCTCAAAACTATCCAAGACTATCATCCGGGAATGGACTAGTTTCCCTAGTGAAAAGCTTCCCAATTTACTACAAGCATTCAACACCAACGAATACGTGAATCGCGTTGGCTCAACACCAGACATCAACATGCTTTTGAAAATCTTAAGCCCTTCTTCTACTTTATCATTTCTCAAGCTCCCAACTATCATCGCGTTCCAAGCCACTGCATCTCCATCATTTACACACTCGAAGATCCTCCTCGCAGATTCCAACTCCCCGCAGCTCGAGTACATCCCCAAAACCGATGTCTGCACAACTACATCATCTGAAAATCCAAGTTTTATGATCTGTGAATGTAACAACGATCCCATCAAAACATCCTCAACCGCAGCACATAGTAGCACTAAGCTAGTGAAAGTCGAGCTATTGGGCCTCAAGAACTCAGATTCCATATGGGTTATCAGAGGAAACGCGTAACTTGCGTGATCTGGGTTACGGGAATACGCCGAGTAAAGCGCATTGTAAGAGACTATGTTTCTCTGAGGCATTTGGTCGAACACTTTCCGCGCTTGTTCTAGAGAGCCGCACCGAGCGTACATCGAGATGAGGTTGTTGTTTGCGTACGGAGACTCGGAAGCTGCGCCGGCGGTGAGGACGAGAGCGTGGAGCTGACGCGCTCGCTTTATCGCGGTGGTCGATACGCATCTCCGTGTAAGTTCTACGACGGAAGAAGCTATTTCGTTCAGGGGCATCAGGACTACGTCATGCAGGGACTTTAAAAACGCCGCGTTTTAATACAAAGCCTTTTAAATTAAAACGGCGCGTTTTATAACAAAACGCTGCGAGAGAGAGAGAGAGAGAGAGAGCGGTCGTCGGAGAAAATGGCTACCGGAGAGAGAGCTTCTCGTCTTCATCTCTTGATCGATCGTTGTGTACGACCCTACGATGTAAGTACTCTCCATCTTTTTTTTCTGAGTTAGAGTAGCTTAATTGTATGTGTTTTGTTCAAATTATAAACGCTAACGCTCGATCGTTCTCGGGGATATGTAGGGAAGAGACGTAAATTCGCCGACGAAGGAAATGGAGAAGGATATGCTTCTTTCTCTGTCTCAGGTACATTTTTTCTTCGGGTCCTGTGTTTTTGTTTAACTTCGAAGTCTACTAAAAGACGGCACCGAATTTGATTTACTCCGAAATTGGTATTGAAGGTGTTGAGAGAAATCCAATCTTGGAGAATCGAAATTGGCCGTGATGTGTCGGCGGTGAGTTCCTTGGTTTGTGTACTCTGTAACATTTTAAGGTTAGCTCATGATTAGTGAAGCTATTTTGAAGATTATCTCAACAGGAAGCTGGAGAGAACGGTGCTGCTTCATATGGTCCAGAATCCAAAGAATATCTATGCTTAGAAAGACTTGTGGCCGATCTTGTAAGTTTCCAGAGAAACTTCTCTATGCAATAATGCTAAATAAGGGGAAAAGTTTAATTGATTGTCACTGCAGGAGATGTAAATTAGGCGAATTCATGTTCTTAGTTTGATCTGGTATCTCTCGGTTTTGTGGCAGGTTGGTTTGTTAGGTGTGAAGAGTGTGCATGTTCAACATTTGGCTGGCAGCATTCTTGTGGAAGTATCCGAGTCTCTGGTTGAATCTGTATGTTGCGTTCTGCCTCACTTCAGATTTTTAGAATGTACAGTTTCTTCCAGATTTCATTCCAACTCATTTTTTTTCTTAGGGAAGTCAATGGGATGATTTCATTCGCTTGCTTTGTGACTCTCTGCACTTAGCTTTTATCGAGATATGCCCAATTCCTGCTGCTTCTTATGAAACTGGATGTGGAAGTCCGAATCTACATTTATCTGGTTCTGATGTTCTTAAATGTAAACTGCAAAAGGCTAAGTGGCGCACAGTGTCTGCTATCTTTCAAGCACTTCGTAATATATTGAAGCGACTGAGCCAAGAAGAAAATGAGGAACTTCTTGATGTGTACTTGGAATCTGTCAACTCTACACTTGCAAAAGTGCTTTGGTGCCGTCTGGATGCTATATTTTCTGGTCATAATGAAGCTCTAGGAAGCATTGCAGACTGTGAAGAAGTATCTGTATTTCTTGGGAACTTTGTTCAGTTTCTCTGTTCCGTGGTTCAGCAGGTTAGTTTTGCAGAAGATTCTGATGGTCTTGAACCTACACATTTGATACTCCAAAAAGTCACCGAGCTTGTTCCGGATCTCCTCCGTTGGTGCCAACCAAAGTTAGAAAGTCAAAATGGCGCTTCCATGTCGAAATACCTAGTGCACAAGTTGCTGGTATGTCATTTCATCTGTTTATTAAAGAAATTCTTTGCTTTGTTTCTTGATTCTGATAGTAAGTTCTTCCTACGCTTCTATCTCTCCCTTTTTGTAGGTGTTGATGATCAGACTTACTTATAAGTCCAATATCAAATGCACCATCCTTCTTTCATGGCTGCAATATCTGCAACGCCATTTTCAAGGCTTTCTTCAACCCAGGTTTAAACCCGTGGAAGATCACTGTTTGGAAGGTTCTCCATTTTTTGTTAGTTTATCTGAGAGCGAGGTCAACGAGACGCATTCCAGTCATTTGCAAAGACTTTCAGTGTTTCTGTTCCTACGGTGCTCCTTCCCTTTGCTTTATTCAAGTAGGCATACCGACAAGCTCTGTGAGTTCGATTGTAGAAAGAAAGGAATGGAAGAGATGTTTAATTGGATTGAACAACAGAGTCCAGGCGATACATTTTCTGATAATAGAAATTATACCGAGAAGAGTGTTGAGTTTTCTACATCCTTCATCCGGCTGTTCATGCATGAGGTTTTTACTTAATCCTTATGTATCTGCCATTTGTATTTGGGGTTTTAGCTTAACACCATATAGTAGAGTTTATCATATCGTTTCCCTATTTTGTAGGATGATCTATTGTTTAAAGTCCTCCTGCAGTTGCTTTCTATACGATTGCCTGAAAAAGAACTGTAAGTTGGGCAAACTACTCTTTCTGCAAATAGTGAACCAAGTATCTGTGCACTCTCTTATGTAAGTTTTTGATCACAGGCTTAACGTGGAAGGGTGTTCGCTTCAAGATGAGGAACAAACTATTCACTTACGTTTATTAACGCTGTTCAATCCTGTCATCCTGTTCTGTATATTTCTTTCAGAGGTAATTTTTATAAATCTCGTGTACTATGTTCAAGGCTTGGTTATTTGTTATCATCGTTGCAATTCTTAATGCGACGCACCCGCACCCTGGTTTCCATTGCCAGCTGCATTATGATCATCAAGTCCTTCTTGATTACCTCATATCGAAAGACATCGGAGCTAGCTGTGCAGAGTACCTGCTGAGGTTAATCTTTTTCTCCCAAGTTATTTTGTATATCAACTGGATATGATTGTTAATGCATATTCTCGTTTCCAATTATCTAATGCATATTACTAACTATACATAATATAAGGTTGAATCCTGTTTAACACTCCACTGTATCTTCCCGGTAGATGCTTGCGTAAGGTCTGTGACTCGTGGACCCTGTTTGCGGAATTCCCATTTGAAGGAGATATAAATGCATCATCTTCAAAGAGAAGGAAGTTTCTGGTCGAGACTTCTGAGGTTGAACAAAACCGGAAATTACATCCGGAGGCTTTTGAAAACGCCAGAGACTGCCTGCTTTCGTTACAAAATTCAGTTGATAAGCTACATCAGAAGAAACTGTTTCCTTACAACCCAGAAGCTCTTCTACGACGGTTAGTCTTACCATCGCTACAACAAACTCATCCTATGACATATAGTCGCCTAATTAATATTTTTTTCTACTTTGAGGCAGTTTGTCAAGGTTTCAAGAGCTCTGTCTACTCCATGAGTAATTTAATCTGGACCAAAGGTAAATTAGTCGCATACCCGATATGGTCATATTAGGAAGTCAGAATCAAACAATTTAAACAGTCTCTTAGCTGCTAGAGAAGTCTTTAACCTCTTTAACCTCTTCTCAGGTGAGATTCTCTGAAAGAAGAATCAGATGCCAAAACAAAGAAGTCTCCTTTCCAGATCAAATTTCAAACTAATTGGCTCGCAAGTAGAACTGAGTGTAAGTTCGAGAATCTGATGTCTAATCGAGTTTTCTTGGAAGTTCTGACAAAAGGGAAGCTAACATGAGTTTTGTCTCTGCAGAGTGATCCTACATTCTTGACTGGTGCAGAAGCTATATAACTCAGAGAGCATTATGTTCTTTGTCTCCACAATCCAAATTTGAAAGGTATAAGATACTTTGGTCAAGCTAGTGTGGACCTGGCCCAGCCAAATACAGTAAGCAATGTAATGTAGTATATTAAGGAATCCCAAATACAGTTGAAGCCTATTTATTAATAGATACACAGAGTTTTCTTCACTGAAAATATATTTGATTCATTGATTCGAAATGTATTACATTACAGAGAGCTTAGCTTAATAAAAGGATACTGAATAAACTGTTAATTTTACCCAAAAAAAAAAATTCCGTCATATGTCGCTGCTATTTCTTGTAACAGTTGAGAAAGTTGTTGAGGTTTAGTGAACATAGCCATGTGACCAGCTTCTTCAATGACCTTCACTTCGTTAGGTTCGTAGTTGCTAATCATCCACTTCTGAATCTCGTCTGGAACCACATTGTCACATTCACAGACGATAAACACTCTCTTCCCCGATCCATATCTCTCCTTCGTCAGCAAATCTTCACTTTCCATTTCCTTTGGGTATAACCAGCTCGGTTTCACCAACGCCATGGCTAGTTCCAGATCCTGCAACATTGATCACCTAATTCAGATTTTGTGGACTTAGCCCAAACATTCATCTTGTGGCCTAATACGAATTTGATACTAACCCATTAAATATTGAATAAAATATTTTCTTCATCAAACCCATTAAACAGAAATGGATGTAAAGTGGTAAACTCACCTCTAGTTGGGAATTACTGTATGCCTTCTTCAAGAAACTAGTACCGAACATAACTGAAGTTGGCGGTTGTTCTGGTCCTTCTTCGAATGTGAACTCACAATCCATGGCGAATCCCTCAGGTAGTCTCTTGAAATACTGCAAACAAAACCGAAAGTGACATGCGATTATAAGATAACATATATTATCAAGAATGGTCCCAATTAAGATAACTTTATCTTTTTATATTTCGAAAAAAGAAGAAGAGATTTATTCCGGCGACCTCTTGAATCAGAGCTGCTGGAGGAGAGTCATGGCGCGGCATATAAGCAGAGAGGAAGACTCCGACGGAGATTTTGGTCGGAAATTTCTCCATGGCGACGGAGACTCCAATGCCACCATAGCTATGACCAACAAGAACCACTTTCTCGTCTTCAGGAACAGACTCCAAGAAACTCATCAGTGGCTCTAGATACTCCGAGACAGAACGAACCTGGTCGTGCTGCCTCGTGTCGATCCCGGACCCACCGAGTTCCACAGCTGTGACACGTTGACCATCGGACTTGAGCTTTGCCGCTAGTTTGAACCAGCACCACGCTCCATGACATGATCCGTGGACAAGGACGAAGTGATGGAGTTGTTGTTGTTGCATGTGCTGTGTTTGCATTTTGATATTGTTTGGTGAGTTATGATGTTATCTTTGTCTATACGTGTGTATTATATAGGCGTCCAGTTATCACCAGTGCATAGATTTCCGGTTCCCACTAATGGATTTCAATGTTTGGTTCTTGAGATGGACCGCTTTTGGTTAGGATACGTGTTTGATTGTTGATCATTCCAAGAACTAGAAGGCAATAATAATTATGAGATAATTTGGAAAAAAATCTTAGTTAAAAAGGAAAAAAAGTTGGCCGGAGAAGAAAAATGGGTTGCATTCCTGATTAGTCATTGGGTTAATTTTATACTCAAAAAGAAGAACACTTGGGTTGTTAAAGATAACCACGTGGGGACACAACATGCGAAGGCGTTGAGAAATGATAATGACAAATTTGAAACTGTTCAACCATTTTTGTATCTCTCTCTTAAAAACTTGTCAGTGTCAAATCTGAAAATAATGACACTAGAGGCTATTAGGCCATTGTTAGTTTGTAACGTTTCCATGTCAATTTGTCTTTTTGGTTTTATTTTCCGAGTCAATTTTGGTTGTCAAAACGATTAGATGAGATCCTAGATTTAATAGTTGCATTGTGTTTTTATGTTTACATTCTGTTTGAAAGACTGATTTTAATTTGATAAACAGCTACCGATTTTTTTCCTTTTTAAAAGAACATGTTAACTAGAAAAACATCTTAATTAAAGTGCTTTTGGCAAATAAATTTTGTTGTTGTTATCTTCCTGTATGTCTTTCCATATGATCATGTATCTCAATGACCCTATACTGTAGTTTGTCGACAGATCATTTAAAACATTGTTTTTAAAAAGGTGTAGATTGAAAGTATAAGACATGTCTTAAAAACAGTTTTGTCATAGTTGGAAAAGAAATCCAACAATCCAAGTACAACTTCTACCGAAATCGAACTCTCAAAGGTAATTACCGCAAAAAGAAAAAATAAGAACAAGCAATCATATTCTTTGCGGAAAAGCATAAATGACAACCCAATTTTGGAAATTGTCTAAAAGCTTCAAAGCACTATCAAGAAAAAGACTGAGGGAAAAACAAAGAGATGAAAGAGACAACACAAATCTATCAACAGTAACATGTCCCACATATAGCAAAGACAATAGATTTATTGATGACCACGAAAGAAGACTCTTAAGAGAGAGAGGCAAATTAAAGATAATGTTGGCAAGAGGTTGTTAAAACCTCTGAACAGTTGACATCTTCTTGGTCAAGTTCGTCTCAAAGATGGAGTCACTCTTAGTCAAGTTTGAAGCTTCACAAGTTAAGATACATGTTTTTTAAAGTTAGAACTCTTGAGGAATCAATATTTAAACATAAAAAAAATGGAAATGAAGAAAGATTTGGACATTGAACGGATTGTTCAAGCAAAGTCTCTACTCTAATAGTCCATTGATAGAGCCAGATGGGAACAAGAAAGGGCCGTTTACCACATAAACAAAGACGGTGCAAGTTGCAAATCATCAAGTCAAATCACTTTCCGCAATGAATAATACCACATGTTTACCTCATGGGTCTACCTACTTTAGAATGGTGAGACTTTCCCAATTTGGGATTTTGTAGCCTGTGGAACATTGTCCCTAGTAAGACCATTCGAATTTTGTTCCTAAGACATGATGGTTGATTTGCATTTTTAAATGGAAAGAACTATATAACACATATTTATTAAATTATTAATTGACAACAAGAATCACAATGGATAATGATTAGCTCAATCCTAGAAAATCCGAGGATCAAGATTCAAGATACTAGATTTGAAGTCAATATTATGGCAAGTAAATATCAAACCATAGTTCTTTGAAGTGATCTCAAATCGGGTATCTTTGGACAAAAGACTGACCAAGCACACTTTGAATTAATGGTGTGTAAATTGCACCAAATTGTAACCTTGTCAATCGTTAATTAGTAAAGAATGAATAGAAAAAAAAGCACAAAGTCTAAATTTCCCGTGGCAGACAACTTTGATACTCATCAAACCAAGAAAAAAAACTCAGCAGGATACTAATAGAGTAATAGATTGTTTCGTTTTGCATAAAGTATCAATTAGCACTGAAAAATGTAAGAAATTAAAAATCCGATGTCGTCCAGCGGTTAGGATATCTGGCTTTCACCCAGGAGACCCGGGTTCGATTCCCGGCATCGGAGCTTTTTTATTTTTCTTAATTGTATCACCGACCAATGAAGATTAATTACCAAGTCAGATTGAAACAATTAACACTGTCTGTTAGCTCTGCTTGAGAAGTCTTTAGCCTCTTTTAGTTTGGTGCTTCTCAGGTGATATTCAGTGAGACAGAAGGATCAGATGCCAAACCAAACAAGTCTTCTTTCAAGATCAAACTTTCAAACTAATTGGCTCACAGAGTCACAGGTAGAATTGTATGTAAGTTCGAGATTCTCAACTCTCAAGTCTAATCGAATATTTTTTGTGAGTAGGTTCTGAGTTTCTGACACAAGTGAAGCGAGCATGAGTTTTGTCTCTGCAGAGAGACCCTACATTCTTGACTGGTGCAGAAGCTATATAACTCAGAGAGCATTATGTTCTTTGTCTCCACAATCCAAATCTGAAAGGTATAAGATACTCTGTTTTAGCTAATCTGAAACTGCTCCATCCAAATACAGAAAGCAATGTAATCTACAATAGAAGCTCTCTTTATTCATATCATTAAAAAACAAAAAAAAGCTCAAACTAAACTTTTTTTAACAATAATGATAAAAAGAGAAACATATAAATATATTACACATTATGTATGTGAATCCAAAGTTTGTAGATAAAAGAAAACAACAAAAATGAAGGTTGGTGTGGTGTGTCTGAACAGTATGAACAAAACAAAACAGCCTCTTTTTGTCCCTCAAAATCTCAGAGAGCGTAAACAATCTCTCCGCTACTGTCAACATCAATCTCAGATTCGGAATCAAAGTCATCCATGTCATCGTCCAGGTCAAGATTATCCGCCATGAAGTCATCAAGGCAACGGTTACGAACACCTGGAATCGTCGCCTCTGAGATGATCTGCATGATAGTGTCAAGGCTCTGCATCGGCTGCTCCGGCTCTTGAAACTGACTCCCCATTCTGTTCTCGTCCATTAGATCACCGGGAAGGTTCTTCAAGAACCATTCATGTGACCTGATCTCCGGGATACTGATTCTCTGCCACAATTAGATTCTCTCAATCGTCTACTTCAGACCTCAAAAAAAAATGCTTTAAAGAATCAGTGTTTGTATAATAAACTTTACCGTTGCAGGATCAGCCACGAAGATTCTTGAGATTAGATGGCGACATTCTGGTGAGAGGTGTAAGTCCTCAGGGATTGAGTATGTCACACTAAGGATTCTCTACAAACAATCAAAGTTTGAAGGATAATGAGTGAAAGAAGGTTGGTGGATGATGATGAATGAGAGATAGCAAGAATGTTTACTTGTATAGTCTTTCGATAGTCTCTTGGCTCGTCTGGATCCTCAAATGGATATGCTCCAACCAACATTACATAGAGTGTTACGCCGCATGACCAAACATCTGCAATCTGTGTAACTCAGAGGACAGGTAAAAGAAACAGTCATGGATAAAAGGTTGATTAGCTCAAGACTAGTCAGAGGAATTGGTCTCGTGGAGTTAGTTACCTTGCCGTCATAAGACTGTCGAAGAAGGATCTCTGGTGCAATGTATGCAGGAGTACCAACAGTTGACTTTGGTTGCGAATGAAGAACAGAAGACTGAAGAAAAGAAAAAGCAATGTTAGGACTTTAAGAATATACAACCATCTCAATGATAATCAGTAGTAAGATCACATGATTGGTAAAGAGCATGTTCTCAACAGTTTTGTTCATGAATTGAGAGAACAAACCTTGAGAGAAATAGTACCTTGGAATAACCAAAATCACATATTTTCAAACGAGGGGCAGGACTTCCGTCCAACAGTGTGTTTTCCAGCTTCAGGTCTCGATGGCATATTTGCTTCATAGAGGAAAATCAGCACAGAGCATTAGAGTGAAACCATTGAAACTCTTAACAAACGTAAACAAGAAAAAGGTTAAAGTTGCTCTGCATACCATTGCATGGCAATAGCTAACTCCAGATATAAGCTGCTGAAAGAAGAACCGAGCCTGTTCATTTCGAAAAAAAAAAACTCAAAGATCAATCTGTGATGCAGTAAAATTGTAAGTGGTAACTATATAGTATTATATATCAGAATGGTTTACCTCATCTTCACTAAACCGCCCTGCATTACAAATCCGCTCGTAAAGTTCTCCACCGGCAGCATATTCCATTACAATAGCCAGATGGCTAGGCGTCAAAATCACCTATAACATTATCACAAACCCCAAAACTCTAAAACCAGAGAGAGAGAGAGAGATGTGCATAGTGAACATACCACAGTAAATGTAATTGTGTTCATATTTCATTTACCTCTTTAAACCTGACAATATTAGGATGCCTCAACGACCTGTGATTGATGATCTCCCTTTGAACATTTTCATCAATCTGTAACACCACAAAGATTGAATTTTTTTTAATACAAAATCTCTCTAATCAATGTTGGTTTCATAAGTTCACAAATCAAAAGCATTTAATTTGAAAAGCCGTTGAACGAAAACGGAAATGTCAAAATCTTAACTTTACATTAAAAACCGTTAATCCATCGTATGATAAACCAATAAAGGATGGATCGGAAGTCAAAAAGGAAGTTACTAAATCTGGAAACTTAACTCATCAGAGTGGATCACAAAATTCACAAGCCTATATATAACCAATTTCATTCAAATAACAGAGAGAACAAAAAAAAAAGTGAAAATCTTTCAGTGAAGAGAGATGTGATAATGAAACCAAAAACATCCATCACCTTGTCTCCTCTCTCGATGTACTTGACAGCAACAAGCTCCTTTGTAACCTTATCCGTCATGAGACGCGCAACACCGAAATTACCCGACCCAATATCCTTGACGAAGTCGTAACGATCGCTGTCGTGCATAATCGGCAAATCAATCGGCGAAACCGCCGTCACCGCCGCCGGATCCATGCTCCACTTTCTCCCTCTCTTTTTTTTTTCCTCTTCTCAATCAATCAAACAGCTAAAACCCGATAGAGGAAGCTCAGAAGCCCAAATCAATTTAAGAGAAGGAGAAGAAGAAGAATCTCTCACAGTATGTGGAATCTAGAAAGAACGAAGAAGCGTGAAACTTTGCAAGCAAACGAGAAAATATCTGCGAATGTAAAATTTGGGGGAAAAGATTGGAAAAACGAATGAGAAAGACAAAGGCCAATTATTGGTCTTTTACAGTTAGAAAGAAATGCAGACTTCGAAACGACAGCGTTTTTGCTGGTTTTTTCTCTGCTTTGATAAGATAAAACCGCCGCGTTTTAATGACTTTTTTTTGTTGTTGCTTGCTTGGGAAGTTGATTTTCGCCGTACGTTCCAGTTTATTTCTGAACTCAAAAAGATAGTCAAATTCATCGCTCAAGATTTATACCATCACATCTACTCGTTACAAGAATTGATGTTTAGGTGCTCATTAGGTGATTTGGAGTCTGAGCTTTATAGGATTGTAAAATGAAATTATGATTGCTGAGAAACAGTGTTGGTTTGTTGTTTATTAGGAAGAAGTTTTGAAAAGCATCCGTCAAGAAGATTTGAAGATGATGCTGCAAAGCCGAAAGCTGCTAGATTCAACAAACATGACAATGAGATATTGTTGACCACTATCCACTACACGTAAGATTTTGAATCCTTTGGCTCTCAGTGTATTGTTATCTTTCTTTGTTTTGTGTTAGATTCTCAAGTGATTGTCTGTATTACAAATTGGATTTGCCGTTTAGAACCAGGAGGATTGTACAGAGGTGGATCATTTAAAGGATGAGATCTGAAAGCTTCAAGAGAAACAGAGAGATGTTTGTTTGAAACTGCACAAAGGATCACTCTAGTTTAGCTAATTTCCGACCTGAATCTGTTGTGAAATTGACAGAGAGAAAGATGTTTGTTTGAAACAGAAAAGAAGCCTAAAGGTGATCCCAAGATGAACAAATGCGTCTGTTATGTCATGTAAGAGAGTAGAAAAACCTTAAAGAGAGATAGTCAGATTTTCTGGCTAAAAGATTGTTGTATTCTAATAAACAAGTAGTCGAAAGGTCGGCATTGTTCTTTTATTCTCTTGAAATTCTGTTCTTATGAAAACGTTTGGCTAAATTATGGTAAAGTTCGCTTATGTTGCTCTCTTTTTGTAACTGTGCTTTTCTACTAGAGTATCTATTATACATGATGATGATGATTAAGATTTCAAACCAATCGCTGGAGTTGTTGCTCTTTTGTAACCTTTGACTCAGACACTGCCATTCTCATTTTACTGCAACTAAACATTTGGGATAGTCAAAGTAGAGCTTATATTAGAGATATGTTATACATGGTAGAGTAAGAACTTTCAGACCAAATTGGAGTGATCATATACATGTTTTAGTATTGAATATTAAACCACATATTCATTTGCAGAGACAACAAAACTGGAATGTTTTTCTCTTTTTTTTAAGTGGCTCTTATAATCTCAGTTAATCGACCACAACATACTTACGCCTTTCCCATAATCAACAGCTGTTTTTGTCTAATTTCTATATTGTAATTTTCAACCGATTCCAATATAACCGACTTATTAATATATTGATAATTAAAATTATACTGAAAAAAAATGTATATACGAAAAGAAAATTCCATTTTTGTTTTTACCGTGTTTGACACACACATACACAAACCCTACTGGGCTAGAGATAATTTGAGGTTTTTTTTTACTAGAGATTAGTTGCAAATTTGCAATACGAAGAAATGATTGGTAGAGGGAAAAGGTCGAGACAGAGTCAGAGGTCGAAGGAAGAAGATAGGATAAGCGAATTACCAGATCCTCTGATATGTGAGATACTTTCTCATCTCTCCACAAAGGACCTTGTGAAGACGAGCGTTTTGTCCACCAGATGGAGGACTCTGTGGCTTTGGGTTCCTTATGCGACCTTGGATTCCAGCGAATTCCCATGTTTAGATGCTTTTGTGAAGCTTGGTGATAGGTTTTTCGATCCCGTTAGGGTTTCCTGCCTACACGAACTCAACTTAAACGTTATCGACATGAACAACAAGGGTGGAGATGGTGGTGCCTCCTACTATCACAAGTCATGGATTGATGCTGCGGTTAAGCGTAAGGTCCAACATGTATATGCTCAACTTCAAGGTGGGAATTTGGATTTCTATGAGTTGCCCACAAGTCTTTTTAACTGTAAGACACTAGTATCCTTAAGACTCTGTTTGGTGAAGGTGACCTTGGATCATGTAGGGTTTGTCTCCTTGCCTTGTCTGAAGAGTATTGAATTGAAATGCTTCAATACCAATGAGGCCAGTTTCGAGAGACTTGTCTCTTGCTGTCCTGTCTTGGAAAAGTTGAATATTTCGAATTGTCTGAATATTAGGGATGTTAAAGTCTTTCGCGTGCTCTCCACGTCATTGGAGATTCTCGTTGTATCATTCTTGAACTTCGTGCATGATTTTGGCTCAGGGTCAGGATTTGTGGTTGATGCACCTCGGCTTCGCTTCTTGAGCGTCGTTGGTGAATTATCAGAAAGCTTTTTAGTAAACAATATGGATCCCAATAATTCCAAGGTCAGTATCTCTCTAGCCTTTCGTCTGAATGATTTTGATGAAGCAGCCCTTTTCTCGAAGAGAAGTAGCATCCGCCGTTTTCTTTCCGGGATTTCCAAGGTCAGCAGAGAGATGTCATTATCTGCATTCACTTTCGAGGTATGTATAGTATATATATCATATCACTTCTCAATTCATTCCTCTTGTACATGTAAGGACATGAAGACTTTCTGACCCTAAATATTATTTTCTCTTCAGCTCATCTGTATCTACTCGAAATTAGAACCGCTCCCTCTGTTTGGTAATATCTTCTCTCTGCACCTCGACTCCACCGTACTCGCTTTGAATTTGGTACCAACCTTTCTCCAGAGCTTCCCAAACTTGAGAGCCCTCAGCTTGGTGATCATCTGCTTAGCCCCTATGAGTTTGTTTTTCTCCATCTCTGCTTATCTGTTCATTGAGCTTTATTTTTTTCTTCCTCAGGTGTCCTATGGTGCTCAAAAAGAAGTGAAGTATCCCAGTATTTCATCTGTGCCACAATGTTTGCTATCATCTCTCGAGGCCATATATTTCCATCTCTCAATCTGGGAAACTAGTGAAGAAGTCATCCTACTAAGTTATTTCATAATGAATTCTGCAATCCTCAAGAAAGTGTTTGTACGTTTGAGTACTTCTGATGGTTCAAGAGAAAATGTCACACTCAAGAGACTCCTCCAAATCCCAAGAGGCTCTACCAAGTGTCAAGTCTTCGTCCTTTGATTGGTTAAAGAGCAGATGGCTCGAACAACTTGAGCTTCTTTTGTGGAGTTTGTTACTAAAGTTGTCAGTTGAAAAAAAAAAAAACAAAAAAAAAGTTGTCAGTTGGTATTGATAGTATTTGCTTTCATGGTTTCTGAAAAAAATTTGGATATTTTAATAAATTTCGTTTAAGTGGCTCTTATAAACTCAGTCAATCGATCACAAAAACATAATCAACGGCCGGTGGTTTTGTCTAGTTTCAGTATTATAATTTTCAACCGATCTCTGTTTAACCGACTCATTATACTAAAAAATGTACTCCGTATATAAAAAAAAAGATTCCAGTTTTGTTTTTAATGATTTTACCGTATGACACACGCACACACAAACATAACATTGCATGCAAGCTAGACAATTAATACGTTTTTAAAGGCAATCCGATATTCTAGGATGCAAATACTCGGACTACAGATTTTTAAGAGATTTTGTTGGGATTTACTTATTTAATATGCAAAAGATTTGGGAAAAATAATACTATTAGAAAGGAAATAACAACCATAAATGAAAGTATAGAAAAAAAAAAACGGAACACAGGAAAAAGAATCCCCGAATTTACAGCGACTCAGTTCCATTCCCGCCATCGGGGAATTCGTGAAGCAATTGCTTGCATTTGTTTCGGATTCGACCCTCTTCTTCTTCTTCCTTAATATGTTTATATATATATAGTCATCTTCTACCTTAAAAGCCCTAGGGACTAGCAGTCTGGATCTGGTTTAGTTTATTTGAGGTTTTTTTTTATTAGAGATTAGCTGCAATACGAAGAAATGATTAGTAGAGGGAAATCTCCTTGGAGACAGAGTCAGAGGTTGAAGGAAGAAGATAGGATAAGCGAACTACCAGATCCTCTGATATGTCAGGTACTTTCTCATCTCTCCACAAAGGATCTTGTCAAGACGAGCGTTTTGTCCACCAGATGGAGGACTCTGTGGCTTTGGGTTCCTAGAGAGTACTTGGATTCCAGAGAATTCCCATGTTTAGATGTCTTTGTGAAGTTCGGTGATAGGTTTTTCGATTCCGATAGGGCTTCGTGCATAGACAAACTCAACTTAACTATTGTTGTCCATGAGGGTAGAGATGATGGTGCCTCCTATTTTCACAAGTCATGGATTGATGCTGCGGTTACGCGTAAGGTCCAACATGTACATGTTCAACTTCATGTTGGGAACTATTGGGATTATCTTGAGATGCCCACAAGTCTTTTTAACTGTAAGACACTCGTATCCTTAAAACTCCGTACGGTGAAGCTGGCCTTGGATCATGTAGGGTTTGTCTCCTTGCCTTGTCTGAAGACTATGCAGTTGAAATATTTCAATATCAACGAGGCCAGTTTCGAGAGACTTGTCTCTTGCTGTCCTGTCTTGGAAAAGTTGACTATCTCGAAATGTGTGAATATTTTGGATGTCAAAGTCTTTCGCGTGCTCTCCACGTCATTGAAGATGCTCGTTGTAGAACTCTTGAACTTCGGGCATGCTTTAGGCTCAGGATTTGTGGTTGATGCTCCTCGGCTACGCTTCTTGAGCGTCGTTGATTACTTATCAGAAAGCTTTGTAGTACACAATATGGACTCCAATGCCGCCATAGTGGATTTCGCTCTCACCTTTGGTCTCAAGGTTCTGGATGAAGCAACAGGTTCATCGAAGAGAAGTAGCATCCGCCGTTTTCTTTCCGGGATCTCCAAGGTCACAGAGATGACATTATGTCCATACACTTTCGAGGTATGTTTCTCTTGTACATACATTTCCCTATCATGAAACTTTCTAACCTAATTATTTTCTATATGTAGCTAATTTGTCACCACTCGAGATTAGAACCGCTCCCTCAGTTTGGTTATGTGTCCACTTTGCATCTCCATCTCGACCTACTCTCTTTTCAATCGTTACCAAGCTTTCTCAAGAGCTTCCCAAACTTGAAATCCCTCAGCTTGGTGATCATCTGCCTAAACCCCTCTATATAAGTTTTTTTTTTTTTTTTTTTTTCATATTCTTTTCATTGAGCCTTTTTTTTCCCCTCCTCCCTCAGGTATGCAATGGTGAATATAGAGTAGTGAATCGACTCAGTTTTACATTTGTGCCACAGTGTTTGCGATCATCTCTCGAGTTTTTAAATTTCAACTTCTCTATCTGGGGATTTCCTGAAGAATTGATGCTTGTAAGTTACTTCCTACAGACTTCTGTAATCCTCAAGAAACTGACTGTACGTATCAGTTCTGATATTTCAAGAGAAAATGGCACACTCAAGAGACTCCTCGAGATCCCAAGAGGCTCTACCAAGTGTCAAGTCGTCGTCCTTTGATTGGTTAAAGAGTAGAGAGAACAAAGTGAGGTTTCTTTTGTGGAGTTGCTAAGTTGTCAGTTGATACGGATATTATTTGCTCCTTGCTTTCATGGTTTCTGAACTCTTCCATTATATTATATGATATCAAAGCTCACATATGTTAAGTCTAGTTGACTCATAAGCGAAGTTCCAACAAAATCGTTTAATTTGGCTATTTTATGTTATTGATGGGCTAAGAAAAGGTTATCGGCCAAATCACATGCATGATTTGACTTTTCTTTGTGAGGAGGTGAGCTAGATCAGTGAGCCAAAGTCATCGGTAATGGCTCCGACGATCTTCTTTCCAACTCCGGTTTCTTTCAAGAAGAAGAAGATCAAATCGAGTAATCGACTCAACATCCTCTTATAAGTTAACCCAAAAAAAAAAAAAAAAAAATTGCACGAGTGGCACATGTGAGTATGGAGATTGATGACGTAGCGAAACCAAATTACCCAAATTTTGAATAAGAAAAATAAAAAAGCTCCGATGCCGGGAATCGAACCCGGGTCTCCTGGGTGAAAGCCAGATATCCTAACCGCTGGACGACATCGGATTTTGTTAATTAGTTTCAGTAATTTTATCTCTAAGACCATCTCCAATGTATTCCATCATTTTCTCCATCATTTTTAGGCTGCAACTAGAATGCCTTTTTATGGGATAAATTTCTTCTGAATGCATCATTCCATGAGATCCCATAGAAAATTGACCAGTTATTATGAATAAAAAGTAAAAACAATCCCATGTATTCCATTTTCAGATGGGAAAAAAAAGCACAAATCCTTCTTTAAATTTATCCCTTTTATTCCATGTCAAAATGGTAGATGAATGTATGGGATGAATGGAATTCATTATTCCAATTTTTTATTCCATTTCTTGATCATCCCATATTTTTCCATTCCACTCATTTTATTCAGCACATCCTTTTTAAGAACAACCAGTTACAACCTTAGTGTTCCCTTATAATAGTGTTGTGTTTCTCTCCAATGTATTCCCTTATTTTTCACACTAAAAAGGAAATATTCTGAGAATATTCTAAATCTAAATTTATTGCAAAAACCTTTTATTTTATAAGTTTTACAATTTAACTCCACATATTTTATTTTTTACAAAAAAAATGCCCTAACTTATTATATTATTTAAATTAAACTATTATATACAAATTAATTACATTACTTCATTAAAGATACAAAAAAGTTTCAATAATTTCTCATTTATATACTTTTCTAGAGTTATCTATTATTTACTTTGTAATGGATAAAACTGAATTTTAATCCATTTGTATAATATAAATTATGTCATTTTTCTAAAATAATGTTTATGATTAATTCTAAGAAAAAATAAAAAACAAATATGAAATTTATAATTTATTTAAGTTAGAAATAAAAGAAACCAATTTGAAGGATCAATATGCAAATAAAAAGATCAACATCAAAATAAGGGGAAAAATAAAGTTACACTATAAATGAGGGAAAAAATAGTGTTCCCTCATTTTAGTGTCAATTATAAGGATGGGTTGGAGATGAATTTCACACTAAAATGGTGTTTGAGGGAAAATTTGATAGTGGGTTGAAAATGCTCTAAGGAATGTTGAACCTAAAACAGGAAAAAAGTGAGCACGGTGACAAGAAAATAATACATAATTGAAATTATGAAATACAAAACATAAGAAAATGAGATAAAATGTTACAATCAACAATATAGACTATAGAGTAACCGAAATCTTTTTTGAAAGGCTAATTTTTCTGCCATTAAAAGCAAGCGAATGAAACTTTTAAGTCGTGATTAGATTAAAGTGCTGTGTTCACGAATCTCACAGGTAAAATATAAGTAGAGCTCACTTATATATGAGTCATACTTCTTCTTTTTTTGTTTTAATGTACGCGCGGCAAGCTTGAGTTTATTGTTCGCAGAAGGTTCAATAACCTCGTTTTAGCTACCATATGATCATATCTTCTCCTGGTGAAGTGTAAACCAACAAATCAATACCAATGTAATTACACATATGCATACTATAAGGATAAATGTATATACATAGTACAAGGAGATAATAGTCATTAACTGTACCGTAGGTTAAGTTGGTATTCTGTATAAATACTTGTACATTTACCCCTAATAATATTATCACATTCAATATCTACATGGTATCAGAGCAATACGCTCCTAAAACCTAATTTTTCTTTCTTTCTTTTTCAAATCTTTTCCCTAGCCGCCACTATGTCCACCTCTGAAAACGTGTCCTCTGCTCCTGGAGCCGACACCATCTCACTCAACACAAACACCCTTCTTCACATCAATCTCTCTAGTGTCTCTAAGCTAACCTCCACCAACTACCTCATGTGGAGTTTACAAGTCCATGCTCTCCTCGATGGCTATGCTCTCTCGGTTCATCTTGACGAGTCCTCCCCTGTCCCTACTATGACTGTCGTTGCTAACGATGTCACCACTGTCAACCCGTTGTACACTGCCTGGAATCGCCAAGACAGACTGATCTACGGCGCTCTCTTGGGTGCAATCTCCACGGCGCTTCAGCCACTTGTGTCTCGAGCCAAATCTGCGGCTGAGATCTGGACCACCTTGGCATCCACTTACGCCAAACCAAGTCGTGGGCATATTCGCCAAGTCAAGACCCAACTCAAGAATTGGACCAAAGGGAACAAGACGATTGATGATTACCTTCAAGGTCTCACCACTCGTTTTGACCAGCTAGCCATCCTTGGCAAACCCATGGAGCACGAAGATCAAGTTGAACTTGTCCTCGAGGGACTCCCCGATGAGTACAAGTCTGTCATTGACCAAATTGAAGGCAAGGATACGGCCCCAACGCTCACGGAGATTCACGAACGTCTCTTAAACCATGAGGGTAAACTCTTGTCTGCCTCCTCCACCACCATCTCGCCTCATTTTCCCATTACTGCCAACAATGCTCATCAGCGCAACTCTGGCAACAACAACTACAACCGCAACTCCAACAACAACAATCGCAACTACAACAACCGCAACAACACCAATGATTCCAACAGGTCTGACTCTCGTACTCCTAGACCTTATTTGGGAAAATGCCAGTTGTGTAATGCCCAGGGACATAGTGCACGACGCTGTCCACGTCTTTCGCCATCTCTAGGGCTTCTCAACCCGCCTCCCAACACCGCTGTCCGTCCATGGCAGCCGCGTGCCAACCTTGCTCTTGGATCTCCTTATGATCCGAACCAGTGGCTCCTTGACAGTGGGGCGACCCACCATATGACATCTGACCTCCAAAACCTCTCGCTTCACCAGCCATATTATGGTAGTGATGATGTGATTGTTGCAGACGGCTCAACTCTGCCTATTACTCACACGGGTTCAACCACTCTTCCCTCATCTATTCGTGACTTAAAATTGCATAAAATCCTTTGTGTTCCTGACATTCATCGCAATCTCATCTCTGTTTACCGATTATGCAATACTAATCAAGTCTCTGTGGAATTCTTCCCTGCTTCGTTTCAGGTGAAGGATCTCAGCACGGGGGTTCCGTTACTCCAAGGCAAAACTAAGAATGAGCTTTACGAATGGCCGGTTTCACAGTCTCAAGCTGCGGCCTTCTCTACTGCAACCAATTCACGAGCCTCTGCGTCCCTGTGGCACTATCGACTTGGTCACCCGTCTTCTTCAATTTTAGACAATGTTATTTCTACTTTTTCCCTTCCTGTCTCTGCTTCCTCACAAAAACTTTTGTCCTGTTCCAATTGCCTTATTAATAAGAGCCACAAACTTCCATTTTCTGAAAACACCATTGTCTCTACTCATCCCCTTCACTATCTATATTCCGATGTTTGGACCTCACCAATCCTCTCCATTGATAACTACAAATACTACCTAGTCATTGTTGACCATTACACTCGCTATACTTGGCTCTACCCCCTAAAACAAAAATCCGATGTGAAACAAACATTTGTTACCTTCAAAGCATTGGTCGAGAACAAGTTCCATCAGCGGATTGGCACTCTTTTCTCTGACAATGGAGGTGAGTTCATTGCACTTCGTGATTTCCTTGCTACTCATGGCATCACTCACCTCACCTCCCCGCCACACACACCTGAACATAATGGTGTCTCTGAACGGAAGCACCGCCATGTGGTGGAAACCGGTCTCACTCTCCTCTCCACTGCCGCCGTCCCACTTGAGTATTGGCCCTTTGCCTTTGCCACCGCAGTCTACCTCATCAACCGGCTTCCTACACCGGTGCTCTCTCACCAGTCACCGTTCTTCAAATTGTTCCAAGTTGCGCCCAATTATGACAAGCTGAAAGCCTTCGGTTGTCTCTGTTTTCCATGGCTCAAACCTTATACTCACCACAAACTTGAAAATCGTTCGCAGCCGTGTATCTTCCTCGGCTATTCTCTCACTCAGAGTGCCTACTACTGCTTACACGTACCTACTGGAAGGATCTATACATCCAGGCATGTTCGATTTGATGAAGCCCGCTTCCCATTCCCTAAAATGGTATCCTTAAATTTTCGCGCAAATGGTGATGTCGACTATGTCTCTGCGCCGTCGATTGTGACTCCGATTCCAATTCAGACTGCGTCGCCTTTGCCTGATTAACGGACCCCCCGGCTCAGACCTTCACTCTCCACAACCGTCGTCGCCGCTCGCTCCGTCGCCACACCCACAGGTATCGTCTCCCTGTGTCTCATCCTCTTCTCCTCCCTCTCACAACTCTGAGCCCACTGCTCCATCTCAAAATGGGCCCAACACCCAGGCCCAGAACAACCTTTCCCCACCTGAGCCCACTGCTCTCTCACAGAATGAGTCGTCACCGACGATTCAGCCGCCTTCCTCTGAACACACCTCCACCGCTCCCTCTTCACCGGATTCCACATCCGTCAATTCCCAAATCACCCAGCCACATGAACCAGAAATCCATGTCCCTGATGAACCACCTCAAAATCTTCACCAAATGCAAACTCGATCCAAAAATAACATCTCCAAGCCCAAACAAAAATTCAATCTTCTTGTTGCTGCAGGTCCTAATCGCTCGTCTGAACCACGAACGATTGCCCAAGCTATGAAGGATGCTCGTTGGAGAGCCTCAGCCTCCGATGAGTACAATGCTCAGATGCGGAATCATTCATGGGATCTCGTCCCACCTCATCCGTCTCAGAATGTTATTGGGAATCGCTGGGTCTTTAAGACGAAATTTCTTCCCACTGGCGTTTTGAACAAATACAAATCCCGACTTGTCGCTAAAGGTTTCCACCAACAGTATGGTATTGACTATGCTGAAACGTTCAGTCCAGTAATCAAGACCACTACTATTCGGACCATTCTCGATGTCGCGGTGGCTCGGTCGTGGCCCATTAAACAGCTTGACGTTAACAACGCCTTTCTTCAAGGTGAGCTTGAAGAAGAGGTGTACATGTCCCAACCACAGGGCTTCGTCGACAAAGATCGCCCTGACTATGTTTGTCGTCTCCGCAAACCGATCTACGGATTGAAACAGGCGCCGCGTGTGTGGTACATGTCACTCAAACAACACCTACTCACCACAGGCTTCACTAACTCCCTCGCTGATGCCTCCCTCTTCATCAAACACTGTGGTAACACTCTCACATATGTTCTTGTATACGTTGATGATATTCTTGTCACGGGAAATAATCAACAGGACATTCAACTGGTTCTTAATGCCTTTGCTGATCGCTTCTCCATCAAAGACCCGTCGGATCTCTTCTATTTTCTTGGTATTGAAGCCACACGGACAAAAGCAGGACTCCATCTTATGCAACACAAGTACATTGTGGATCTCCTCGCTAAACACAATATGCTTGATGCCAAGCCTGTTGCAACTCCGCTCCCGGTCCATCCCAAACTTACCATTCACACAGGTACTCCACTTTCAGATCCCTCACCGTATCGCTCTGTTGTTGGGAGTCTACAATACCTCGCCTTCACGAGGCCGGATATCTCCTACGCTGTCAATCGCCTCTCCCAATTCATGCACAAGCCTACGACTGAGCACTGGCAAGCCGCTAAATGTGTGCTCCGTTATCTTGCCGGCACACCCACACATGGTGTTTTTCTCTCTGCGTCGTCTCCACTCACTCTTCATGCATTCTCTGATGCTGATTGGGCAGGTGATAGAGATGATTATGTCTCTACTAATGCCCATGTTGTCTATCTCAGCTCGAATCCAATCTCATGGAGCTCAAAGAAACAATGCGGTGTCGCACGCTCGTCTACGGAAGCAGAATACCGTTCTGTTGCAAACACTGCCTCTGAGGTTCGTTGGCTTTGCTCCCTGCTGTCTGAAATTGGTGTCACCCTTCCTACTGCTCCCGTGATCTATTGTGATAACATAGGCGCGACATACTTGTGTGCCAACCCTGTGTTTCACTCCCGCATGAAGCATATAGCGCTCGATTACCACTTTCTGCGAAACCAAATCCAAGCTGGCATGCTCCGTGTCTCTCATGTCTCGACCCACGATCAACTTGCCGATGCTCTCACTAAGCCGCTGCCTCGCCCTCAGTTCCATCGTGCGTGTTCCAAGATTGGTGTCATCAAGGTGCCTCCATCTTGAAGGGGTGTATAAGGATAAATGTATATACATAGTACAAGGAGATAATAGTCATTAACTGTACCGTAGGTTAAGTTGGTATTCTGTATAAATACTTGTACATTTATCCCTAATAATATTATCACATTCAATATCTACACATACGCACACAAAAGAAAAACATCATACATCTTCTATTAAAAATCATGATAAATCACAATTTTCTAAAACCATGAACTTTTTATATAAAAGGTTGACATTAAATATCATCAAGACTATTTTCATGATCATTGATGTTCGCGTTGTTTCGTATCTTTGCCGGTATCTTTCTTGTCACAAACAATCATTGCTCCATGACTTTGTTGCGTCTGCCTCTCTAACGTTTGCTGCATTAATTCAAAACCTTGAGGCTCTCGACGCGTTAAATGAGTGACATAATTAGGATTGTAAGGGTTTTGCTGATACGTAGTAGTCGGAGGCGGTGGCACTTGTGTAGGGACGATGTTGTATGAGGCGAGCTCGTTCTTGGCGATTCGGAGTTGGTCCTGGAGGTATTTAAGCCGACATTGGAGGTTGTGAATGAGACGAGAGCAGCCATGGACCGGGTCTTGGATACGAGCTTGTGCCTCGAAAGCGAGTGAGTCCATGGCATATTCTCTCTGGCTTGGATGGATATCGTTGATATATGTAGCCACGTGGCTTGCTCCGAACACCTTGTGGACGGCTAAGTACTTGTCCTGTTTGCTCGCGGGGAAGTAAGGAGCAAACACGCAGTTTTGTGTGCATCTTCTCCTTAGGTGTTTGCAAGCCGCGCATGGTGTCGGTGTTGTTTCCATCTAAAAATATAAAAAGAAGATCGTCAAAGAAGAAGAAGTAATTTTTTATGTTCTTGAGCTGAAATTAGGTTATGAAGTAACAAAAGGTAATACGACCACCGAACAAAAAAAATCAAAATTATATAGTGTTTTCAAGAAAAGAAAACAATTGTGGAAAAATTAGAAGATGAAATTATTCTTGTTTGTTTTGTCACGTAACTAGTTGATTGTCAAAAAAGTGTAAATATGGACCGTAAGAATAAATGAACCTAGGAAAGACATAAAAACTGAAATTAAACCAAAATTTGGTTCTCGTTCAAACCTAAGAACAACAAATTATAATTTTTTTGAGATTAACTAACCGAATAAGCAAGTGGAGACGGCGTATCAGCTTTCTATATATGTTGATGAAAACAAAACCTCAAGTATAAGGAGATGAATCTTATAAGCGAAGATCACCGGATTTGTAGAACACGCTTTTTAATCTTAATTTCAATGAAACAAGGCATGTTAATATACAAGAAACTAAAAAGTAAAATCAAAAGAGATTTAATTAGACTTACTTAAGCAATCCTGTTCCAAAATCTTTCTTGGTGTTTTTTACTGCAAGTTTGCTTTGAAGAGGATCTAAAAGTTGACCAACCGTACAACCGTACAATTCCGTACGCAAATTAGTTTATATTACAAAAGTAATCAAAGTCTAGCAATATTATAGGGGAAAATATCATAAATTTGATTTGCTTGATATACACAAACGATAAAGATAAGCATAACTGTAAAAAATATTAACGATAATTAGTTAATTAGTAGGTCGGTGAATTGTTATCTGGCCAATTGGATGCAAAGTTTATCTGAAAAATCATTGTTAAATGTCACTTAAAATCTTAGTAAATTTGGATTCGTTGACTCGACCATACCAAATGTAAAAACTTACCGTACTTTTTTTTACATTATTCGGATCGTTTGTAAAGATAGGTAAGTAAAGTTTAGGCCCACTCGTAAAGATGTTAATGAAATCGCTAATATGGACCCCAATTGGGCTGAAATTACTATTACCGTTGTTCATCTCCGGAGCCATTTCTCGTCGCCGGATCTAAGCTCATTGACCCGATTTCAGAGCATCTCCCATGGCGGAATCAAGTTTCGAGTATGCTTCTCCTTCTTCGCATCTCTAATCTCTTAGTCTTAATTTCCTTATTTGCCGTCGATTATCAGTGCAAGCCATTGACCCGATCGATTTTTGTTTTTGTTTTTGCCGTTTATCTGTTGGATTTCTCTCAGTTCCGTCGATGAGGAATATGCAGAGATTGTTGTAGTTCGTCATGGAGAAACATCTTGGAATGCGGAGAGAAAAATCCAGGTACTCTTTAATTTCAAATGCGTGATGGTTTTGTTGCTATCGAACTATCTTGTGTTATTGAATATGGCCAATAAGAAATTTTCGAAATTCTTCATCTCGTATTACTTATAATGATTGTTCACTGTAAGGCAAAATCTATGGGTTTTTTTTGTGTTGCAGGGTCATTTAGATGTTGAATTAAACGATGCAGGAAGACAACAAGCAGAGAGAGTATGTCTTCTCCACTTTTTTTTTTTATAACAAATTTGCCTCTTTTTGATTGTTTCTGTAACCAATGATGATGATGCCATTTTAAAAAGGTTGCGGAGAGGTTATCAAAGGAGCCAAAGATATCTTATGTCTACTCTTCTGACTTGAAGAGAGCCTTTGAGACCGCTCAGATCATTGCAGCTAAATGCGGCAATCTTGAGGTTATAAAATAAGCTTAATGTGTCAACTTTTATGAATCTGCTCCTAAAGTTTCCAAATTTTAAGCTCTCTTTGTAGTTTAAGTTGTTCGCAAATGGTTCTATGTTTCTGAAATAACCTGTTTTTAGCTATCACTGTGAAGCTGAATTCTTGGCACGTTGTTCAATTGTGTATGCAGGTACTTACTGATCGTGATTTGCGAGAGAGACATTTAGGAGACATGCAAGGTCTTGTGTATCAAGAAGCTTCCAAAATCCGCCCTGAAGCTTACAAGGCCTTTTCATCTAACCGCACAGACGTTGACATTCCTGTAAGATAGTTATTTCACCAAGAATCTTAGTATATAAATGATGTTTAGTTTCTTGATTTCAACTAATTTTGCTCATTTATATGAATGAAGGGTGGTGGAGAAAGTCTTGACAAGCTTTACGACAGATGTACATCTGCGTTACAGAGAATCGGTGACAAACATAAAGGTCTTTCTCACAAATCATTATTAATACTACACAACCCCTATGTTCTTCACTGTATCTAAGTATTTTTTTGTTTTTTGTTACTTGCTTGTGGTGATGATTGAAGGTGAGAGAGTAGTGGTGGTGAGTCATGGAGGTGTGATTCGATCTCTCTACGAAAGAGCTCGTCCAAGTGCACGGAAAGTTGAAAAGATTCTCAACACATCGGTGAATGTGTTCCGTTTGTACGACGGAGACAAATGGACGATCCAAGTTTGGGGCGATGTGACTCATTTGGACCAAACCGGTTTCTTACAGTCCGGTTTTGGTGGTGACAGAACCTCTGGTTAGGTTTTGATACTCTTCTTTCTTCCATTGGAGAGCATTTCTGTAATTGGTAACTCCATAACTTTTTAAGATTTACTTATGCTTTAACACATAAATTTGTGGTTAGCCCAAATTAAAACAGTTATTGGAAGGATGCTTGCTAAAGTAAGCTGCTATTAATCTCAACTGTTTCGTACAGTTAAAGGATTTATGTTTAATTTTAATTTTCTGCAACGTAGTGAAATACTTTTGAAGTTATATTATTTTCAGTACGTGACATTGAACACTGAAAAAGAATCAATATTGGAAATTAAATTAGATTCTGATGGGGACCAAATCGTGGTGTCTCAAATACACTAGTGTTGGAGTTTGGGGATAGAAACATTGAACAATGAAGTGTTTAGTAACTTGACTGAACTCTCTAAAAAACTAAAATTAGCTAAACCCTTCAAATCAGTAAAACATTGGGATCATAAAAAAATGTGACTTCTTCTTGGAGATTGAGAAAGAGACATAGTAACATTTTACTTAATTACCCCTTTAATTACCTTTAATTTTGGCGCCATCGCTATCGAAAAGGAAAAGGGAGAAAGGTACGTTTGTTGAGTCCATTTGACCACTGGCCCCAAGATCTCTCTTTCTCTCATTTTGGCGGCAATGGCTTAGGGGCAAAAATGGCAAAAACATAAATAGTTGAGCAAAGTGGAGATGTGTTATTTTCCTAAGCTCCATGATTTGTCATCATTAGGAAAATATGTGTATCATTGAAAACCTTTTAGTGCGATACTTTTTATTTTTCTTACTTTGAAGTCTATATACTAGTTTCTCGAATTTGTAGTAGTCTTAATTAAAATTTGAGGAAACTTATAGTGGTCAAACAGAAATTGCATCTAATGAAAGTTATTAACTAGCTACTTTTAAGAAAAGTGTAATACGTATGTCAATTGTCAACGATGTTGTAATCAAATATTCACGTTCAAGAAAACCGATATTGTAACTAGAATGAAAAGTATATGGTTCTAAAGATCACGTGAACATTTCAAGATTGTGAAACAAATTAACGATAATTCATTTTATTGATAAATTAAGACTCAAAATAGAAGGAGAACAATTGTAGGAGTAGAGCGGAAACGCGGAAGAAGATAATAAAAAGGGTGGCCATAATTTTATCATTGAGGTGCACCATGCGATAAATCATAATCTATGTATCACTTTTTATATAATTCCCCTACACCATATATCATAAGATTTTCGAAGTTGACTTTGGGATCTTAGTGGAATAACGACTAGAATTATTTTATCATCTCGTCTTTTGATGAGGAGGCACAAAATTAAATAAAGGGTAAAAAGTCCATTCATATTCTTGGATCTTGTTAATACTACTACTCCAAGAATATCCAGTGACTTTTTATAAAAATAAATAAATCCAGTAAAGGTTCATGGGATGTTAAGCCTCGTGCCCCTAATTAGTAACATTGACTATGTGATCTGCTCACGTATATTACACACAAGTATCACATTTCTTGATACGGTTTTAAGTTAATGAAATACTATATTCGTATACATTCTCTCTAAACAAAACTATATAGCATTTTAGTTTTTGGCAATAACCTTAACTAAAGAGTACACTGTAAACGCAACCGATTACTTTTTTTTCTCGATAATAAACGGTATTTAGTAAAAAAGTAAACATTAGTTCTACTTAAAGAGTGGCCATATTTAGTATATAAAACCGTAAACGCCGCAATCACAAGCTCAAACCTAAACCAAGAGTAACATTCTAGTCCTCATCACAGAACTAAAAATAGTAACTTTAATTCGAACTTGTTAATTTCAAGGGTTTCATCTAGATGAGTGAAACAAAAGGAAAATGTATCCAAATCCGCTACAAAATCATGTTCATTATAATAAGCGGATACGAATTCATCAAACACACATCATATAGGGATACACAATGAATATGTTTACCACTACGTGTGCATGCATTCGGAAATTTAATAATACGAATATAAGTGGAGAAAAACAAATGATAGCTGCAAAATTTGAATTGGCTTCTCAATATGTCGGACGCAACCAAGCAAAGTTTCATTTCATCATGACTGATCTCATAAGAACATTTCTATATATTTAACATAATCATTCATTAGTTTCCGTCTCACGTTGTATTGTCTTTTCTTTATAATAAGGTTACTTAATTAATTACATGGAACCTCAACACACTTGAATCATAATCTTCCGCCTATAACAACGCTAAGATTGTTTTTAAATTTTGTCAAAATCTACGTGAGAAGCTAACGACGTTGACCATAGCGAATTGAATTTCTGACGTGTTTTGAATTATGAGGTGGACCGGAAATTAGTTAAGTAATTATATGCTTAAAATGACGATTATACCCTTGAGAGAAAATAGAGAAGGTTAGCTTTATTATCGAGGAAGCATCGAACACAGTCCCCACCACATAATCCAAAATGGCAATAGC
Source organism: Microthlaspi erraticum (assembly GCA_902728155.2). NCBI lineage: Eukaryota > Viridiplantae > Streptophyta > Magnoliopsida > Brassicales > Brassicaceae > Microthlaspi > Microthlaspi erraticum. Next base: position 1,019,165 of record CACVBM020000444.1, on the reverse strand, counting down.
GTTAATTAAGGAAGGAACAAACCTACTTCTATATTCACTATTTGCTACTTCTACTTATTAATTGTTATTTAACGAGCTGGACCACCACCCTTCTAAATGGGTCCCACTTTACCCACCACCTCTCTAATTCCTTCTTACGTCGATCTCGTATTATTATTACATCACATTTTCTTGCACCTCTCTCTTCTCAATTCTCATATTTTTTTGGTTTGTTGTATATTTCTATTTCATATTAACAAAAATGTTAATTGGATGATCAATAAAATATTGTTTGTTCAGTTTTCCATTCAAAGTTGAAAAAAAAAACCTGAGATGATAAGAGAGAAAGATAATATGTTCAATGAATGGAAAAAACGAATGCTGATTCGAGTTAAATCCTTAATATGAAATTATGATTGGTCACTATTAGCAGCAGCCTTGCCAAAAAAAAGGTTATCTAGATTGAAATCTTGTTGCACATTCAAGAGTTGGCAGGATTTTAAATGCATATGTATAAGTATAATAATAATACAGTACCCTGTCAATGTCTATTAAATTGTCCAATTAATTCTCTTCCAAAACAACTCATATTCAAATAAAAACTTTCGTTAATGAAGTTTGTTAGACTTTGTATTCATTCATGATTGATTTTGATAATACCAAAAATTCATATTCATTACAAAGTACACAAAACAATATACATGAACAACATTCACAAAGTTTGCTTTGTTGTTTTTGTTATACATATATAAGAACAAAGACTGAATATTCACACTCTAATTAAAAGGAAAAATTTCACCAAACTCTCCTGTTTTCTAGTTCGGTCTTTGTCTCTTTATATACACGTATTTATTATGTCACTAAAGAAAAAATAAAAATTTGTTACTACTAAATACTTAATACGACGATGTATTGTTCACTTGTAGCGTAAGCTGCGTAACAAATAAAGTAATTAGTAATTATTTAACCGATTTAAAACACTTGTTAATTGTAATTAGTAGAGTAGTTCAATGTAATTTTCTTTTTAAAAAGCGAACGTATCGTCGTTTCTCTTATTAACTCATTCTCTTGGATCCAAATCTTTCGCTTTGGAATTCGCCATCGACAAAGGAGACAATTCCAAAGAAGAAGAAGCAAAACAAAAAAAGTAAAAATAGCAAAATCCACTTCCCAAGTTATAAAATTCGAGAGCAGAGAAAAAACAAAAATTCGTTTATAGGATTTGAAATTTTGAATTTTGATTTTCTGGGCTTGTTTGATTCGAAATGGTGCGCTTGAGATTCTGATCTGTGTGATGTGAGAGCTTCTCGATGGGTCTCTGCACTTCGAAGCCTCATCCTAGTCCGAATTCTCCGAATTCCGGCCGAAATCCGGCGAGGAATAGTCCTCTTCCGGCTTCCGAATCCGTCAAGCCTCCTCCTTCGTCAAGCTCCTCCGTCAATGGAGCAAACCCTAGCGAAAACGACGACCAGAGTGTAGCGGCGAGCAATGAGGGGAAGAAATCGCCGTTTTTCCCCTTTTACAGTCCGAGTCCAGCTCACTACTTCTTCTCCAAAAAAACTCCGGCGAGATCTCCGGCGCCCAACACCCCCAGCGGAAACTCCACGCCGAAGCGGTTCTTCAAACGGCCGTTCCCTCCTCCGTCTCCGGCTAAACACATCAGAGCTGTTTTAGCGAGACGGCACGGCTCCGTGAAGCCGAATTCGGCGGCGATCCCGGAAGGCAGCGAGGCGGAAGGAGGCGGAGTTGGTTTGGATAAAAGCTTCGGGTTCTCGAAGAGCTTCTCGAGCAAGTACGAGCTCGGCGACGAAGTTGGCCGTGGGCATTTTGGGTACACTTGTGCTGCTAAGTTTAAGAAAGGCGATAACAAAGGACAACAAGTCGCTGTTAAAGTCATCCCCAAAGCAAAGGTTTGTGATTTTCTGATAGTCTCTTTAGATCTGTTAGATTAGAGATGATGCAAAGCTTTTCAATTGTTAGATTTATTCTGCTATTCTTTGGTTTGATTGTAGATGACGACGGCTATTGCAATTGAAGATGTGAGGAGGGAAGTGAAGATATTGAGAGCTTTGTCTGGTCATGATAATCTTCCTCATTTCTATGATGCATATGAGGATCATGAGAATGTGTATATAGTGATGGAGTAAGCTCTCTTTTTAGCTCAGACTTTAATTCACACAAATCAGCATTGGCAAGGATTTAACAAGTGTTTTTGGTCTTTGTTGTTTTAGGCTGTGTGAAGGAGGAGAGCTTCTGGATAGAATACTCTCAAGGTAAAGAGATTCTCCATTTTCAGGAGTAGAAATATGTTTCATTGAGCTTGATAGTGTTTGTTCTCTGTGGCAGAGGTGGGAAGTACACAGAGGAAGATGCAAAGACTGTTATGATACAGATTTTGAATGTGGTTGCGTTTTGTCATCTTCAAGGTGTTGTTCACAGAGATCTCAAACCCGAGGTGAGGAAAAGCTCTTTGTTTCTACAATTCTACTTAATCATTTGATGTTCTTGGCTAACTTATTGAAGTTTACTGTTTGGATCAGAATTTTCTTTTCACCTCAAAAGAAGACACCTCTCAGTTGAAAGCAATAGATTTCGGTTTGTCAGACTACGTGAGACCAGGTAAAGCCACTCAAATTGTATACATCGAGACCAACATTTGTGTATATGTTTTTGACAATTTCATTTTGCAGATGAGAGGCTCAATGACATTGTTGGTAGTGCGTACTACGTAGCGCCTGAAGTGCTACATAGATCTTACAGCACAGAAGCTGATATTTGGAGTGTTGGTGTGATTGTCTATATCTTATTGTGTGGAAGCAGACCGTTTTGGGCTAGGACGGAATCAGGAATCTTCCGTGCAGTTCTAAAAGCAGATCCGAGTTTCGACGACACTCCTTGGCCTTTGTTATCTTCAGAGGCGAGAGATTTTGTGAAGCGGTTGCTGAACAAAGACCCGCGTAGAAGATTAACAGCTGCTCAAGCCTTAAGTAAGTGTAGTGTAGAAATGCATATACAAGAAATTGTTTTGCATGAATGTGGAAAAAAGTTGTAATCTTTTGCCATTTTGTTTTCAGGTCATCCATGGATAAAGGACTCGAATGACGCGAAGGTTCCATTGGATATTCTTGTTTTCAAACTCATGAGAGCTTATTTACGATCATCTTCTCTTCGTAAAGCTGCTTTAAGGGTACGTGGATTGTTTTTTTTTTTTTTCAGTTTGTCTACTTAAATGTTTGCTTCTTGCTATTTGCTTATCGTTGGCCATTTTCTTGCAGGCTTTGTCGAAGACACTTACGGTTGATGAACTTTTCTATCTGAGGGAGCAGTTTGCATTACTAGAACCTAGCAAGAACGGAACCATAAGTCTAGAGAACATCAAATCGGTAAAGCTTCAATCTTTTATATTCCTATGTGCTTCGGTTACGTTCATGAACATGACATTGACAATGGCTCAAACTCTGTTTTTCTCAGGCTCTGATGAAAATGGCGACAGATGCAATGAAGGATTCGCGTATTCCTGAATTCTTATCACAAGTAAGTAGAGGAGCCTTTAAATTGTAGAATTCAGTGTTTTGAATTGCACAATTTGACATTTTTGTGTGGACTATATCGGTACAGCTGAGTGCTCTTCAATATAGAAGAATGGACTTTGAAGAGTTTTGTGCAGCGGCACTGAGTGTACATCAGCTAGAAGCTCTTGATAGATGGGAACAACACGCTCGTTGTGCTTATGAGCTTTTCGAAAAAGAAGGAAACAGACCAATCATGATCGATGAACTCGCTTCGGTAAGTGTAGTGTGTTCTTTAGACAGTTAAAAAACTCTGTTTTCAAAGTCTTTGAAAAATGTCCTGGTTATTGACACATTCCGGTTTAAATTTGTTTTTCAGGAGCTTGGTCTTGGTCCATCTGTACCGGTTCACGCAGTGCTTCATGATTGGCTAAGGCATACCGATGGGAAGCTTAGTTTTCTTGGTTTTGTGAAGTTGTTACATGGTGTGTCTAGCCGCACGATCAAAGCTCATTAGAAGGGGTTTTAGAAAGTATCTGAATATGTTATGTGATTTGGACCAAGAAACTTTGCTGATTGGTTTATATAATATGGCTTTGACTTATTGTGATGAAAGCTGAGAAGAAAGAGTGTAGCTAAAAAAGGAGAATGTGTGTGTTAGTTTTGTAGAGAGGATGATGTTTTTCCAAATTTGGTAACTCATTTGATGTTTCTGACATTACTTCTAGATTTGGTTTTTTTGACATAACCTTATTATTATATTTCCGATTATTTCACTCTTCATTTTTTTGTTTTTTCTTAATTGAAAAATTGAAGACTTAGAGCATCTAAAGGGAGTGTATTTAAACTCAAATTTAGAGTGATTTGAGTTAAAATGACAACTCAATACATTTTTCACTTCAAAATTTACAAAAACTCTTTTGTTAGTTATTAATAGCAAGTTCAACTTTTGCAATTTTCTCTTTACTTGATGAAATAAATAAATAAATAAAGCATTTCGGATTTTGTTTATTTAATTATGGATCCCAACAGAAATTAGTTAAGAAAAGGATCCAACTGTAATTACGAGGATCCAGTTGTTAAGTCTCGGGGCTCCGACAAGCTTTTAAAGCTTACTAAAACAAGAAAAATCAAAAGCCGTTTGCTTTTTTGAAATTTCCATGGCGGACGAGGAGGAGATCATCCATATCTATAGCTCCGATGAGGAAGAAGAAGAAGAAGAGGAAGAAAATGAAGAAGACGATACCGATGACGAGAGTAGTGAAGAGGAGGAGGAAGAAGATGAAGATGAAGTCGATCGGAGTCTGAGGTAGTTTTCGTATTCCGAGATAATTCATTTCCGATAAATCTTTTTTTTTTTTTAACTCATCGAATCTGGATTTATACGATCAGTGGGGATGATAGCGAACTGAGCGAAGATGATTCAACGGATCCGGATTCAGATTGGGAATCTGATGACGAAGATGACGAGGATGAGGAAGGCGATGATGACGAGGAAGACTCTCTTGTGAATAAAGTCACTCGCCTCCTCAAAGGTTTATCACTTTAGGGTTTATAAATCTTCATTTGTTTCCTTTGGCATCAATTTCTTGTTGAGCATTCTATGGAATTTCACTAATTGTAACGATTGATTAATAAATTCGTTTCTGTAGATAAACAACAAGTATTCATTTATAAGGAACATTTTTGCTTAATTTTGAGGAAATAGCTGAATTTAGAATGTGAATGTGAATGGAGTTATGCAATAAGCATTCTCTTGGGATGAGTTCTAAGTTTCTGTAAGAAGTTTTGGAAAATGTTGCTTAAATCTCTGTTGAGATTTGGGTTTAGGGAAACAAGGTTGACTCATGAACATTTCTTTATCTTAACTCTTCATGTTTTGTAGCTGAGAAGCATATTAAGCTTAATTAATGCCCTTACAATTAGATTAGCCAAACATTTCTAAGCATTGCAAATTTGCAACCAGTTTGTTTGTTCTTTCTTTCTTGTTGTTGTTCCATTGTCTTAAGAGAAAAAGCTCTCTTTAGTAACCATTTTGTGTTTGCGTTTAACTCTGTCTATAACTTCCTTCTTCACGGCTTCTCAGGATAAAAGATAGGAGAAGCAAGGAAGCAGTTTTATCAATGATTATCTCTTGTTTAAGGTAATCATATACTGTTTCTAGACATGCTCTTTAAGTTTATGCCAAAAATGTCTAAAATTTGTAACGCAGAGAAGACAATGAAATCTTTCATTATAGAGTTGTAATGTACTATTATTCCTTGTCTGGTTTCGCTTCTTCAGGCAAAACAACAACACAAATGCTTGCTCAAATGTGTTCTTGATCAAACACTTATTAGTGATCATTACTCTTTCTTTATTCTACAAAGTTTCAAGACTCCGTTATTGATATTCTTTCTCTTCATGATCATCATCATCAAAGTTTCAGAGACTCGTTATTGATATTCTTTCTCTTCATGATCATCATCATCAAAGTTTTTTTACCTTCTTCTGTGAATATAAATGGACCCCGAGAAACATAATAACAGTAGTCTTCCATGACGTGACAACACTTAAAAAGGACGATTGTTTTTATATTTTACCAATGAGGAGAGGGGGTCCCTTGTTAATTTTGTGATCGTATCTTATGTCTATTCACATGACTTGTCGGATCCTCTCGTGTGTCCTGAATTTGAACACGAAGTCATTTGTAACCTCTAAACTTGAACACCACATGAAAATATCAAAACCTTACCCGACAAGACCAAACATCATCCATAAAGACTCAAGTCGTCATCCCCAACTAAAAACCAAAAAGTGACGAAAAAAGTACTTAATTAAGATACAAGATTGATAGATCCTTCACACCAATCATAAAACCAAACCTTTTTAAGTACTTATATAGTATATACACACACTCCAAATACATTGAATAAACATATATTATAAAAAATAATCACACGTACCCATAGCACTCAAAGAACATTGAATCAAATCAAATAATATTTTAAGTACTACTAGAATCTTGTGTTTGATGGTCGGATATCGAGTTCGTGAGTCCAAGCTCTTCGGTCTTGGACATGGAGGTACCAATATGTTTGAGCCAATACGTCAGGATCCATTCCCTTCACTCCCGAGCTTTCGCCTTCTCCTTCTCCATCTTCGCCTCCTGCGTTGAATGAGTGCTCTGCGACCATTCCTCGAGGAGCAATGTTTATTTCTCTGAAAATCCATTTGACTATATATTAACTATCGTTAAAATCTTCAAATGCTTAATGTTATAATTAATAGCATGTGGACCGTTGTGGTGTGGGGACTCTATTCAAAGTTCTTCACTTTTTTTTCATCTTTGACCGTGAGTTACGAGAATATAGAACAATGCAGTAGTAGGGTAAGGATTCTACGAAATGGTTTTCATATGCGAAAAATAAATAACCACAAATGTGTGTACTGTGAATCAATTAAAACCTTTTTGTGTTAAAGTTTGATGGAAAAATAAATACTACAATTACGATTCTTGAAAAATTCCTTTCTTTATTTGAGGTAGAATCTTGTCGGTTTGGATCAGAATCTTGTCGTTTGTGGGAGCTATAAAAACTAAAAAGTTAAAAGACCCTTTTCGGATAGATATCATATTATTGTGGTTATAATTTCATCTTCTTGTTTTTTCTTTCTTTCCACTTTTTTTGATAAAAATGAAGGAAAATGATCATATAAATTACATACCTTGGAGGTCCAACCACACCGTCGATGATAACGTGAGCCACATGTATTCCAAAAGCTTGATATTCTTTTGCTAAGCATTGAGAGAGTGCCCTCAATGCAAATTTCCCACAGCCTTTTCCAATTTTCAAATATTTCTTTAGTGATTAGTTCACTTTATGAAAAGGATAATTATAAGAGATTAATAAACTGTAGTAATAAAATCTTGAGAAAATTACATAGTTCGGAGAAACCAGCAACGCCATTCAAAGACGCCGAGCAACCGGTGAAGAGTATGGTTCCTTTCCCTTTCTCCATCATCCCAGGAATAACCTTTTGGTAACAAATTTATACAGATAAAATAAAATGCAAACCCTTACAAAACTAGAAAAATATTAATAAAAAAACGCAAATCAAAATGTCGAAATCACTCATTATTACATATACCCTACATAGTACATACTACAGCTTAATCACATAAAATAAAATAAAAACAGAATTTTAGAAATAAATTATACACAGCTAGTACATCAACCAATGATTAAATCAATCAATGTCGAAATCACTCAGTATTACATGTACACTACCTATATATGCTTACAGCTCACTGACGGAAAATAAACAAGGTAATTAAAAGTTAATTATATACCCAACTTACTCTTGCTCAAACCCCAATAAAAAAGTATATGAAAAATTACTGACACTATCTATTTTTTTTCTGATTCACCTTGATAATCATTGTCAAGAAAACCTATTAACATATGGTTCTCAAGATATAATCTGTGTTTCAACTCATATTTATGCAAAATAACACTTGTTAATGTTTTAGGAGTCATATATAAACTTAGAGCTTTTCTATTTTGATTGAATAATATAGATTATTTCGATCATATATAACAACAAATTTTTGTATAAAGTAATTTGTTTATAGGAATATATACCTGTTGTGCGCAGAGGAATGCAGCAAAGACAGAGACGGTGAGCGAAGTTTGGAAAGATTGGAAAGGAATGTGGGTGAAAGAGGTGGGATGGTGATTTGTGTAAGAAGAAGAAGAATAAGCATTGTACACCAAAACCTCAACGAACCCTAACGACAATACTCCTTCGAATGCTTCTCTTACGCTTCTTGGATCCGCACAATCAATTCTTATAGCAAACACTTGTGCTTTCTCTTCTCTTGCTATCTCTTCCGCCACTCTAGATAGCCTACCTGCAGGAATATTTTAAAATTTATATAAGTTTGCGGCACTGATAAGTAGTAACAAAAATAAGAGAAGGAATTAAGGGATAGTTAGAGGAATGAAATATAGAACTTTTTTTTTAATTGAAATAGTTAAATATTTTCCTCGGCAAAGAGGATGTATGATGAAAGTGTAACTGTTTCAGCAACTTTTGGGGGAAAAAACACAAATAGTCTAGTTTAGCTAACTATTTTTTTCACTAAACTTCCTTAAACAGCTGGTTTTGGTTAGACAATTATTTACCATGTCTTACCAGTCAAACCCCTAGTGGTGTACGGATGATGCATGAACCCAAAATTTCAAGAAAAAATAGCTGAAATTTTATTTTAACTAAATTTACATTTAAATTTAAAATGCACCCTTTAAATAAAAAGGACATATGAATCATATATACACTGTGTGTGTGCATTATATTTTAAATTAAGCCAGAAAAATCATTCTAAAGTAACTCGTTTTGGAAAAGAAAAACTGCCGCAAACTCTTTATCTTCTTAGGATAAATAGAGAAGGAAAATTCCGTGGGCACATAAAAGAAAAGAAAACAGCTATATACTCAAATATATGGAAATCTGCTAGTTGTATAAGTGTATGTATTAGGTAGAGAGAAATGGATAAAAAGAAAAGCAAAAAAGAGAGTAGAAGAGAATCAAACCGAGATCGCGGGCGAGAATGGCGACGGTGTAGCCTTCGTGTGCGAACTTCCGAGCTACGGAGCGGCCAAGCTTTGGTCCGACTCCGACCACCGCCGCTATGCCTTTTCCGCCGGAGCTTGAACTCCCTACGTTTCTCATCATCGATTCTTTGTGATCTTTCTATCCTCCACCTTCTCTTTATATACCAGATTCTCTTTGAATTGTGGATATAACTATTAAAAAAGTGAAATATTAATTTTTAAGTTTTCGACGTAAACTGCCCCCTTAACCTAGGCCAATCTGTAAGCTCTCTTTCTTTCTCTATTTAATAAGATAGTGTTGAGAGAGGGAGAAATATTCTTGTGGACTAGATAAATTTTGGTTGCTACATATACACACATACACACACATATAAATATAAATAGAGAGACCTTTCTTTGTCATTAATATAATACATCCATCTACTTCAATATAATAATCATTTTCAATTTACTACGCTTTAACAAGAGTATAAAATATCGTGTATACCTTTATTAATTTAATGTTCAATTATATATATACATATATACGTGTGTGTGTGTGTGTGTGTGTGTGTGTGTGTTCTTACTAAGATATGGTGTCCAACGTATAGTGTAGAATTCTTAGACAAAGAGACATGTCACGTGGAAGAAATGGTAGCAATTGGTTCTGAATTGTTAGACTCCAACGATGTTTCGAAAAGACTAAGGTGGGCTTTTGTAAATTATAAGTGGTTGAGGATTCTATCGATCTATTGGTCAAGATAGATAGTATCTATTCACATACACATATTTATTTTTTACATTTTCTTGATTTGATCGTTGTAAACGAATTAAATGGATCCTAGATAAATTTGACTTTCATCGCATAGTTAGAGAATATACAAAAACTTTGTACGTGGGTTGTATACTGTTTTATTAACCGATGTAAGAATTTGATGCGCTCTTTAAACATAATTTATCTATGAATAACTTTATCTGATCTTTGTGATATAAAACATATATATTACTTACAAGTATTAGAGAAAACTTATGAAAAAGATAATAAATTTATTAAATATGTTGAGTCCATTTGTTCTCCTTTTATGGGGAATAATAATATTTCTCCTTTTTGATTTTGTGTATAGATTTGGCTTTTATTTTTGTCTTGCAAGTTGGATATTGTTGCCCCCTTTCCTCTTCTGTCTACAGCTCATCAGCATATCCAACATATACATACAAATATGACATATGCATGTATCTTTCCTTATTTCCATCAATCCATGTTTCACCGAAGTTTCTAGATGCATGATTTCTTCTTCATATAGGTAGATATAGGGTCACATGTTTGTACATGCATTTAGTTTTTTTTGTAAAGCTAACAAGTAACAAATGAATATCAGGTGATTGGGATCGTGATAACATTACTATTAATTAAGCCTTAAAAAACATTACTATTAATTATTTAACGAATTATCTATATCTATCGATAACGTTACTCTTGCTTTATATATTTCATCACATTAGATACGTTATACTAGATGGGGGTTGTAAACATGAACTGTGAAAGATTAGGATTGTGTTGATAGATTCTTGCAGATAAGGGAGAGGAAAAACTTGGAAAAATAAATTAAATATATGGGACCTGCAGAAATGGGGAAGTCAGTATCCCATATATCCTCAATGATTGATCTAAATCTTCTCAATTTTTGCCCCATCCTCTTTCTAGCTACTTTTAGAGCCCTTCGATCACCCTAATTAGAAATCGATACGTATGCAAGTACATCTTACATATATATATATACATATATATATACATATATATATATATATATATGATACTTAGCTTATATAATTAGCTCGGATTACAGGATATTGTGCTAATGTAAATCAACCTCAGAAGTACTAAGCTTTCTCCTACCAAAAGAGTATAGTCTACATTTATCCTACCGCAAACACAGTGTTCAAACTTTTCAATAAAATAGAAACTAAGTCTACAAAACCATATAACATAATGCAAACACAATGCTAAATCTGCATGCGTCTTTACTTCTCCTTTTTTCTTTCTAGCGCGTCTTTACTACATAACATCAAACGATTACTTTCAAACGTTAAAAACCGCATTTAGCCGTTTATGAAAAAAACCCTTATGAAAATAACATAATGTCTGGTCATTCTCATCATATTCTTGCTAACATAAATAAGATAGGCGAAATGATTTTTTCTTCCAATTTCTCCCGCACCGTCACTAAAAAGAAATTTATTTTATTTATAAAAGAAGAAGGAAACTTGATGTTTGTTTTCAGTTACGTGTTCTACTTAGCTGTGGGGGATGAAGTCAATTACAAGCATTGATTCAAGAGGTCCCAAAAGGAGCTGGTCAGTAGCTGTGGTTGGAATGAACAAAATCATTTTAAATATGTTACTCTTCTTGTCATAGTTCGTACTATATTAATTATTTTTATCAATCGGTGGTGATTCTTTTCATGCTAAGAACAATTAACGACAAACAGTATTACAGTAAGGTGCCGGTTTATTTACCTCATGGGTTAAAGCCCACAAGAGCTATCATAGAGCATCAACATCTTATATACAATAGCCCATACTTTATTTTCTGTCCTTGAGGACAAATTGATAAGAAATAATCCTGCGATTTTTTTTTTAATATATATATATATATATATATTTTTTTTTTTTTGTCAACTTTTTTATATATATAAACGGCGAATTAAACAATGGAAATAAATTCATAGGTGAAAAGAAAATCAATACTAACTATTATTTTATTAATTAAACGAAGAACAAATCAAGAGATGTCCATGAGACTTGGACAAAAGAAAACAAAACCCTAAAATAAAACTACAAAATGAATGAAATTTTCTAAACGGAGGCGCCTAAGAAAGAAGCACTTAGTTCTTCTTGGCGTGCTTGATGTGACAAGAGTATTGGAGTAGAGGAGCAAAGAAAGGGCTCTTAAAGATCTTGTGAAGATGCTTGTGACACTTCTTGTCCATGTTCACAACGATCTCACAACACTCTTTGTCCAAAGCGAAATCGTTCTCTGCCCAACTCGTAAATATCTGCGAGAAACATTTCTCTTCTACTTTAGACTTATCTCCGGTCAAACACTTCTCTAACTCACCAGATTGAGTCACCAGAACAGACTGGAACGGACCAATCGGTCCGGGAAAATTAGGAAAACCCGGAAAGTGTGGTATGCCCGGGATTTGTGGAATTCCGGGGAAGTTTGGTATTGGGATTTGTGGAATTCCCGGAATCGGTATGGTCGGAATCTGTGGGATTCCCGGGATGCTTGGGATGTTAGGGAACGAGCCAGGTGGTGAAGGAGGAGCGTTGGGGTCTGGGGAGGAGGAGGAGCAAGCCCAACCGACCTTAGAGTCACCGAAGTTGCCATTGTGGTTGGCTAGATCGGACGGCTTAGGCCATGGTTTGTGTAATCCGAAGGTTGGATTTGGGAGAGAGACGAGGCATAGGAGAGCTGCGATGACTATGACGCTCTTCATCATGGTTAAGGCGATGGAAACAAATAATGTTTTTCTAGGTGAATAAAGTAAAAATGTGTGAGAATGGATCTGTTTATATAGAAGTTTTGTTTCTTGATTTTAAAATATATAAAAAATTTATGAAAAGATGATGATGGAATTATGCATAGACGTGATACGAATATCTTGTAGCAATTATCTCTAGGCAACTGTTTTGTTGCAATTATTATCTCGTGAGAAATAACCGTCGCGTAATCTTTTTTTGTTTAAAGTAATTTTTATACGAATATCTTGTAGCAATTATCTCTAGACAACAGTTTTGTTGCAATTATCTCGTGAGGATAAGTACGTTTGATACATAGAAAAGGTCATTAAAAAATCACCAAAAGAAGGTCGTGTATATCATGTGTTTGTTACGAATATAGATTTTTCAGGTGGAAAGTAGTAAAAATGGACTGAATATATCTTCAATCATCTGTCTAAGGATACCTTTTCGAATATACTAAAGGATATTCAAAACTAGGAGTTCCGATTAACAAGCTAGTTTAGCAGCTAAACACTTGGGTTAACCAAGAAGTTATATCTGTTGTTGTACTAGTATATATCATATTGTGATAAACAATTTTGTTTCGTCGATAATTCAAATAATTTTGTTTCCGATCAAGTCTTTGATTTATTTAAGTTGTGCCCATCCCGTTTTTTTTTTTCTTTATAACACAGAATATATATATAAATCATGAAAAGAAATTTCGATATCCATTTCTGTTTGGCAGATTATATGATTTTAAAGCGAAAATTTGGATGAAGATAGCTAGGTGATTTGCCATGCAAGAAGAAAAAAATGACGGATAAAAAGGAAAAGAAACATTCAAATCGTGATATCTTTCGTTTCTTAATATTTCGTTCCTCGAATATTCGCTTAATTCCAACTAGAAGATCACACTCTTTCGAATGGATAATTTGATGTTTATTGAGGATTAGTCACCGAAATCAATATGTTGCAACTGTTTTCTTTTCAAGTCCAGTAATTTGTTTCTTAATGTGATCTCACGTAATTGATGCAGTTTCGTAATTAGTTATTTCTTCCACATTTGCGAGAACGAAAACAAGCTAAAAATAAAAGAAACCGATATTATTCATTAACTTGGCAAAAGAGGCGTCCATAAGATATAGACGACAACAATAGTGCATGACTAAACGAACCCAAACAAGAGAAAAAATCATTAAAGAAAAACCCTAAATCCTAACCAAGAAAAACAAAACATAAAAAAATAAAGAAAAAGAAACCTAGTAGGAGACATGACAAGTGTAACGAACAAGAGGGACAAAGTAAGGATCAGCGAAGAATGGCCACATGTAGTCGTCACAATCATTTTTCATGTTGACGACAAGATTGCAACAATAGTCAGACACTTGAAACAACTTCGTGAAGAAACTCATCTGCATCTCCCCATGACACTTCGTAGTAGGTCCCATGTTTCTCCAACAACTGTTGTAGTGTTCCCACGGATTCTGCTGCTGATGATGATGATGACCGTGATGGTGCTCCGGAGGTGGATTTGATGGCTGAGCAGGAGATGACGAATCATCATCACTTGGCGGCGAAGGAGATGGAGACTTCTTGGGCGTTGGAGGCGGGAGAGACGGTGTTGCCGGCGGCGGAGATGGAGATTTCTTGGGAGTTGGAGGCGGAAGAGATGGTGTTGGCGGTGGCGGAGACGTTTTGGGAGTTGGAGGCGGAGGAGAGGGTGTTGGCTGTGGCGGAGACGTTTTGGGAGCTGGAGGTGGAGGAGAGGGTGTTGGCGGCGGTGGAGAAGTTTTGGGAGTAGGAGGCGGAGGAGAGGGTGTTGGCGGCGGCGGAGGAGAAGTTTTGGGAGTGGGATGCGACGGTGTTGGAGTTGAAGGAGACGGTGTTGATGGAGTTGACGGAGTTGAGGGAGAAATCGAAATGGCTGGAGCAGATCCGTTGCTATAAGTACACTTCCAGACTTTGGAGTCGCCGTAGCTGAATTCAGTGTTCATAAACAACTTGTTTCTGGCGGTTTCCGACGGATGTGGCCATCCTTCAACGAGTCTTGGCCAGAGTCTCATGTTTTTTCCGACGGTTGTGGTCGGAAAAGCGATGAGGCAGAGGAAAGCTGCCACGAGGACAATGGAGCTTTTCATGGTTTATGAGGAAAATTTATGATGAGCGTATAAACAAATGGTTACACGACTTGATCGGGTATATATAGAAGGAGGATTCATAGTTTTTTTTCTGGTATGAGAATAACGAAGTTAATATTCGGTATCTCGTTAGTATTATCTCCAAATAAGAATTTTAAGTTAATGTCAACATTATCTCTTACAAATCAAAGTGAATAAAAAAATAAAAATATGGACATTTTAAATCATTAAGAATGAAAATAGGGATATTTTAATATTTTAAATCATTTAACTAATATCATTACAATATTGTTAATTATTTGGTAATTGTTATTCAAGTTATTCCGGTCATCAGTTTCGAATTTTAAAAATCTGTAAAACAATGATTAAGAGTTTTAGATATGTATCATTCGTCCATTTTTTTTATTTCTTCTTCTTGAACACAGGTGAAGTATCTTGCAGCACTATTAGAAAGTTTAGGAATATTGAATCGGAAAAAGTCAATCAAAACACATTGTTCACTAGAGAGGATTTGAAATGTCTGGATTCTGAAACATCAAAATGCTGCGTATCTTAAGAAGGACCAACCAACATTATATCAGATTTATTGTTTCACTGATAAAGAAGATAGGGAGGTACAATGGTGTACTAAAATGGACTTTTTTCTCCAAAGATGAAGTTTCATTTTTATTTTTTATTAAGTTTCCGTTTACTTGTTTGAGATATTTGATATTTGATATTTTTGATTGTTTCATTTATTATTATGATGTTGAATTTTTCATGATGATTATAGAAGCTGAGTTGTTCAAAAAAAAAAAAAAAAAATTATAGAAGCTGGTAGGCAAAAGCCACCAACATCTGGACCAACTAGAGACCAATGTGATCACGGTAAGTATGATTGACTGGTTTTCTTTTATTTGTTTTGTTTTTGTTAATTTGGGGCAAAAGAATTCCAAAATATTAAGATAAATTCAAGAAAATCTTTTATAAAAATTTGATTAATTTTAGTAACAAAATAAAAGAAAAAAAATGTTGGTAACTGTTATTCCACGACTCTCAATTCTCAAATAACAGTAATTTAAAAATGATTTTTTTTTTCATTTTCTCCTTTTGTTTATAAGTACTACACCAATAAATTATGTATTCGTCTTTTACTTTAATTATTTTGATCCATTTTGTACACATATGGTGCTTTATGAAAATTATTAGGAAATAGATCATTAACGATAATAGTATACTAAAAGTGAATTTTTATATAGAAAATTAATAGTGTTATGTGCAAAACATACAAACTACACTTGGCTATTATGACTGTCTGTTAAGGAATTAAATGGATTTAAAAAGATGGTTAGAGAAAGGCAAAGAAAATTATCAATTATCTCCACTCCCATTTTAGCATATTTAGACGAAGAGATTTCTGTGTTTTGATATATGTGTTTACCAATTTATAGTAGTATTAACTAATGTTCAAGAAAAAATATACTAACTAGCTATAGTTAAGTGTAAAACCAAAAACAATTGGCTGTTGACAAAAAAAATAAAGTTAGACTTCTGTACCTCTCATCGATCACCTGAAGCCCATAAATATTATCAGGCTTATCCAAAGCCCAACAACTTAATTTCGGACGTTTGAGATTGAAATTATAAACGACGTAGTATATACATCTAACACCCGGAAGATCTGACCCGGAGAATAGAGATCCAGACATCCGACCCGAGTTATTTTGGACATTTCGGTTCAATGTTCTTCTTCTTCCTCCTCTACCTTTTACCAACTGGTTAATCCTTTGATTTTTCTGATCTTCCTGTTCGATCTTACTCTGTTTTCTAAAAACCTTCGCATCTTCGTATGCTCAGCATTCGGATTTGAAACAAATTTATGAACTCGTAATCTCACACGGATCTACGAGCAGGTAAAGCAAAATGAATCAGTAGCAAGCTCTCGGCGAATTTTCCTTTTCCCTTTTTTTTGAATTTATCTTTCAAATATCAGATCAGTGTTCGTGTTCCCAGCTCCTCTGTTTCTCTCTAATCGATCTAGATCGTAATTGCTCGTTAGTTTGCAAGAGAAGAGAGCAGTCATGGAGTGGGCAACGGTGCAGCATCTGGATCTGCGCCACGTAGGTCGCGGTGTCAGCAAGCCGCTTCAACCTCACACGGCGGCGTTTCACCCGACGCAGGCCGTAATCGCCGTCGCCGTCGGCTCTTACATCATGGGTAAATAAATCTCCCCGATTATCATCGTGGTTCCACACATTCACCGATTTTGCTTCTCTTAACTTATTGACTTTAGCGTATGATGTTGATGCTCGATGTTGAACCTATCGGTTTGCAGAATTTGATGCATTAACCGGATGTAAGATTGCGTCCATCGACATTGGATCTCCAGCTGTTAGAATGTTGTATAGTCCTACTAGCAGCAATGCCGTTGTTGCCATTCTTGAGGTTGATAAAGCTGTTCTGAAACCTCTCTTATTCAATTTGGAGTTTCTTTAGATCATAATACTGAATAGTGAATACTACTTGTTTAGGATTGCACAATTAGGTCTTGTGATTTTGAGACGGAGCAGACTTGCGTCTTGCACTCACCGGAGAAGAGGAGTGAGCACATTTCATCCGATACAGAAGTTCATCTTGCAGTGACGCCGCTCCAACCTGTTGTGTTCTTTGGATTCCCTAAAAGAATGAGTGTGACAGGTTGGTTTTACTTCTTCTATATTAGCAGATTTAGGTGTTATGTTTCTTTCTCTCATTGCATTTTTTATGTTTTCGTTGCTGTAGTTGTTGGAACTGTTGAAGGAGGAAGAGCTCCGACGAAAATCAAGACTGACCTGAAGAAGCCAATTGTGAACATTGCTTGCCATCCTCGACTTCCTGTTCTTGTATGATAATACAACATCCTCATTTTTTTTTCATATTAGTATGTGGAAATCTGGTTTTGTTGCACTTATGCTAATTTCTTTGTTCAATGTTGTGTTGTTTCAGTATGTAGCATATGCAGAGGGGTTGATACGAGCCTATAACATTCATACTTATGCTGTTCATTATACACTACAGCGTGAGTATATGAGGATTTCACGTTTCTCCGTTGTCTTTGTTATTCTGGCTTGGGGTTATCATGAGTATTAGCTACCACTTACAACAGATCTGTGTTAATCTTGCAGTTGATAATACTATTAAACTCATCGGTGCCAGTTCGTTTGCTTTTCACCCGACACTAGAATGGATTTTTGTTGGAGATAGGAGGGGTACACTTTTAGCGTGGGATGTTTCAACTGAGAGACCTAATATGATTGGAATGTAAGTGAATTTTCGCTGCTTTTCAGTTTTCTGTCAGCTGGGATGGGATTTCTTATTCTCTCGTAATTTTCATTGTTTGTTTTCTTTTGGGATCACTGCAGTACACAAGTGGGTTCACAGGCCATCACTTCAATTTCTTGGCTGCCTATGTTACGTGTACTTGTCACTGTGTCCAAGGATGGATCTCTTCAAGTCTGGAAGACACGAGTAATAATAAATCCCAACAGACCTTCGACTCAAACTAACTTCTTTGAGCCTGCCGGTAAGCGGATCCACAGACGGTGAAATGTCTTTTCCTACCCAATTTAGGAATGATTAGCATGGTTTTGTTTGGAAACTGTGAATGTTTAGTGTAGCACCATCTTCTTCTTCTTTTTTTGCAGCTATGGAATCAATAGACATTCCTCGACTTCTCTCTCAACAGGGCGGGGAAGCTGTTTACCCCTTACCACGAATCAAAACTTTAGAAGTTCACCCAAAGCTTAACTTAGCAGCTTTGATTTTCGCAGTTAAGAATATTAATTTTACTTCCTACTGTCACTCCTCGCTTAGGTAGAAGTGTAGCTTGTGTCTCTGACATACTGGATTTTATTCAGAACTTGCCCAGTAATGAGAACACTCAAAATCGAGCAGCTCAGACCAGAGAAGGAAGGAAGCAGCTATTTGCAGTTCTGCAAAGTGCTAGGGGGTCTTCAGGTGAAATTTGAGCATTCATTTCATTTGCCCATATAACTGTGCGGATGTGTCTCGAGGCACTAATCCTCTGATAATAATACGAGTTGTGGGTTCATCCAGAGTTGTTTAATGTCTATATCCTGCTTTCTAACTTTTGAGGTGATTAACAGCTTCTGTTCTAAAGGAAAAGCTTTCATTAATGGGTTCCTCTGGAATTTTAGCCGAGCATCAACTCCAATCTCTGCTACAGGAGCATCATCACAAGGGGTAAGTGGATATCACCTCATGCAATCAGTCTGGAATTTCCTAAAGAAATGTTACAATCATATGCCGTGAATTCCGTACCGAATGACTCAAGTTTTTCATACTTCTATTACTTTTCTGCAGCCAGAGCCAGCTAACAATTTCAGATATTGCACGGAAGGCATTCCTGTACAGTGTATGGCTGCTTTACCTTTTTGTTTTCACATAACGTTTGTTTATTATTTGGAACGACTTTTATCTATGTCTCTGACTCAATCCATACAGCATTTTATGGAAGGCCATGCCAAAACTGCTCCAATATCAAGGTTACCCCTTATAACCGTCGTGGATACAAAGGATCAACTTAAAGACATTCCTGTTTGCCAGGCACGTAACTGCTCTTTAGAACTTGTTTTCTGTATCAGCTGATTTATGCCTGACTGATTGGATTCTCTTACAGCCATTCCATTTGGAGCTGAATTTCTTCAATAAGCCAAATAGGGTTCTTCATTACCCCGTGAGGGCCTTTTATATTGAGGGCCTTAACCTCATGGCACACAATCTCTGTTCTGGAACGGACAGCATCTACAAGAAGCTGTACACATCGGTAATATCTGATATTATGTGATTTCAATTCATTTATGGTTTATTTTTACTTACAGCCATTTTTTTCGTTTCAGATTCCCGGAAATGTGGAGTATCACTCGAAACACATTGTTTACAGTCGTAAAAGGCACCTCTTTCTGGTTGTCTACGAATTCAGTGGTGCTACGAATGAAGTTGTGCTTTACTGGGAAAATACAGGTTCTCAGCTGCCTAACAGCAAAGGAAGCACTGCCAAAGGTTTGTCTGATCATTGGATTCCCTTGTTGCTGTTTAGAGAACTTCCTATCCCGCCTCAGAATTTTTTGGTTTCGAGAAAAATATATGGTATCATACTGCATCCGATCATTTATATATGCCAAGGCTACATTGTATGCTATAAAACAGTAGGTACTCTTTACACTGGGAAACTGATGCTAGGGTCTAATGCTGTTTACTCTAGGGACTAACAATCAAGCTTAGAATTATTTAAGGCATGTATCCATTTTGTTTTCCCATGTTCCAAATGCGTAAAAGTACAAGTGAGGACTATCTCAAAGCTATATGTTTACCTGCAGGCTGTGATGCTGCCTTTATCGGCAAAAATGACGATCAATTTGTAATTCTTGACGAGGATAAGACAGGGCTGTCTATGTATATTCTCCCAAAACTTACCACAATTGAAGAGAATGAGAAGAATTTGTTATCTGAAGAGAACCAAACCAAGGAGGAGAATCCTTCTGCCATTCAGGGTCCACAACAATTTTTGTTTGAGACAGAAGTTGATCGCATTTTTTCCACACCGATAGGTGTTGCATCTGACAATCTCATTCTTAAGAACTACTTATCATTGGGATTATGCCAATGCTAACTGATGCCACCCTTGATTACAGAGTCCACTCTGTTGTTTGCTTGTAATGGAACCCAATTGGGGCTGGCAAAGTTGTTTCAGGGCTACCGTCTCTCAGCTTCAGATGGCCATTATATTTCAACACAAGGCGAGGGACGAAAGTCAATCAAGTTGAAGAAAAATGAAATAGCTCTTCAGGTATGAAATTCCCTACACAAAATGAATGACCTGCTGAATGATGGTATAGGCTCTGCTGCCATCAATATGATTGACTATACCCCGAATGGCCATGCGTAATTTCTGTCCAATTACCCCGAATGGACAATTTCTGTCCAAACTGTTGGTAAACAGTACTCAATATAATAAATGCGTTATAGATGGCCATTACCCCGAATGGACAATTTCTGTCCAAACTGTTGGTAAACAGTACTCAACATCTATTATATTGAGTACTGTTTACCAACAGTTTGGACAGAAATTGTCCAATCAAATAAACGTTTTTGGTATTTAGTTTTGTTCTATGACATGCAGTCGTTTTACTCCTTTACCCAATGACTGATGATGTTTGGTCTTAGCTGTTCTATTTCCGTCGAAAAGTGATTTTGTTCATTTCGCAAAGAGTTAAGTATATAGTTGTTCCTGAAATTATGGTCAATCAACGTTTTCTGATGGCAAGAAAATATACAGGTCCAATGGCAAGAAACACCTCGGGGATATGTGGCAGGGATATTAACAACCCAAAGGGTGCTGATGGTGTCTGCAGATTTTGATATATTGGCGAGCAGTTCGACAAAATATGATAGAGGACTACCATCAATATCCTTATAAACTTCCAATTTTTCTTTCCAGTACATGTGCACTATATGTTAACACTATTTAGATGTGTGCTCATTGATTATTGAGAAAAACCTTAACTTATGCAAACTTTAGATCTCTTCTATGGGTTGGGCCTGCCCTACTGTTTTCTACAACAACTGCTGTATGTTTGCTTGGCTGGGATGGGAAAGTGAGGACCATTCTTTCCTTAAGTACACCATACGCAGGTAAGCAGATCTTACTTCTCTGAATTCTCAAGGTGAACTGACTGTATTTCATTCTCTTAAATGTATTCTTTTCAATGCAGCCCTAGTTGGTGCCCTGAATGACCGTCTATTACTTGCTTATCCCACTGATATAAGCCCGAAGCAAAAGAAAGGGATTGAAATCAAGAGCTGTCTTGTTGGGCTACTTGAACCACTTTTAATCGGATTTTCTACGATGCAACAAACATTTGAGCAGAAACTGGACCTTTCTGAAGTATTATATCAAATAACAACAAGGTTTTCCTCTTTTTCTTTCTCTTTGCACATTCGTAATTTTGTTAACAGATTTAAACATCAAGCAGTTTAGAAAAGTTATGCAGGACACAGAAATTAGTTCTTTTTTTCACTTTCCGTAGCTATCTTTATGGACTCCATTCCCATCTTAAGTATATTAACTTTCGTATATTGCTTGATATATTGGATGCAGGTTTGATAGCTTACGAATTACTCCAAGATCTCTCGATATTCTTGCTACAAGCCCTCCGGTATGTGGAGATCTTGCTGTATCTCTAGCTCAAGCAGGTCCGCAGTTCAACCAGGTGAGTCGAATTAGTAAATCTTATATTGAACTCTCTCCGGAAAGCTGTCTTCGTTTACTAAACCGTTCTGAACAACATTTTAGGTATTACGTTGTACATATGCAATCAAGGCTCTCCGTTTCTCCACCGCTCTGTCAGTTTTAAAGGACGAGTTCTTGCGTTCTAGAGACTATCCAAAATGTCCTCCGGCATCTCTTTTGTTCCAGAGGTTCCGTCAGCTTGGATATGCCTGTATCAAGTAAGTAAACTTTCGTTGCAGGATATCTGAATCTCTGATTAGATATTGTTGGATGTCCTATTCGTCCCCATTTTCTGTTGAACTTTATATATGTGAGACCTTTAGGGCATCTTGAACTAGACCTTGAAAGTTGATATGAAGTATATTGTACCCTAAATGCGTTCCCAGTTATTAGCAATAGTTAGTTGGAGCTTGGATATTACACTTCTCGATCCTTGTACCTAGATTACACCTCTACACTACTTTCTTATGGAAATGTTTTTGGCAAGGTTTGGTCATCTAACTACTCTGGACATGTTATATTGTAGATATGGTCAATTTGATAATGCAAAGGAAACTTTTGAGGTAATAGCCGACTATGAGAGCATGCTAGATCTTTTCATATGCCACCTCAACCCTTGTGCTATGCGGCGTCTTGCCGAGAAATTGGAAGAAGAAAATGGGGATCCTGAGTTGAGACGATACTGTGAAAGGATTCTACGAGTAAGGTCTACAGGATGGACCCAGGGGATATTTGCTAATTTCCAAGCTGAGAGTTTGGTTCCAAATGGACCAGAATGGGGTGGTGGCAACTGGGAAATCAAGACTCCAACCGACATGAAGAGCATACCTAAATGGGAGCTAGCTGGGGAAGTAATGCCATACATGAAGAACGATGATGGAACCATCCCCTCAATAGTAGCTGATCATATCGGTGTGTACTTGGGTTGCGTCAAAGGCAGAGTTAATGTGGTGGAGATTAAAGAAGATAGCTTAGTTACTAGACCTGGAGGGCTTCTCAGTTCCTTGGGCAAACCTTTATCAGATAAACCTTTGGCACTTCCTGCTGGTGAATCCAGTTCCATGATGGGTTTGGAATCCCTCGGAAAACAAACCGTGGCTGATGAACAAGCGAAGGCTGCTGAGGAATTCAAGAAAACAATGTATGGAGCTGCTGGTGATGGCAGCAGCAGTGACGAGGAAGGTGCACCAAAAACTAAGAAGCTGCAAATTAGGATACGAGAGAAGCCAGCATCTACCACCGTGGACGTCAATAAGCTTAAAGAAGCAACGAGAACGTTTAAACTCGGAGACGGGCTTGGCCTACCAATGAGTAGAACGAAATCAACCAGTGCTGGATCACAGGATCTGGGTGAGATGTTAAACCAGCCACCTTCCTCAACAACAGCTCCGGTTTCTGCATCTGCTCCTGTAGATCCTTTCGCAACGAGCTCGTGGACTCAGCAACCTCAACCAGTGCCCCAACCAGGTCCATCTGGTTCGGGCACTACGGGAGTTGTTGTTGGAGCCATACCCGAAGACTTTTTCCAAAACACAATCCCATCTGTTGAAATCGCCAAGACGTTGCTTCCTGCTGGCACTTATCTTTCGAAAATGGACCAAATGGCTCAAGCTGCTGCAAGAGGTGTTCCCTATCAACCAAATAATACTACTACTACTCCGCCTGATATTGGTCTTCCCGACGGTGGCGTTCCTCAGCCAACTCAACAACCTGGTGTTCCGTATCAGACCGTTGGGCTTCCTGACGGCGGCGTTCCTCCGCAGTTTCCTGGCCAGGCTCAGGGGACACCACAGGCTCCGGTTTCTACGCAGCCTCTTGATCTTAGCGTTCTCGGAGTTCCAAATACTGATTCTGGAAAGCCTCCTGGACAATCTACATCGCCTCCTGCAACAGTTCGTCCTGGACAGGTAAATGCCAATCACGAATCAAATTCGTAATGTAAAGATCAAATCTCACTGTTGCTTTGCTCCTCTATGATTGCTACTCTCCTCAGGTTCCACGTGGCGCTGCAGCTCCGATTTGTTTCAAGACTGGACTTGCCCATCTTGAACAAAACCAGCTTCCAGATGCACTGTCTTGCTTCGACGAAGCATTCTTGGCTCTGGCTAAAGATCAATCACGTGGAGAAGATATCAGAGCTCAAGCCACAATCTGCGCTCAGTACAAGATAGCCGTAACTCTCCTTCGGGTAACTAAGTTTTTTTTTACCTGAAAAAAATAGATTCCACTCAGAGAAAACTATCTTGTTAATGCTTCATTTATGTTCTCTCCCATTTGCAGGAAATCTTACGGCTACAAAGAGTCCAAGGCGCGAGCGCACTAAGCGCGAAGGACGAAATGGCAAGACTTTCGAGGCATCTAGCTTCACTGCCGTTACTAGCAAAGCACCGCATAAACTGCATACGCACTGCAATCAAACGAAACATGGAAGTTCAAAACTACGGCTACTCAAAGCAGATGCTGGAGCTGCTTCTCTCAAAGGCACCGGCGAGCAAGCAAGAAGAACTAAGAGGACTAGTCGATCTCTGTGTACAGAGAGGCACATCGAACAAATCCATCGACCCGCTTGAAGATCCGTCTCAGTTATGCTCAGCTACGCTCAGCAGATTATCAACCATTGGTTACGATGTTTGCGATCTCTGTGGTGCAAAGTTTGCTGCACTTTCGTCGCCTGGTTGTATCATTTGTGGTATGGGAAGCATTAAACGGTCTGATGCACTCGCTGGACCTGCACCTGTATCCACACCGTTTGGCTGAAGATGATTACGGTTTGTTTAGTTAAAGCAAATTTCACAAGCTGGTCACTCGATTTGGTGAGGTTCGATTTCGGTTTATTCGTGTGTATATTGATTTGATTGATTTGTATCTGTTGTTCTTTTTTTATTCGTACGTGGCTAGTATAATTTGTAACGTTAAGCTTATTTGTTCACTATGTTTTCATTTGTTGTCTGCCAACAATATCACAAACAACAGATTAAATATTTGATTTGACGGTTCATGTTTCTTCGAAAATGACCAATCTCAATCTCAGTATCCAAAAGTCAAGATATGGTTTCATCCGACACTATCAACGTCACTACCGGTGCTAACGAGGAGAAATATAATGGTTTTGGACTGCAACATAAAAAAACTAGATTCTAGTGTCTTAAAACAAATCTGATTAAAGGGACCAAACTAGAGGATATAAAAACATTCAAGTCAAACAAGTCAGTCCTCAAACAACTTTAGAATCAAAACAAATTATCAAGTTTTATTATGATCAGAGAACCAATGCAAAATGTATTCGATTATCTCTACATAGATTCGCATAAGATGCCATGTGTTTAACAACAATCGAAATAATAACATTGGAAAAATGGAGATATACTAAACACCTTAGACAGAAGAAATGCATATAATATTAATTTCTTGATTTTGAAATCAATCAAGAAAATATTTGTTAAACAAGGAAGTAAACCAAAAAGGTATAGCAGGGAAATTAAGAAATATATGCATGAGATCAAAATATAAGATTGATAGAAGTTGGTAACTCTTAGATAATCACACAAGTGATTCGTTAGATTGCAAGCTCCATCAACTTTGTAACACGAAGAGTCGAAGAGACAGACACTGGTATCAAGACAGCACTGGATTTTCAGTCATCAATCATCATCTAGCTAGATCAAGGAAGCGAAGTGAATTTTATATGCAAATAGATGCATGATGCCATAACTGCTCAGAATAACGACGAAATTTAAACATAAAATGGCAAGGATTTCATTAATCGAGAGAATGCGTAAGAGAGATAGAGAAACAATTGGGTGAAAACGTATGTTTTTTTGTAATTTTTACTATTCAGATATTTGTTTTGCATCGGTTGATATGTTTATGTCAATTAACATATATTTTACATCGCTTGATTTATTCGGTACTTATTTCGCATCGTATGAATTACATTTGTTTCGCTTGATTAACTTTCATCATCAAAATATTAGTTGACTTTTACTTTTAGAGATGAAATCAACCACAGCCGTCAAAATAAGAAGAATATTCCTATATACGGATTCTAGTAAGGCTGTTTTTTCTTTGATTTGTAATTAAATGGGTGCACTACGTACAAGTCGACACGAATATGATTGCACTAATCAACTTCTAAATTATTATAGTTTATAGTTATGATATTTATTCTCAGTACGTCTTTATAAAAAAGCTTCTTCCATAGTGAGGCTTCTGTACAAGCACTATAGTAGACCAACTTGCGTAATGATTGAATTTATTAATAAAATACTATAATTCCATAAGTTTGGGCTCTGATTAATCATATGACAGTGTATTAACGTCATCATTTTATAAAAAATAAAGTTTTATATTTTGCTTCTCAGTCGTATAAAAGCACCCATATGCCATATATATGTATTGTTTAAATGGTAGAATAGTATTTTTGCCATTGCGCAAACAAGGGTTCGTTACTTTACAGATTCAGTAGTACTGTAAATTATAATTGTCATGTATAAATTTAAATTAGCAACGAAAAAGACAATTTAAGTCGTCTCTAGTACAAAGATTTATTTTTTTCTTTAGAACAATATTTCTATCTTTGGTTGACACACTATCTCTTCACTTATATAAAATTAAAATACATATTTTCATTGACCATTAGTAAAACAAAATTTAAAAATGTGTATAAGTACAAAGATCCATTTAGGACGCACCAACTTCTTAGCCGGGGCAACAAATTTACAAAACAACTGAAAGTTTTAGAAGTTAGTTTAGATTTACCATTGGAAATTCGATAAACAAATATTGCATCTAGACACTAAGCTTGCTTTTACAACAAATGTGCTGCCTCTCATTAACTAAAAATGGTATGCTTTACATTATTTATTCCATCAAAAGAAAGTGAAAAGCGGCAAATAGCTGTTCTTTTCCCCAATTTGGAAATCTTTAGACCTTCCCTTTATTCTAGTTTTGTTGACCCCGAATACTCTTATTTAATGAAAATTATTGTTTGTTTGTTTGACGTTCTTAATATCCTTTTAAGAAATTGTTATAGAATATCTCGGCTGTAGTTGCACAAAAGGAATATATATGTATGTGCAGTACTCAGTTTCACTTCTTGGACTGGTGGCATATCAAGAAGCTCATTACTTCTTCTTTTTTGTCAACGAGAAGCTCATTACTTCTATAGTCCATACCATATCAACGACGATATAATAAGTATTAGATTAACAAAGAATATCAACGTACAAACTCGTACAATAGAAAGAGTTTCAGATGTTGAACAACAATTCTTAATTAACCCTAATTTTTTATTCATGATCTAGAATTATGAATCCATCATAAAATATTACAAATTTTATATAGTATACCATAATTTAAAAGAATTTATGAATCTAAATTTGGTGTATTAAATGAAACTATAAACTATATACTACTAATTAAACCTTTTTAGGCTTTAGGCTCATCGTTCTTGACGGCATGGCCAACCCCAGGGCTATGTCCTGGTGTCGTGGGTGCGAAATCATCTCCTTTCTTATGGCCTATCCCAGGACTGTTTCCCGGAGTCGTAGGTGCGAAATCGTTCGTAGATCCGTTTTTGAAATATTTTTGACCTTCCGTGCTCTCTAAGTCATCCTTTAATCCTCCGACATTCCCAGTCCCTTTCTTGTGGCCAATCCCAGGACTGTTTCCCGGAGTAGTAGGTGCGAAATCGTTCGTTTTCTGCAACCTTCTTCCTTCCGTGGGCTTGAAGTCATCTTGAAACCCTTGGGCATTACCATTTCTATGTCCCACGCCTGGACTGTTCCCTGGTAATGTAGGAGCAAAAGCATCGGTAGATCCAGCTTTGTAATGGTTTTGGCCGTCTGTTTTTCTCATCTTTCTTGCCTCGGTGACCAGTGTTTGGTCAAATACCATCAAGATGACGATAGCAGCCACAATGCTAGTGAACAGGTTCATTTTGTTTTTTGTTTTGGGAATGGGAATTAAGGTTGAGGATTCTGTATCGATGAGAAGTTGTGCTGGAATTTGGAGTAAGAATGCCTCGGAGAGATTGTATTTATAGTGCCATGAGATTGCTCATGTTGCCTTTCCTTGAATATAAAATTTATGGACAATGACCACATTGATTGATTTTAGACCGTCTATTCATAAATTTAAGAGTATTAATTAGTAGAGGCAGGCCAGCAAAGATTCTTTTTTTTTATTTCTTGTTCCTCTCACATTAATTCTTTATTAAACTCTCATTATAACAAACATGTAAATTTATAGCATCTTTTTTATTTAGAGATTATTACTTTTAGTTTTTGTGTATATTTCTAATAACTTATCGTGATTGTCCAATGAATAACAATTTTTTATAAACTCAAAAAACACGATTGACCTACTTGTTCTTCTCATAATTATTCTTTGTTAAAATCTCATTATAACAAACACGTAAATTTCTTTATAAAAAACAAAAACAAACACGTAAATTTATAAAAAAAAAAATATAGTAATGGACGATTTTGTGTGAGTTCTGCATTAGAACATGCAAATAGACGACATTGTATAAGCAGTAGACGTGCTTTCTTATTTTGTTGCTCGTGTTAATTAAAATAGAAAATGCTATAATAGACTATCAATGAACGATAAATATTGCATGTCTTAAAAGGAGATTCCAATATGTTGGTCGATTGCTGTTTCTGTTGAAGGTGAAAAATATACAATATTACAAAAGTAGGTCCTAAACCTCTCGTAGTGCTCCATTGTTGAATATACAACACACATTGTATTCTGCAATTGTAACGATGGATGTGGAAATAATTACTTTTGAATTTGCAAATTATATTTTAATAATCTAAATTAACTGGTACGTTGTTTTGAAATTAATTCAAAGGCTAGAAAAGCCGCCCTTTAGCCACCACAGAAATGCATTTGAAACAAGGTTATTTAATCTCACACGAGTTTTAAAAAGACTAATGATTTGACAAAAGATATTCTTAACTGACTTTTCTCCCCCTTTAAAAAGTCTAATATAAAATGTAAGTAGGATTCTATGCATGTTTGACTATGGGTGTGAATGGTACGTATTAGCGTAACTGAGAGTAATTGAAAGTAGAGTAAATGAGAGGAACAAATTGTAGAGTAAATAAATAGGATAAAGTGAAAAAGTTGAAATCAGCGTTAATATGCTTCCCACCTCTAAAACCATGAGGGAAAGAATCACATAACTTTAGCCTTTATTGAACAGTACTCAGAGTAAAAGAATAAAGAATGATTAAAAAGTTTTCCACCTGAATGGCTGATTAATAGCTGGAGCGAGAGTAAACTCATTTCTCGCTAAAATATTCTCGCTATTAGTGACAACCATTCACACCCTATATATTGCATATTGCATATTGTCGAGATTTCTAAATATAAAATGTTTCTACATCCTCAGCATAATAATAAGATGATCTCAGTCACAAGTATAAGATCTTCCACTTCCCACAAAAGAGGTTAGCTTCCAATCCCATCAATCCGGTGTTGTACGAAAAGACTTCGCATTATATTTTGTGTTTATTTCGAAATACTTTTCGTGATTGTCCAATGAATAACAAAAAAAAAAAAAAAAACTTAATGTACTTGAGATACAAATATAATATGTGAATTTTTGTTAATTGTGGATTCAACAAAATTTCAAGTAGAGTCATCCATTAAAAAATTATATATTCTGATATTCATTTATGAGAATGTTGTTAAAATAATATTCATTTTATTGTGTACGTCTTCCCATATAATAGGGGGTCTCTAAAATGGTAGGTTCATATGAAATATGAAAAAAAAAAAAAAAAAAAAAAAGGTGAGGCCTCTGGTTCTAGAAAAAATATAGAGAAATTTTGGAAATATACTCTTTGATGAGTTTTTAATTTGAAAACTACCCTTGTTTTTTTTAGTTTTGAAAAATACACTTTTTAATATATGAAATGACTTAATTATCCTAATTTGAGGTTTTCAACTAATTTAATAAAAACGAAATTCAAATAAAAAATCTAAAATATTAAGATTTGATTATGATTTTATTCATTTTAAAATACTAAACAATACTAATTATCTGTTTAGATTTTATTAAGAGTATGAGTTTGTTTATATAAAGTTTAAATGAGGGTGAGATTAAAATTGTTTATATAATGTTTCAAAAATATTTAAATATGTATAAATGTAAACATTAAAAATGGAAGATAAAATTATCCACTATTAAAATTTCAATTAGTTTATAAAGTGTAAAGTTTAATATTTATAAATTTTCATTTGGTTGGAATGGGGATGAGATTAAAGTTGTTTATATAAAGTTATAAAAAAAAATTTGTTTACAGAAAACATTAAAAATGGAATATAGATTTATCCACTTTTTAATTTTTAAAATTTATATTTATCTGAAAAAAATCTTATTGATTCTATTATTTTTGAATTTCGTTTTTAATTTTTAGCTGTAATGATTTTTTAATGTTTTGTTTAAATTAGGTCAAAACAGTCTTTTTACATTTAAAAAGTGTATTTTTCAAAGCAGAAATAAATTAGGGTATTTTTCAAAATTTTAAACACAAAGAGGGTATTTTTCAAAGAATCCCAAAAATATATGTAGGCCTCTGGTTCTAGAAAAAACAAAATGAATCTCATGAACTAAAATGTTAGGCTAGTTTTTTAAAACAGTGATCATATATGTAATGTGGAGAAAATTCGATACAAGTCTTCAATTGAGGGGACGAAAATCGTTACATTTACCACTTGATTGACTTGGTATATGTTCGTGGATGTTATTATTTTCCTTTACAACTCGCATATGTGTCGGACAACGCCGCCATGCTTCTAAGAATATACCATTTCCAAATGAAATAATAATGACAAAATACACAAATATAAAGAGGGGATCAAATAAAAACGTAAGTGTTGAAGAGCAAAGGGGTCAATAGATTCACTAGAATAATGTCAAGGGCACCATCACCATCAACAAAACCACTATATCGTTCGTCCCTACCAGTCACTCACCACTCACTATCTTTCTGGTCTTCACCTAATTAACTCCCTTTTCATATACGCACGTAATATAAGCTCTATCATATTAATTTAATTGTTTTGAAATATCAATATTATAACCGTTAGATATTAACAATTTAAAACATAAAAGGGTATACTTGAGTAGACATTGACATCTCATACTTCTCAAAAAATGATGCTTGTTTGTTTCATTTCAGTCTCCTCACGTTTTAGCCTTCTTTTTCAAACGGTATTAAATAATAATTTTTCGATTGTAATTACCAATCACAAGTTCTTCTTTATCAATAATATACTTGTACATTTTCTGAAATATCTTGAAAACAAAACAAAACACTTTAGGTTTGGAATCGAAAGTTTTCAGTATCAGTATACGAATACGCGTGCATACACACACATGAGATTCTTGAAAAGCGAAAGAAAGCTTTTAAATTTGGTTGGCTCCTGCACACAGGGAAATACCACAAAGGGCCCCACCGTAGCCTCCGCCACCCCCACCCAGGCTTCTATTTATACGTACAGTACAAAAAGACAATCAATCTCAACAAGGTGTTTGTTTTCTTTTATAAAGAAACGAAGTAATTTTTATGATGTTGTTATTAACGATATAAAAGTAAATGATTCTCTTAGTCACCGTTCGTTTTAGGCGTAATCGTAACACTGAAAAGTCAAATGTTGATCATAATCTCCACAAAGTGAAATTTCTCTACTCTCTTTGTTGGAATGATTTGCATGCAAAACATATTTATAATCCACGATTTCCACAAGAGTTGTTAAAATTAATCGATACACACCAATCTTTTTAAAAAGTTGCAAGTCTACGAATAATATAAGAATTAGACAAAGAGTTTGATTTGAATATAAAGAGAAAATAAGATGACGAATCTCCATTGGCTAACTAACAATTACTTTGAAATAAGAAAACATGTGAATAAAATAAAAGTAAAAATAAAACATGTGTGATTCTTTATGAGTTTCGGTAGTTAAAATGAATGGAACGAATTTGTAATTACAGAAAATTTTGTGTGATTGTACTATGAGATCTAGAAGACTTCCGGAATAGTGCTCTATGACAAGAGAACTAACAACGTGATATATAGAGAGAGCGAGAGAAAATATGTGAGAAGTAAATACTAGATTGGGTGTCGTAATAGAGTTTACCACACACACACACAAACTATAGTTCATGTTTATTGAAACTGCATGGTATTGGCGAGATTCGTATGATATAACTCGTCACTAGCTAGTTAGCTACGAAAATCTAGTATGGGAACATCCGAACATGTAAACAGATCGAAATGAGTGTGTTTGGTTTACGTACGCATGCATCTGCGAAGAGAATAAGAATAAGCTTCTTCTTACATATAAGAAAAAGTCACTATTCCATTAAACCTCATGAAAGAATCAATTTATAATTAAGGAATCACATGTCACTATCATATGTTTGTCGTAAGACACACAGGCTGTTTCCCTCAACTCTTTAATCTAAAAAGTTTGTCCGTCTCAAATTTCTAGCGGTTCAAAAGGCATTCACTCTTGCCTTTTCCAATTTTCTTTAGGTCTACTATAAGCACTTTTCATTTTATTATATTAGTTGTTGAAGCTTCTTTAGTCTCTCCCTGCCCCAAAGTGAATCTTTACAAATAAAAGCTGAGATTTTATGCTCTCTAGCACAGCTTTAGTTTTCTTTTGAGTTGTTTTTTTCATAAAACTAATGAAGAGAACCGTACGTAAATTAAAGAGTAAAGACCAAAATTATGCCGACCTAAAAAATACCCACTAGTTTATAGGGTTATTTAGCCTATTTTGAACTTGTTGTAGGGAATAACTTTGATGACAAAACAAAAAATAAATATCAAATCTCTCAACGGTTTGACCAAAATATCATGCTACCAAAGTAATTACCATGCCATCGCATACAATAACATGTAACCTGTTTAAATCCATGCTAAACCCTTAACAATTTGAGAGTGCATTCGTGATATCAATCATCTCATTCCAAGGTTATCTATCTAACAGGACAAATTTAAGTTCATTTACATAATTAATGAAAACAGTAAGGTTGTCTAGTGCACAGCACAACCCTCACTTCTATTAAACATAATTATACTTCCAATCGTTAAATGGATGTAAAATGATTCTCAATAGACAACATTTTTTCTCCACCGTAACTTGCAATTTTGTTGTATGTCAACGAGTAAACAACATTAACAATATCAAGGCCACAAAACTCGAAATTTCAAAGCAAATAATGGATTCTTGATGGTCTTCTTAGGCCTACCTTCAAGGCCCATTTCGTATATGAAAACAAAGTCTAAGATTGTATATATGAAAAGACCAAAGAACAAAAACATAACTCAAACCAACTTAATTAACAGTAGGAAATTAACTCTAAAAAAAAAATAACTCTAAAAAAGCAATACATTTTGATTATTTTCCAGTCCTGTACAACCAACTGAGATATTACAGAAAGAAACCAAATTCCTGAACTAGAAGAACCAAGAGGAAAAAAAGATGAGAAAAGAAAGATCAACAAGTAGTTGAGCAGAAGAAGAACCTAAAAACTAGAAAGCTTCAAACAAGAAGACCTTTCATTTTTGCATTTTGCAAAACCCTTTAGCCTAATTGAATGTAGGAAGAAGAAGTCTCTTTTAGACAGTCAAAAACACTAATAATCTGTTCGTAGAAACTTCTCAAACTCTGTCCCATTCAATGTCTTGTTTATATCTTCCCAGTTCTTGATGTGATCTGACAAATCCCCTCTGTGTATTTTCACCTGTCTGCTTGACAAATCCTTCACAGGAATGTTCAAAAACTCTTGAACTTGTTTCAATCTCTGCATCAAAACCCCCAAAGGAATCAACATCCGCAACACAAGTTAAAGCAAAAGATAGTAACTTTGCTCTGAAAACTCAAACCTTTTTAATTGTTCTTGAAACCTTACCGTTCGATTTGTAATGAGATCTTCGTAAAACACAACCATGTGACGAGTGGTATTGAAATACTCTAAAGCCTTTGCAGCTAAATCCTCTGTTTCTTGCAAATCGTGGATCAACGACGTCGAGTTGATCTCCGGCTTATACCTAGAAAGTGCATCCGCCTGCAGCCAAATCAAAAACATCAAGAAACCAATCAAAAATCAAGAATCCAAAACAAATGTATACAAACCTCTTCATGAGAATGAACATGAGACTTGTGAGTTCCATTCAACTGCTTAGCATAACGGTCATAAGAATTTGCCAACACAGAAACCATTCTTCTTAGAGGGTTCTTTCTAAACAAAAAGATCGCCGAAACACCTCTCCGGTTAAAGTAATCTACAATCTCTTCATGGTTATCCAACAAACCCTGCAAAGAATCAAATCAAGAAACTATTAAAAACAAGAAGTAAATTTGTTCAGAAACAATTCAAGATTCTCTTTTTTTTGTTCGTACCTGGTTAAGCATCCATTTGAATCCAATTGCAGCAGAGCATTCGTTCTTGGAAGCACTCGTAAACCAATCGAGATTATAAACTCTATCCAGAGTCTGAATGATTGTAGAAACGTTTCTTCTACGATCCAAAACAGAGAAAATCTCTCCGTTTGAGCTCACATTGTTATGACTATTCAACAGTGTCTCAAACCAACCGCTTCCTGATCTCTGCATCGACAATATCGCAAAGAACCTCACCGGATTATGCCCACATTCAGCTCTGTTTCAAGAAAAAACCCCAAAAGGTAAAGATTTTAAACAAACAAACAAAACAAAACTTGTAAATGAAACAGAGTTTACCGATTAAAAGTCTGTGGCTTTGGGTAGTGAATCCGAGTAACAACGTGTAAAGATGAGTGAGAATTGACAAAAGGGGTTTGAACAAGTTGGGAGCTTTGGAAATTGACATTACCAAACTGTTTCAAGCAAACGGAGCAAATGTAGAGACCACAAACCATAGCAAACACCAAAACCATCATCCTTAAGAACAATGGTGATTTTTTTGGTGCTTTTATAACAATTGCTTCACTGTCCTGTTACAAAAAACAACAAAACCAGTTTGAAATCAGATTAATTGCAGAGAGTATGGATGGTGTTAAACCCTAATTCAACTGTTTTAAGTGAAATAGTGAATCTTCTTATCCCAATTGCTTTCTTTATGGCAATTTTTGTTCTTCTTTTAAAAATAGAAAGAACATTTGGTTTAAATTAGTGTCGGAATCAAGAGAATGGAATATTGATAGATTTTCTTTTAAAAATCAACACCATTTATAAACAATGGAGAAATAACAGAGAACAAAAAAACCAAAACTTTAAATCTTATGAAATCCAAGAAAAAAAACAGATTTTTCAGGTAGATTCCATTGTTAAAGCATACATGCAAAGAAACCCAGAAGCTTAATCAAAAAAAAAAAACACAAACCTTGCCGAATAAACAGATGAACTCCGCCATTGAAGCTTACTAGAAGCTTCTAAAACAGAGGAAATGAAAAGGCAGAGGCTTTAGATACAGAGACGTGAAGGATTCATGAATCCTATTTCACTACAGAGAATCTGAGAAGAAAGAAGAAGAATGAGAAGAAGAAAGAAGCCAAAAGAGTTTAGCAATTGGGTCTGAGCAAAGATTTTGTATAATATAATGTTTTACTCGTGGAAAGTAGAGCCACTGTCATTAAAACATGGGGACTGTCTTTTTTTCCTAGTTCGCTTATTAATCTCACAAAAGAAAGCAAAAATTGTTTTCAAAAACTAATTCATTCGTAATGTAATTTCGCTTTCTCTCCACAGATTCAAGAGACCAAAGCTTTCGGATCAGGAAACTTATTGTGCTTTTAATATTTTCCTTGTTTAGTGATTGACTTGTTAATATACATCTCATTTGTTGTCATTACGTAAGTTCCTTAATTAATCTTGAGGTAGTAATTTAGAAGTTGACTATCTAAATTTTGAACGAGTTTGAAAGTTTACTAATTTAAAACTTACTATAAAATGAATAAATTTAAGTTAAAGTGGAAAATACAATCAATACTCAATAGATGTGTTAAAGCCTGGCTGTGCTGTGTCACGCGCGACCTTCTTCTGGACGGAGTTTCTGAACGTTAGTTACACTTTTGACTTTTGTTTAATACTTTTACTAGTATAATATTTTTGCTTCGGGATTACTCAAAATATAAATTAAATAGCTCTGTTCGTCTTCAAATACAATAAGAGAAGAGATATGCTTATAAACTTTGCTCTGGACAGATCATGATTAGCACATTACATTGTCTTTATTTACTAACCTTGTTTGAGTGGAAGTTATGGTGTCCCTTTTCGTCTAATTGTTTATCTAATTTCTGTTTATTCGATCGTTTAGATTATAATTGATCTAATTCCTCTATCCATTGAACGAGTCTTGTGTGCAAAAGACTTTAATAACTAAAGCGGGAGGAGAAGGAAAGAGACTTTTGAAGTTTTTCAATATACTTCCTAAGAAAATGTTGTTAGTTTGAAAGTGTTGATCAAGATAACAATAAAACAGATTGTTGCAATACTTTAGCAATACTAGTTATTTCCAAAAAGAAAACCTACAAGTTAAACAGCTAATTAATTAAGAGGAATAAGGTTACCTGATCAAAGTCTCAGACGCTCAAATATTATAAGTATGTTTTTGTAGAGAACACATTTTCCTTGTAAAAATAAGGAATAAGTTTTCATAGATTAGTCCCTGCAAGGACAAATGCATGAATGACAAAAGAAATCAAATACAAACACATTAAAGATCGAGCTACCGACACCGTACGTTATAACTGGTCGGCTTATAAAACAGATTCAAAAGTCTTTAGTATTTGGTCTTTACAAGATTTAATGTAATACTGCAAACCACATGAAGTAATCAGGATAACTATGCTTCATTGTAGTTTCTTCTAACTTTCCAAATCTCATCTATATTATACTTAATCAGTGTATAATTTTAATTTTTGTTAGTAGTATAAGACTTGCCGCAATTTGAGACGGTGCATTGGTGGTTGCCCCTTATTTGAGCAACACTATTTATTTTATCCCGAGGCTAGTGTGACTACATAGGTCGATATTTATTGCTCACATACATGGTTAATGTTACAGTATATTTATACTTTAGTAGGAAAGATAGTGTTTACTTCGAATTCATCAAAAAGTTATGCTTCTGATCAATTCTTCGGAAATCAAATGAACGAACTTTCCAAAAAAATAAATTTTATTTATAGAAGTTGAGCACAAATATATTCATTTAGAAAGAAAGGTTTCTTGAAAAATATCAAAAATATATATACCTTATTCATATCATGAAGTCATATAAATAATATAATTAAATATATATCAATAATATTATATTATATTATTATTATTACTGAAGCGGTAATAGCTCAGTTGGAAGAGCATCGTCTTTATTGCCGGGGGCCGCATGTTCGATCCATGCTCACTGCATATTTTTTTCTTTCTCAAAAATAAATAAATAATAATATCATTATTAAGGTTAAGCATGCTGCATGCAAATGAAAATACAAATGAACAATATATAGATATATTATCATTATGAGAATTAGGCATGCGATATTATTTGCATCGTGTCATCATGTCATAATGACTTACAAATAATAATGACCAAAGGCGGATCTAGGTGTATGGATACTGGTTCAAGTGACCCAGGTTAAAAAAAGAAAAATTTGGTTTAGAGCTTATGAATTTATCAATTGAACCAGGTTAATTTCTAGTCTTGACACCCTATTAACTAGAGCCCAATAGTTTTGGTCTATTAAATTTTAAATTTTACCTAAAAGTCTATTATAAACTAACCAAAGTAATAGACTAAAGCCCAATTAGTTAAAAATTTAGAGTGTCACTTTGTAAAACTCTCGTCTTGAGACAAACTATCATCTTGTTTTTTTTGAAGAATTTTTATTTAATATTTGTATTTTTATAATTATGTTTTTGACCCCGGTAAAAAAAGTTTCTAGGTCCGCCATTAATGACACAGTTTCTGTTGTTTTGCTCCACTGTTAAGGGGAAAAGCAGCCTCTCTTAGAGTCTTAGTTGTATAAGTTTATTTCTTAATGTTTTTAATAAATGTATTAGTTTTCTTGTTCTAAAATGAAAAAGGAGAGAAGGGAAGAAGTTTGTTTATTTGATTGTCCTGTCCTGTCCTGTCCTTATTTATGTAATATTCTTTAGATACCAAAAGGGTTTGGGTTGGTATCACATGGTTCAAAGTTCAAACACTTGAACCTTTGAGTGGGATCCAACGTGGCTCTCATCGATCATCGATGGTCCGAGTTTTGTTACATACTTTGGTCGACGCGTTTGGATGTTTTGTGAGCTTGCTTGACTTATATAGTTTTCAATTTTTCTGATTTAACCAATATCTTGTTCTTTTTTTAATTGGTACACGAAGAAATGAGGTGCAGACAAACTATTTGTTCTCTTTTTTTGTCGTCAACGATTTGTTTTTATGATTGGATGTAGATGTATCTGTTATGGGAATATTAGTTTGTTGGGCTACGTCATGTGTTTTGTAATTTTCCGATTTTTACTGGTCTTTTCCTCAGACGGTGAAACGGTAAAATTTCCCAAATCATCCAAATTTTATAAATGCCCCAAAACTGGATTGTGTATACATGTTGGAAAATAATAATTAAAATTTGTTTGGTTTTGACCAAAAAATCTGAGGCTACAATGGAATTCGGCCACAAAAATAAATGGTCTAAAAGATTTTGATTGGTGGTGACCCAGAAAATCCACGAAGCAGGCCCAGTTAGCTAAACTAAACCTTGAAACCATGACAGTTTATTTCAAACGAAAGTTAAAACTTACTTATATTAAAAAGCCCAATACATTTTTTTGTCAACAAAAAGCCCAATACTTTATCAGGGAATAGCAGGATATTTTTTCTTTTTTTTTTCTGGAAAAAAATACATTTTGAGAAAAAAACACAGGAATAAATGTATTGAGATAAATACTACAACTATGTTCTATTATAACCTTTCGGCCATAATAATTGTCACTATACACTAAATATAGTACGATCTAATAACTTGTTTTTATATAAATCCAATCAATTGCTTTGACTAGCTAATTTATTCAAATAAGTTAAAAGTTTCATAGATCGGTCCAGTGTATAGGGAAGTTGCTGTTAGGGTGGTGTCATGCATGTTACCACACGTAATTGGCCACTATCCAACCAATCCGTATGCGTATATCATAAATATACAAATGCAGTGTGTATAAATACGTGGATGCGTACATGCATTTATGTATGTGTATAGTCGTATACGTTGTTACTTGTTAGCCGTAAATGTGATTGATCTTTTGGGCCCTAGCTATTTGTATAGCTTCTTACATCTAAATAAAACGTAGCTTGTCCTCTTCTGTGTCCACCATCATGCCAATTATCATTATGTGTATATATTTATTACTACAATTTAGATACATATATCTTTGTATGACTGTATCTTGTCGCTATATATATAGGGTTTAAAAATTGGTAACTCAAAATCGACTAACAAATTTCGGCCATACACTAAATTGTGGCGGTTTCCACAAAACAAACCAGCAATTTATTTTGATTAATTGGTGAAATTTTGTTTTATCTGAAAAGCAAAACAAAACTAACAAAGTAATTGTTATGGCGAATTTCGCTGGTCTTTTTGGAATTATATAGTTTAAGACACTTCTACCAACTAACTCTAACTTATGTAGTGGCACATTTTCGTTTCTTTTGTTTTTTTTTCGCTGGCTTAATTGGCAAAACTTATCAGTGTATGCTATATATGGGTCTTAAACTCTTAGTGATAGATGCGGTGACACCACAAAACATGAATTGCTTCTTCATTTTGATCTCATATGATTACATCAACCTTTTTCGACTGGTTAAGCTAACCACATTAGAATCAAAAGATAATCATATCTGTTATACCTATTGGAAATTTTGATATATTTCGTACGCAAGGCATGAAAGTGTAGTTTGTTTTCATTACATAAGTAAAGGCTGTCGCAGAAGAAAGCCACGTGAATAATGATGCATCCTTTCCATGTCTCCATCAATTTGATCCATAATCGAAGAAGAAAGATGAATCCACTTTACTTAAATTTAAACATATACACATACTTTCATGAGTCTCCCTTTCAGAAAGAGAGTCTTGCAGGGAGTTACTAATTTCAATCCGTTTAAACGAGCCTGGATGGCAATGGTCAGGCAGCTTCTTGCCAGATCATTTAGGTGATACTCAACTGAAGATTTGGAACTATGTTAATAAAGCTTTCAACATGGTGCGGGTGGAAGTTCAGAATGCAAATATGTCAAGCGGAGATGAAAAACTTGTAGGAAGTGTCCAGGGAAATGTCGGGACAAACTTCATTCTATTATCAGATGATGACATGGGCTATATGCCTTACAGGATTGATAATTTCTCGAATGAGGTCAGTAATGTTATAATTGATGATATCATATTAATTTTGAAACCCTTGGTTACTGAATATTGCTTTTTTTTCTTTCTTTTCTTGTGGATGGTAGAGACTCAGGGTTTATCAACAAAAATGTGAAACTTTTGATACTATAGTTCATCCTTACACGTCTTGCCCTTATGCTTGGGATGAACCCTGTTATCCGCATCGTTTGACCATTGAGGTACGGTGATTACATTTTCTGCTTCATAACAAATCAGCCCTTTGTGATCTGTTGAAGTTTCTCT
Source organism: Microthlaspi erraticum (assembly GCA_902728155.2). Lineage (NCBI taxonomy): Eukaryota > Viridiplantae > Streptophyta > Magnoliopsida > Brassicales > Brassicaceae > Microthlaspi > Microthlaspi erraticum. The sequence continues at coordinate 978,515 of CACVBM020000444.1, read as the reverse complement.
TCTTTTTCTTTTCTCATGTTGTTTTTTCTTTACTGAGGAATGTAGGTGCCTGGAGATCGTGTTATAGGCTCTTATGCATTTGAGATCACAAAACAACCTATTCCAGTGCACTTGCGCTCCACATCTGAGGTATATATATCAGAATCAACTTCCTTATTAATGTATATGTGGTTATCATGGCTTTTGCTGAGTGGTTCCTACATGCTAAGACGCGTCTATATCTTGTAATGCTCTTTAAAGGCACATTGGTTCATGTTCCTTACATAAAATTTATCGGCAGCATGCTTTCTTGAGCCTTGGTAGTGAACATAATAAATAGTAGCCACTGTCTCATAAGTCAAAATATTCGCATAAAATTTGGGGGAGTTAGATCTTCGACACTTTTAGCCTAAGGTAGAGGTTTCTGCAAAATGAGGTGGAGTGCAAAATTTCCTTTATAGCCCACGATAGGGTTTCTGAGCCTGCTATAATGAGGTGGATGGGATCAAATTTTATAATATCCAGTCGCATGCAGCTCTGGATTATATGAATGCATGCTTTGTTTTTCTGGCGGCTAATGACATTAAAAAAGCATATAATACATAAGACCAACAACTTTCATTCACTTATTTTTTCAATTTACTTGCTTCAGAAACCCGAAAGGACACTATTGCTATCTATCCGTGCTGAAGGAGCTACAAAGGTATGTACTAATTTTTCTGATACCAATGTCTTTTACTTAGCTAACTATCTGAGGACACAACTGTGTTTCTCTATATTGCTGATGCAACTTATTCACTTTCCCGTTCCAGGTTTTCAGTGTTGTAGATTCAGGTCATCACACCATGAAAGCTATAAAGGAAACGTTTGACTCTAAATCTCATGAGAAGGGAAAGCAAAAGTTTCAAACTGATAATATGATCCGTTACACAGAAAAGTTCTTGCTTATTTTGCCAAGCATTGGTATATCTTTGGTTAATTCTCATCCACAGGTAACCATCCCATGAAAATATAATGCACTTCCACATTACATCCCAATATTCTTCTAACACTCCATCAACATTCCTTGCAGGAATTGGTTTATGCTTGTGCATCAAATGTTGTATTAGATCTAAGTCAGAGTGTCGATCAGCAGAAGCTTTCCTTTCAGATCTCTTCATTACAGATAGACAACCCACTTCACAATTCTTCGTATCCTGTCATATTGTCATTTAGTCATGACCACAGAGGCATTGCTCCTGATTGGGGTACTAAGGACAACAAAACAAGATCTTTAAGTGAAACTGTTGAGCAAGTTAGGAGTCATACCCGTGATACTGTAGTGGACATTGGCATAGCAAAGTGGCGGAAGAAAGATGTTTCACTAGTTTCTTTTGAGTACATAAATATAAGGTATTATTATTGGTAAAATTCTACTTAGCATCCACACAGCTCGCTGTATTATTATATACATTTGTTTTCAACTCTCAGTTTCTGTTTAAACAAATGCAGGATTGGTGAATTTGTACTTGAGCTCGAGCTACAAACACTATTATCCTTGTTGGAGTTCGTCAAAGCAGTGCTTCCTAATTCTCAGGCTAGGCTCCTGCCGCTCTCAGATCCAACGCTACATCCTCTAGTTTATGACACTGGTTCCAAGGATATAAGTTTGGAAGATGGTCGACCACATGCAAGAAACATTCCCGTGTTTAACAAAAGTCATAGAAGCATTGTATCTCTACCTATTGTGGTTCCGATAGGAGCTCCTTGGCAGCATATTCACTTGTTGGCTCGAAGACACAGGAAGATATATGTTGAAACTTTCGAGTTGGCCCCTATTAAGTTTACGTTAAGGTGAGCTAGAAATTATTCTCTGAGGATGCTTAGGTAAATACTTTTGGTATATTAGCACCAAAAGATAAACAAATCCCGATCTTATCTTAAAACCACGAGAATTATTCTCCTTCTCTCTCCTTTCGTTCGCTGATTCCATTGGAAAAGCAAAACAATCAGTTTAAATTTTTAAAAAATAAACAGAACATACCTAATAATAATCCAAATTCTTTGCATTCGAATTATGTTTTGTTATTCGAAAAGAAAAAATGGCCACGATTCTATAACGTTATAGATGCCGTTAAGTGCAACTGTGGAAGAAAACGTTTGTGCTCTATGCCACTGTACCACTGTAGTGATTGAAGGACACGTGTCGACCATACAAGCAATGAAGATGCACTGATTAGTATAACGGCGCCGTCAAATTTCCCGTTACGAATTGGAGTGGTCCCCACAAGACACCAATACCATTCCATCTTCACACGAGGCTTATTTTCAATCGGAAAACGACAAGAGTAGATCGTGGCCGTTAATAATTATACGATCGTCATCACAAGTAGTAGTAGTATAACAGAACAAACCAAATTGTACACAGAAGCTAGAGAGAGAACACACACACGCACGCACAGCGAAGCTTCTAGAGAGAGAGAGATCTAGGAGTGACGTCGGAGATCAATGGCGGCGGGGAGAAGAGAACGAGATGCGACGGAAGGAAATGAAACGACGACGACGACGCCGGTGAAACGGAGGAAGCTGGAGGAGGAGGTAGATGTGGAATCTAGGATTGTTTTGTCTCCGTGTGTACAGGCGACGAATCGCGGTGGAATTGTGGCGAGGAATTCATCTGGAGCGTCGGAGACAAGCGTCGTGATCGTTCGGCGGAGAGATTCTCCGGTCGAAGAACAGTGTCAGATACCTAGCTCGGAGTACGATTTGGATCGCGCGTCGGTCTCTTGTTGCTCTAGTAATCGATCGGAAGAGAAATCGAAACGGAGGATCGAATTTGTCGATGTGGAGGTGAGAGAGCATTGTTGATTATTTGATCTCCAGAAATAATAATCTCGATTTTTTTTAAAAAAGTTTCGAATTTGTTCAAATTTTCAGGAAGGTAACGGTGCTGATGATCAAACCGGAACGTCATGGATTTATGATAACTTCAACACAAGGTTCGTTACAGAAAATTAAATTTTATTTAATTACTGGAGTTTCGAATTTGAATCGTCAGTTTATATGAAACAATTAATGTGTATTTGATTTTAAAAAAATCAGGAGAGATCCATACAGTGAGGAGCAAGAGGAATCGGTGAATATGGAAATGGAGATCCAAGGATCAGAAGATGTCGTCGAGTCTCGTCGCCGGTTAAAGATGAAGAAGAAGAGCGGTGAGACGGTGAAAGAAGACGAGCTAGAAGATTTTTTCCAGGAGGCTGAGAGAGATCTACGGAGCAAGATGTTGGAATGTTCTATGAAGTAAGTTTTTATTTCAAATCCTCTTCAAAATCAAATATTTTTTTCTTTTCAAAACTAACGAATTTGGTAATTTGCAGGTATAATTTCGATTTCGAGAAAGATGAGCCACTTAGTGGAAGATTCGAGTGGGAAAAATTGAATCATTGAAGACGAAGACGATCACTGATCATCAGCCAAGTATTTCTTCTCTACTATAATAATAATTCTATAAAAATGTAATCTATCATTTTTCTTACCCAAAAAGAGAAAAATTGTAAATATCTATCAAATTATCAATATCCTGTAATCCTCTCATTGTGTTTTTCTTTTCTTAGAACTTAGATCAATGTGTTTTTAACGATTAAATGATAATTCAAGAAATTGCAATTAAATTAAATGTTGAAATAACATGAAGAAGACCACTTAATAGCTACCATTATTGGTGTGTTTTGAATTTTTTATACCTTCTTCTCAGTCTTTTTGGCCAGAAGATTCTTCGACTCTTTTTCTTTTGTTACGTAGATATTTGTTCGAAATAGTTTTTTTTTTTTTTTTTCTGACCAATGGCTTTTTGTTCGAAATAGTTATTTTCCACTTTCCAAACAGAAAAAAAACACATGGTTAGTCGTATTAAATTGGCATTTATTTGAGTTTTTTACAATGAATTTAGAGCAGAAAAAAAAAAGAGGCGAAACTGAGAGGGCTGACGTGGTAAAGGAATATTACTGTTCATTCATCAGGCTTTTTCAGTGTAAAAATCTATAGTATTATTGTCACTTGGAGTTACGTGCTACTCTAGTGATTCAACTACGTACTTGTGCGTCACATGCTATTTAACAAAAATATATACTCCAGATTTAGTGATTTGAAATATTCTTAAAATTCGAAATCTATTTTGAAAAGTATTTTAAAAAGCTATTTCCAGTTTTCCCTCTCTTATTTTTTTTCAACTAAAATAACCATTTTAAGTTACTTTATGTTGTTTATGTTTAGATAACGTGGATTTTGAAATGATTGTGTTTATTTCCGGGTCATTTTCTGTCATAGAGAAATGGTCAATCACAAATCTTTTCATACCAAAGTCTGCCATTATCACTCTTTCAGTTCCTAATCCGAGAATGACTTTATTAATAACTTTTTCCCCCTTTTATTTTGGTCTCTCCTTTTCTTTTCCTGATTTGTCATTATTATCTCTTTTACTTTAAAAACACTACAACTCAAGATTCAACGATTCATTGGAAAAATCCAGAAGTTATGATTAAAATGTGTAATTTTCGTACCTGTACTGATCGATTAAAGGATCTGACACAACACAAAGATGTGGGAATGTACACTAAAATCCAGGAGGCCAAAGATTTTTTTACCTTTATTGTTTTTTTTTCATGACTTCACGGGCCATAGTAAGATGTTTCGTTTTTAACCCAACATAGAGTACACATATAAACGAAGCCCTTTACATTATTTTTAGCCACTCGTGTGACTATGTGAGTATATCTTCTTTGCACAAATGTTATAAACAAGTTTTCTGAGAAATTGAATTGTGGTAGAACTGGGACAACAATTTACGAAGGAGGAAATTTCGAAGAGCTAGAAGAAACACATATTTTACTGATTAATCAAAGAGCCCAAATTCTTTTGTTTTTTGGGGTATGAATGTTAAAACCAAAGAGCCTACACATTGGCAACTAGCAAATACGACATGTGACACAAGTGTTTACAAATGTCTATAGTGGACATTCCAAACAATAAAACAAGTTCATCAAAGTGTTTACAAATGTATATATTGGATGTTCCAAATTAGAAAATAAGTTTGGAACGTTACTTATTATAATTCTTATAGATTAGCTCAAACACCCAAAGGAGTGTTTCTTTAGTTCTTCATGTAGACTTCAGAATGAAGAGGGAACATATAAGCGATTATGCTATTCAACAATACTTGCCAATTGCCATACACTAAATCGGAGAGAAGAAGCTGCTAAGTCAACTTATAACAAAGTACTAAAACGACTCCTTATTTTTTGTTTGTACACACGAATCTTCATTTGCATTAAAAAACAAAATGTTTCTAGGAAAAAAAAACATACAACAGCAACAAAACACGTACGTGAGCCGAAAAGAGTGGTTGGAACCATCTTCTTCCAAAGATACAGTCAATCTAGATTATCATAAATAATCTAAATTAATTTATAGAAACCAAAGTGAAATCTCTACAATTCATTCATCATGCATCTGCCACTTGACACTCTCTCGTTGCAACGTTTCCTGAAACCCAAAAAGATATACATTAGCTCAAGTAATAATACCATGAAAAAATCAGCAAAATTTTGACCAACCTCACTTTAGAAATTCACCAGACATAGAAGTTCATAGAATTCATATGAAAATATTTAAAACTTTTTGAGAACCAGTAGAGGTATATAAAAAACAATTTGTACATACCTAACATTGTTTTGAGATCTTGACCCGATGAACAACAAGTCTCTTCTTCGTCGATTTTATCAGTCTTCTTAGATTTAACATGGGCCCTCTTAATGCCCAACAGCTCCTTCCACGTGCCCTTTGTTGAAAAAGACGAAGATGGTAAAAATAGTGGCCTGAGGGAAAAGATGTTTCCATCGACAGGACCCTCTTCTTCGACAAGAAGCTCTTCTCTTAATGTCCTATGAACGTGACTGGTCTCCTTGAAAGGTAAGATCTTTCCTTTGAGGAAGATCTCATCAGCGGGAATCATGGCGTAATCGGTGACGGAGAACTCGAAATCAGCAGAGGGTTTTGAGAGAGAGCTTCTCGTGTTGACGTTAACGTTCTTGCTCTTACCATTATTCTTCTCGGATCTGATTTCCACAAATTCGTTAGAGAAAGAGATCCTAGCTGCAGTATTTATGGACTTGTGCATTTCTATGCATGCCATTGTATTTTGACGCTTACAAAGAAAGACTAATGGAGAAAGAGAGATGGATATTCAACTGCTGATAGAAAAAGAGATCTAAGCCTTTAGGTCGTGTATATATATAGGAAGTGTAATGAGATGATTAATGTCCAACTCATAAATCCACTAATGAAACTCGATTTTTATTTGTTAACTACATGCATTATGCTGGTTTGAACATAAACAAACCAAGCATTAATCTGTTACATGTCTTGTCCATTAAACTTGATCTATATTAGATATGAATATTTTTCGGAGAGGATAGCAAAAAGTGTTTATATTATATATCATTCGTTGGCGAGATATTGATCTTCGTATCTTGAGTGAGTTCAAGTTCACATGGATGCACGTGAGAACTATCCGTTGCCTTCTGTTATTTTCTTGTTCTCTTGGTTAAATCTCAATAATGATTGGCATAAATTGTTCTAATTAATATCTTCGTACGTATAATTGTAACGTGCCAGTCAACGGACCAGGGTTGTCAATCACGTGCTTCCAAGTTCCATTGAACATGTTTCTGCCACGTGTTGTACTGGGACGATGCCACTTGACTTATCCCTACGCTCATGATTGGTCAAAATGCACTTTCATATCTTAACTTATAGGAAAATATCAAAACATCATTAGTTGTGTGTGACCATTTTATCTTTGAGCAACCAAAAACTGAGAAACCATGACTTCGAATTTCATCCTCAAAGTGAACTTCAAATCAGAATCGGCTTTGATGTTAGGCCCATTTAATTTGGGCCAGGAGAAAAGTTATAAATAAAGTGGGCTTTTTTATCGGATGACATTTTCGTTAGAAATAGGAATCGACTATGGGAAGGTGTAACGTGAGACAGCGAGGAAGAGGTTTATGAGATGTAGGGACCACAAGACCAGGGAAGAAGATCGAGAGATGACATCATCATGGCACGTAAAGAGTGAAAGACTGACACTGAAAGAGTCAATGAGTCAGTGCGCACAACTATTTTAATACCGATACCGACATAAACAGTGACAGAAGTAAAATGTAAAAGATTATCATATACTAATATATCTTAGACAATTCAATTTTACTGTTGTTAGAATAAGATGCATGTTGTTTTAGAGCCAAAATTATTTTTGTTATGCATGTTCAATATGATTTTACCTCTTGTGGCAATATTCATTCCCCCCATTAGGTTAAATGTTACGTAACGCAACAAAACACCACGAGCAAAATCAAAGTCAGAAACTCTGACACCTGCTTCATATATATTTTTGCATAAAGTAGCAAATAATTATAAAATCAAGCTAGAATTACATTTATAAGAAAGAAATTTAGTCAAATGTTAGATACAAATGAACAAAAAACGACCAACTATCACTCCAAACACTAAAGAGTTTATCTAAAATGGGAAAAATAGCTTAGAGAGTAGTAATTATACAACCAAATCTAAAAACACCATTTTTAAAACTTCACTACTTCAGAGAAACTTCCAACTCTATCCCTTAAACAAATTCAATTCCAAAGACTAAACTCAAAAAGACTATTAACTTATCAACACTACTAGGACACACAAAAACAGGTTCTTGGGTCGGTTTGGATTCGATTGGACCGGATCGTCAACAACGCCATGAGGAAACCGTGAGGAGTGGTACATTGTTCCATGCTAAGGAGATGAAACCTGGATCCGATTCGACAAGTGAATACAATGTGCTGTAATTGTAGTTCCATAGAAGCAGATCCGCTTGGCTAACCGCGTAATTGCTCGGTTTAACCGGCTCAAACCCGGCTTTCTCCATCAATACTCTCCATTGCTCTTTCTCTTCCATTCGCTCTGACCGGATTCCCGGTTTACTATTATCCGGTCTGATCAAATCCAATATTCTCCTACCGAACAACACTCTCTCCAGTCTCAGCCTCTCTTTCGAGTCTCGCTCCAAATTCGGTTCGAGTGATTCGAAAACCGCGGAATAGAACCGGAGGGCGTTCTTAACCCGGTTGGCGAATTCAACCCGGTTTAAGCTCACTTCGTACTCACCGAGAGTGACGATTCTCGGGTTTAGTGATCTGGCGAGACGGAGGGCAGTGTCGACGGTGGTCGCCGTTTCGTCGAGAAGCTTGTAGAGATCCAGCATGAAGTTCACGGCGAGAGCCTCGTCCGATTCGATCCGGAAACTCGCCTCGTTCAGCAAATGGATCGGAGTCAGAATCGGATGAAACTCGAAATTCAGATCGAGAAAAGTCGCGAACTCTCTGAGGCGGTTTCCTGTAGCGATCAGAGACGGTCCCGGTGATTCGCCGAGAGACGGAGCGGGAATACCCGAAATCCGGATTCGGGCGGGTTTTCCAGAAGCTCGGGTCGCCAGAGCTTGCAATAGAGCAGGCCATTGAATACCTTGAAAAATCCCAAAATCGACGATGTGAATGTTGCTGGATTTATGCGTAGCTTCTAGAATCGCTTGATTCGCCGTGAAATGAGCGAATTTGGAGTATGGACAAGCGTCGTTTAACGTTTTAAAAGAAAGGATGAAATCTTCTACCGACGACGATTCCTCCATTTCCTTCTCCGCCGCCGTGGATTCGGGAAACAGAGCTTCCGCAAAGTAAAACCCAACTCTCTCAGCCGGGTCACCTAGCTCCGATACAGATTCTCGGATCCGAATCAGCGTTTCCGGTTCGATTTCGGATTTGCTTGCACAGTCGTGGATAGCTTTCAAAATCGGCCGGTCTAGGTCAAAATCCGGCTCCTTAGTCACTACCTGCGGCGGAGAGGAAGACATAGGAGGAGGATGTTGTGCTGAAGGCGGAGATGAAGCCCACAGAGTGCTGGAAACCGGCGGCTGACTCGCTGAGTCATCCTTCTCTGAGTAAATGACTCGGTTAAGATCCGACGGAACACTGAGACGACTCGGGAATGGATCGTGGCCGTAGATTGCGAAGTCGGGATCGGTCTGCAATGCATCTCCGCCGTTGATCAAACTCTTAATCCACTCGTCGGACTCGAACTCTCCGTCGGAAAATCTAACCCCGGCGTTTTGGTGCTCAAGGTGAGGTAATTGGAAAACCGGATCTCCGATCAATTGAAACGGGTCGGAGAAACCCGAACCGGGAAGAGCGTACCCTAAGGATTGATTGGGCCAGAGACTCTGTTGTTGTTCGTCTTCTTGTTGCTCTTGCTGTTGTTGCTGCTTCTGTTTGATGAGTTGTTGAGCTATGGCCATTAAGTTCCCACTGTCGGTGCACATATACGCCATTCTCCGGCTTAAATTTGCCGCCGACGAAGTCGTTACTGGTTTGTGACTGATGAAATAGAATCAGAGTAGAGAGAGAGAGAGAGAGAGAAATGAGATGAGAGGAGGCGATTTAGGAATTGTGTTTCTAAAAGATAACCCTAGAATGGGCCACACTGGTTTAGCTACAAAGCATTACCGTTTTTGAAACCAAAACGACGGCGTAATAAGGTTTCGTTTTATTAATTCTTTTTCCCGATAAGTTTTTTTTTTCTTTTGACGGCAATATGTTTTGTTTTATCACTTTAACTTACAACTAAGATTTATCTCTGTAATAAATGAAAGAATACACCCAGTGATTTATATGATCTTAAATTTTTATGTCTACATAAACTTCTTTTAACCTTTTTTTTTTATGATATCATGATTTTGTTCTTCTATTTATCATATCTTACGCTTTTATTATGCTCTTACACGATGATTAACATAGCCAAAAATCAGAGTAAAACTCATTTTTATCTTCTCCCGCTCTGCTCTGACAGGACCCACACGTAAGATGACGCATCGATCGGCCGTTACGTATCGAAGAGTGTGACATCATCTCGACCGTTTAATTTTAGGTGCGTACTTCGTAGGATCAGATCGATGGCTTTGCTTAATGCTGAATGTGACACGTCGACAGCTGTCTTCTGCTACTTGTCACCTGCATGTCGCCTGGAACTTTTCTAATCTTTTTTTCTTTGCTTAAAATACTGACAATGAAAGAAGTAAGAACAGGTAAAGAAGAAGCTGAACACGTAAAAGATTTGAATTTGATGCAAGAAAAGTCATTAAAAAAGGGTGGTTAAAATTTTAGTTGTATATAATAGGTTTTGCTTTTAAGCCGCAAAGGTCTAGTTTCTACAAAGCTATTTCTTATCAACCAAGGGTTTTGATTTCGGATTGGTTAACAAATACTTGGTTTAGTTTCACTTAAGTTGGAGAAACCGATTGACAGTTAAGCTAGGTTAACATCATCTTGAAGAAAACTCGATGGATTTCAATTTTCAACATGACTTTGATGGAACCAAACAAACAATAGAACTTGTTTCATTTGTATTTATCTAAACGTTAATGTCTACGAGGACGGCTTGTGGGCTCTGGAGTAGGGTCCATTTGCAGGGCCCTATATGGAGCAAAAGCGATTGGTGGCGGGGCCCACAAGCATTTGTTCTACCGATCTTTGACGAAGAAAATGCAGCAGCCAAATTGCTAAATAAAAGCCTCAGATTTCCCAAAATACTAAAAAGGCCAACGCAATAAAGAAACAAGGAAAGAGTTAAAAAGAGGTTTATAGATTTTATTTACATTGCATTTGAATTGCAGTATATCCTTTTTTCTTTAATAAAGCAAGTGTTTCTATCATACATGAACATGAATTTGTATATTTGTTTGAATCCAACCCGTTTGGTGTGAAATCTTTTTAATCATTTAGCAAATTGTTGGACCAAAAACGTTTTCATGCCTATGGACTTGACTTTGTAAATTATTATTTTTTAAAGCAAAATTATATGGAGAAAAATCAATATAGTGAATTAAAAAGCACATGGGAACGACATTAGACTCTTTTGAGTGTTGAGACATCACTCTTTATGCATTTCATCGTTGTATCCGCGTCAAAAAGACAGTCTCCTACTTCCACTACTTTGCTTATAAGTAAAATATCTACATTGCATTACTAAACATGGTATAGTGTCACTGGTCCAAATCTTCTTTTCTTTTTCACTTTTGACATTTTTAATACTAAGTGACATGGACTGTTCTAATTCCGTAATGATATCAAGAAGTGACCACATTGGCATACATAGAACGGAAAATGAAGAGGATGAGGTTTTGAAAAGGACTTTTCTTTGAAAATAGCAATCCCACTTTGGTGTCTCGCCATTGCAAATATCTGCAAGTGGACTTGGAGAGAGTGGTGTGTGAAAGGGACATGAGTAAGAGTGGTGAAAGGTTTTGATTTGTCTTTTCTTTATCTCCAAGTCATCGGTGGGGTTTTGTATGTATGACCAAAGAGTGGCATTGAGTCATCGCCAAGAAAGTGTCGCTGTGTTTTGGCTCTAACTAATGTCTCTATGTGCTTACCCATTTTTGACACCTCTTTTCCTTTTTTACACTAATCTTCATTTGAACCCTCACTGACCGATGTTAACCATTTTTGTCTCCTCCTTTGCTATATATGTACACTAAATTTCATTTTTTCTTGTTGTTGGAACTGATTTTCATTTCAGCCCTTTGCTAACCAAAACATTCCTCTTCATATATTCTTTTTTTTTTGGTCGTTTCCTCTTCATATATTCTTAAACGCATCTTTCAAAAGGAAACAAAAAATGAAAAATATTTTGATACAAAATTAGTGAATTCTGTTATTCTTTTCAAGTGTTATATATTTATTCTCCTCTAATTTTCATTTTATTATTATTAGGCATCCAATTATATTACAGTTTGAAAATCTCTTAAACGTGACGAATTACCATCCATTTGGTTATGGCCGCCATACAAACAAAAACTTTCGTACCCTTTTATTGACCCGCTAAAGTCGTCGAAATTGTACTCTTTGAAACAAAACCTCAATGCGTTTCCTTGTTTCATATGGACGATAGTGTTAGTAGTGTTAGTGTGTTACTATCAAATGTGCAAAATATCTGATGAACACGTAACTCACCCTAACGGAATGCTTTATCCATCTATTTTAGAAACAAAACCATGAAATCTCAACGGGCATGTCACCATGTGCTCCTCTGCTTTCCTTTCCTGCTTCAGCAAGATACATAGTTACGGCTCCAATGTCTCGATCAAATCATCGTTTCTTTCAAGACTCTTTCAGATATGCCATGAAGCCTTTCTTTTCCAAAAATCTTGTGGAGAATGATTCAAATGGAGATAGATGGGATCCTTGTCCGATCAAGACAGATATCATATTGATTTTATCATCTCCGGTTTAATATTTTGTTAGAGCCGGTTGAATATATCGATGTATTATTGTACATGAATACACCTAGAACAAATGTTATGGCACATTAGTACATTTACCCAAACATGATTCATTCATATATCATCAATATTTGCAGTGATGCAGTCACTATATACACCTACGGAGATACTTATATATTTGGCACAAAAGACAAATTAAAAGTTTGTTTGACAAGAACAATTCAGCTCATAAGCCTCGTAGAGGATACATATGTTTCAAATAAGTGAACGAAAGGTCAGATCCATGGGCCTTTAATGGGTTTAATCAAAACCCAATTGGGCTATTTCAAAAGACCGTTTCAAGTTTGATCAGTGTGATAGGTAACAACACGAAGAATCAATCCAACATCATTATAAGCAAAAACCACAGCGAACATCTTGCCAGTATTGTAAATTTGTAATATACTCCGAACGAAATGTATTGTCACATCGTTGAAACCTTCATTAACCCGAACAAAGAAATGGAATCCCAACAATATTATTTATCCAATTACTTTTTTTTCATCGGGCAAAAAGAAAAAAAATTAATGATTTAAAAATGAGAATAAAAATAGTTTTATCTTTTTTTACATGATACGAGAAACCCTAATAGGCAAACCGTTAGGAAAGTCAACGAAAGGGAACGCAAATGGTTGATCATCTTCTGCTAATTCCCAATTGAAATTAAGAACCAGATGATGAATAAACACTGCCATTTCTAGCTTCGCCAACTCCGAACCAGCACACAGCCTTGGTCCTCCGCCAAACGGCATGAAGTTGTTCCCCCACGTCGAAAAACTACCACTTCCTGACGTAGACGACGACCCGCACGCTCCACTGTTTTGCTGCTCATCAAAACAACACACTGCTTCATACAACTTATAGACCCGTAATATGGTAAATGATGTCATAATGTTCAAAAAGTTTGATAAGTAGTATGATTAAATTTAGTATAACAGATATAAAAATACTGTTTTTAGTTCTACAACTTGTATTTTTATGATTAGTAGTGATCAAATTGGTACACTATATACTTTGGCATTGGAAAAGGATTATTACCAATCAAATCCAATATCCGAAAATAAGTTTTTGGAAAAGGGAAGAAGAACACGTGCTTGTTGGCACCATCCCACGTGGGTCATTAATCATCTCTCACCACCTCTTACCTTCCCCACTCACTATAACATCATGACTCCCATTATTATTATTTTAATTTATTAAAGTAGTATCCCACAATTTGTTTTTCTTTTAATTCGCCGATTTGCTAAAATTAAATTAGTAGACTTAAATTCAAGAGTGGGACCGGTCAACGTGGCAGAATCTAACACACGTACAAGTCATCGGGCGTGTGAGATCCGTCAATGCCGTGGTATTATCGTCTGTCAAATCTAATCTACCAAAAACTCAACTACGAATCAACGGCCGAGATTTAAACACACACAGTGGGCCCTAGAGTTTTGATGTGATTATACAAAGAATTTAGGCAGTTCCCACGTCATTAAAGACATACCATCCTACTAATTAATTGTCTTCACGTACACCAACACGTCTCTTCTCTCTCTCTCTTTCAAATTTTTTGTCCTTTAATTTCACATGATTTTTCTAAATTTATATGCTTCATGTGATAAATGATCAGATGACGTGTTAAGATCTAACTTCAAAGATAATAATAATAAAAAGTTCTGCCAGATTGGTAGTTCTCGTTTGGTATCTATAGATAGGTTAGTCAATGCATATGCACGTATGACGTATCAATTCATGCACAGATGAAACTATATATTATACTCTTAATTACTGTATTAGAGTATTAAACTATTTAGTTATTGAAATATTTACCTGTTGCCATCTCCAAGGATTAAAGAGATTAGGTTCGTCGTAACGAGAATTATCCAAATGTACGGCTGAGATCACCGGCAACACTTTCCACCCACTCGGGATATCGTATCCTTTTTTTCCAACATTTTAGAAAATAAATTATTTAATTCTTTCCAGCCAATAAGATTCTAACATTTTGGATTTGATTTATTTTTGTATGTAAAAGTTTACCTTTGTACCGAACGTCTTTGAGTGCTTTACGATGCAAAAACCTTACTACATTTCCCAGTCGAAGTGTCTCGTTTATAACCTTCATTAGACAGAAAAAAAACAAGAAAAACTCAATAAGTTTTTCATAGTAAAACAAAACAAGAAGTATACAAATAATAAAAATAACATACACATTGGGTAAAGTCCATTTTCTTGTAATCATCCCAATTCAATTCTGATTCTCCAAGTTCCTTCTTCACCCTCGCGATCTCAAGATGCTCTTCCTTCAAAAAGTATTAAAATCAAGAAACACAAAATTAGTAACAATTAAATAAAGTTATAATACAACGTCATAATTGCTGGTTGATTTGTTTAATCATCTTACCCTAAGCTCTTGAACGGCTTTAGGGCAAGCTTGTAAGAAGAAGATTGCGAGAGCAATGGCCACAGAAGAAGTCTCATGTCCGGCGAATAACAAACTAAGAATGAGATCGAGAATTTGCTCCGTCGATAGATTCGAATGTTTTAAAACCCATCCCAAAAGATCATCGTCTGTTCGATGTTTCCTCTCTTGATCACTCTTACTAATCTCTACTTCATTTTCTGTTTTCATGTCTTCTTTGTCTTCTTCCTTAATCTCTGATTTCCTCTCTTCCATTTTACTCTCAATAAACTTCAATATCGTTGCTCGTGACTGCATAATCATATAATTTAATTTAATTTAATAAAATTATTAATTCAAAAAAAAAAGTACCTACAATGAAATTTGCCTTTACAGCAAAAAATGTTCAAATCTTTTTCCAAAATTCACAGGTTTAAATGTTTAAATAATGTACCTGAAGAGCTTTACGATAAGCAGTTCCTGGAAGATTGAGAGGAGGAGAGACAACACCTTTCATGAAAGTAACATATTCTTTCTTCAACTGCTCTGTTTCTTCTTCTCCAGGATCCATACTCATTATATGCTTCGCCATTAGATTGAACGTAAACTGCTCAATTTAAACCCACAATAACAAAATATTAGACTAAACAAAAAAAAAAAACAATTCAAGCAAAACAAGAAAAGGAAAAAAGAAAAACCTTTTTGGCCTCATCTTGAGCAGAGAAAACAGAATGTTCTTGCCAAGAATCAAGAACGAACAAAGTGTGTCTCTCAACGTCTTTAAGTAGAATGGTTCTGAGACGAGCGTGACTCAGAAAGTTTAGAGAGATACTTCTCATGTCTCTGTGCATGTCTCCAACAAGAACAAGCATCGACCATTTCCCAAGAATCCCACCGATGCTTCGAGGATAACTACATTCGAAGAGTCTTCCTTCGTTTTGTAATATGAATCTGTTGAGTCCAGCATCAGCTGATACAATCGTTGGTTCTCCGAACAAATTCGATCTATATATCTTCCCATACCTATAAAGACAAAACCCCAACATTAGTCCAATTTGAGACAAGAACAGATAATTTTTTGAGTCTTGAAGATATATTTACTTGGAGATATGTTGTTGCATGAAGTGACCGAGAGTAGTGGCGGTGTAAGGCTTGAGATAACCGATGGTTTCGCCGAGAAATGGCCAACCGGATTTTCCCGGAGGAAGATTGAATATTGGTCGGCTTCTTCTCTTCAAGAGGATCAAGAAGAGGAGAAGAGACAGAAGCGATGGGAGAAGAAGAAGAGGCAAGAGAGTATGCTCTGTTTCGAACATGGAGTTTCTCTTTCTCTTTATCTTTCTCTCTCTATGCTTTGCCCTTTTTTCTTTCTGGAGAGAATTGGGAATCGGACCTCTACTGAAAAAGGGAGCTTCTGTTTGTAAGAGGGGGTTTTAAAGAAGTCAGAAACAACTAATTTAATTATAATTATTATCATCGTCATTAAGTTATTAAATCTTCCAATTAAGCTGACCTAACCAATAAGCTTCTTTGCTTTTGTTTCTCCCGTATTCATTACTTTTGTTGCCTCGTTATGCTTTAATCCTTTACTTATTATATTCAAAAACATTAAAGTTGCAGAAAGCTGCAATGCGGAAATAGGTCACTACACTTCTACTACTATTTTATAGTACTATGCATTATTATGGATTTAATTAATCATCTCTGACTTATAATACGTCACTAAACTTCTTTCACCGTGGTATATAAAAAAAGAAGAGAATTACTACCGTACATTACAAAAAAAAAAAAATTCTGTGATAGTTGATCATAAACTACTGTTTAGTGAATAAACTATCTGATCAAGTGTGAGACTTTTTTAATTAATAACCCATTCGTGCTAATTTAATTCTTATAAGCATCTTGATAAATGCTCTAGCAGAATCCCAGGGAGTTCCAGTACGGTCTCCATCGGTTTAACTAAGAATTCCGGAAATACCCCCGAGATTGCGGGAAGGATGGGCTCACGAGCAGGGGTAGAACAGTGAAACATGTCAGACGGACCCCTACACGAGCGTGCGGTCAAAGACAGAGTTATTAGATTATTACCGAACTGGACAGTCAAACCCGTAGACTTTTGGCATTGTCTTTTTTTGCCCCTCAATAGTCACAAACACTCGTTTACTCAGTTTTTTATGTGAAAATAAGTACTAGTTTACACAACAATTTTCTGTAATGATTTCTTTTATTTATGAATATATCATAACATATCACTTGCAATTCGTAGTTTAAAATATAAGCTTTACAGATAATTATACTTTGTAATGGTTATTTTGCATTTTAGTTAAAATCCCTTCACAAAAAAAACAAACTTTGCACAAGAAAAAAAAAAAGAACTTTTAAAAATTACTTTAAACATACCAAAAAACGAAGAAGAATTTTTAACCATTTTCCTATCAGACTTTCTTTTAATGAGATTTACATAATATACTCTTAAATTCGGTTGGATATTTGTAGTAAATTAAACAAAAAGTTTAATACTCGGCCGTTTATTTTTATAAATAAGCATTGAATACATAGATTTATTATTTGCAGGAAGAATTTACTATCACAATTGTAGAGGCTGTCATTATGGCAACATGGAGTAGATAAATTTCTACGGGAAAAAATAATAATATAAGGATTGTAAAAATCTTTTTTCCCAAAAATCTTTATGGCATTGCGAAAATGACCAAACTTGTTTCCGCGATAGTTAAATTTGCATGGGATAAAAAGTACAAAGATACAACCGAGTTCAATTATAAAAAGTAGTACTGTATTTCAGTAAAAATATGGAAAATTGTTACAAGTCTTTTTTTGTTGTTGATAAAATACTGTTACGAGTCCCCTCTTATTAAATTCCAACTAACAATAAATATGTTAAAGATGCATTAAAGAAAGCAATTTAATAGTTGCAGATGGTTACACGCTTGTAGAGGTCTTCGAAACTGTAACCCAAAAGATCTATGCATTTTAGATCATTGAATGGAATCTAAGAAAAAAAAAGATAACAGACGACAAAAAAAATCTCTATTTGTTTTATTGACCAAAAACAAGAATGAAACTGTTAGTGATTGGAGTATATGGTTTCATAACTCTCTTTTTTTCAAAACTAGGATTTGGTCTTTCTCAAAACTCAAAAGAAAAAAAAAAAAAACTAGAACTTGATCGGTTGAATACCCGACTAATCCCCTACAGTAGCAGTAGCCCACTCACCCATTCCATAATTATTACCACGCAGTCTCAAATTCATTTACTGCATCACATAACACGATAACACGGGAGTCAAATATACTCACACATATGGACTTTTCAAAAGATATTTAAATTTTACACGTCAAGAACTATTTGTATTTTCCTTATACTACTATCTAACAAAATCAGATGTTACAAAAAATATATATACTGTAGTATAAGATATGCTGTATTTGATTGTAGTTTGCACAAAGAAATATATTTTTATTTTAACTATTTTTCAGTATCGTTATCGCAAATGTAAACGAATATTTAGAAAATCCAAATAGGGTCGATATTGATTGTGAAAGAAAGCTGGCAGGGACCATTATTCCACAACCTTTTGGTTGTCACACCTCTTATTCCCTTTGATAATTATTCACGTACTCCATGGGTCACTGCTCTTTCTCTTTTCTTATCTTTCGTTTTTTTTTCTCCAATACTCTTGTTAATATATACGATTTTCTTTCTTTTTAATTTGCTGGATTAGCACAAGAATCATAATCATGATTGGACTGATCGAAAAATGGATATTCACACCCGTACTTGTCTTTTTTTTTTTTTTAATAAAGAGATTTTAAATCAAAGCGTATAATATATCACCAAGAAATATAATGATGCTGTAGCAAATAGCTATGGTCGGAGATATAAAACAAACCAACTCCCGAACGATGTTTCTCTAACCAAAGCTAAATCCGAATTTGCTTACACTCTTATCGTGACTAATTCTCTTCTAGAAAGAACAAATGGAACCAAAATTGAATCGAAGCAAATTCAATGCAATGAAACCAAACCAAGCAGAGTAAGCTAACTTGAGCCAAACGTTTTTCTTTTGATTAAACTTGCACCAAACTTTTTTTGTATCAAGGGTTACTTGAACCAATTTAATGCAATGAAAACGAACTAAGCCGAATAAATTAACATTTTACTACAAACGAAGGATAGTAAACTGTTCTTGAAAAAATCGATATACTATTAAGGATGACATGTTACTACTTGGATCATTTTCTATTCCAAAAGGGAAACAACAAAAAAAAAATCTAGCTCAAACCGAACCCACGAAAATAATACTCACCTCTACATCCGTCCTAACTTGGCCTGAATTGATCTCCAACGACCTCAACCAACATGACAAAATTCACAAAGCTTGTATAGTTATGTATGCGGTTTCGAGTTTTTATTATTTCCATGTAGTATCGGCGTATCGCAAATACTATACGTATCGACGTCTGTATGCATACGTATGCATGGATCATGCTGTATTGACTTCGTTTTCATGCCGTTTTGACTTGTAACTTAGTAGAGAGCCATTGTAAAAATAAAATTTCATGAAAACCAAGGAATATCTAGAGGGAGATGAAATTAATTGTTTTATATTGCTACTACCTACCATGTACGTATAAACTGCATACTCATATATTTTATGTACCTGTTGGATAATATTTTTAATGTATGCTTTAGTCATCGTGAATTGAATTCGACTATTACCAAATACTGAAGATGTTATTTTCCTCGACTTAATGAAAATATGCATAAAATTAAAATTGTTAGGAAAAATATAGAAGAGAGAATGATAATGGGGGATACTTTGGCCACGTCCATGTGTTCACATTATTGCACTTCACGTGCATTTGCTTGTCCACCAGCTTTCTTCCAATTTCACATGACTTTTTCTCTACAAATAAGAAAACAAATTAAATACTAAAATAATACTAATAAATACTATCGTCAATTCATTTCAGTTTTATGTAGTATGATTTCTGAATCGGGATTTGTATGCAACCAACCTATATTAAGATTAAAAAAAAAATAGTTTCACGAACTATCATTATTATAATCACATGTGTTAGTTAAAAGATTGCCTATGATGGTTAATATTTTGAGTGATTTGACGCGATTTTTTTCTGGGTTAAAAGGTCAGTTTTGAGTGAAACTTAGAATTTAATTTTACATTATGAGATATTTTATAATTCTTGAAGTATGTTCAGCATGTTGCGTGTTGAGTCATATTTTATATAAAAACAGATATACTATTTTTTGTTGCAACGAAAATTCTTATTCACTAGTTAAAGAAAAATAATGTTTACATTGTTCACTAACAAACGTATAGTACACAAAATTCTAGTAAAAGATAACGATTTTTTTGTCTTATATGTGTTTTGATTGGTTCCGTTATAAGATAATGTCTACTTTTAACTGGATGTGATAATGTATTACTGAATTTTGTTTTGTTTTGGGTAGTACTAACAAAAATAAAACAAAAATTGTAAAGAAAAGCAATAAGAAAACAGAAATCGAAAAGAAAAAACGAATTAATAAATAAAAGAAGGGGACGGAGGAAGCACTCGTGCGGGTGCGGATGGACGTAACGGCGCCCCAATGATTGCCGTAATGTGCATGCATGAAGTGGGAATGTAACACGTGGCATCCCACACGTGTGGTATGTGAAAGTGATATGACGAGACGAGAGTGGGCTGTGACATAAATGCTCTCACCAACCGATTGATTTAGAATTTTTCCTTTACAACCCAATTTTGTTTTTGAATTGACCTCACTTCTCTCCTTAAACCCACCACACCTCTCTCTAATGAAAAGTCAAACTCTTATCTCCCTCTCTCTTTTTGTTTTTTTTGGTTTTGACAAAACCGCAAAGCAAATAATAGATAATTCCCTAACATGCTAAAAACAAATTTCTCCATCACAGACGTATATATTTAGATGATAACATGCTTTTTTTCTTACATATTTTGTATAAATTTGAACTTTGAATATGTTTTTTTTAACAAATACGGAGTAAAGTTGGTTTATAGTGGCTTGTGAGTAATTAACTTTAAAAAAAAAACAGGGAAAAGACAAATAAAATGACCAACGAAGTTAGACTGGCTTATTTTTTATATATATATACCGATGCGATCTAGTGGAGCATGTAGCTACTAGCTACTATATAATTTAGTTTCATTTGTTTTATTATTTGTATTTTTCTCTTCATTTTCTAAATAACAGAAAAAAAAATTGAAACTTAGAATTTTCTATATTTTAAACAATTACTCAAATGATAATGTAACATCCTATATTCCTAGATCTTTTTTTCCACAAGAAATATCCATCAGTTCTTATCAATATTTGAGTAATCAAATTTGATTTCTCTATAAATTCATAAAAAGACAGCAAAAAATTGAAATTTAGTTTGTTTTAAATAATTACTGATGTAACATCCTATATACCTAGATCATTTTTTTCCACAAGAAATATCCATCAGTTTTTATTGTTATTTAAGTAATCAAATTTGATTTCTCTAAACTCATAAAAATACAGCAAAAAATTGAAACTTTGAATTTTTTATGTTTTAAACAATTACTCAAATGATAATATAACATCCTATATTCTTAGATCATTGTTTTCCACAAGAAATATCCATCAGTTCTTATCAATATTTGAGTAATCAAATTTGATTTCTCTATAAATTCATAAAAAGACAGCAAAAAATTGAAACTTAGTTTGTTTTAAATAATTACTGATGTAACATCCTATATACCTAGATCATTTTTTTCCACAAGAAATATCCATCAGTTTTTATTGTTATTTAAGTAATCAAAAATTTGATTTCTCTAAACTCATAAAAAGACCGCAAAAAATTGAAATTTTGAATTTTCTATGTTTTAAACAATTACTCAAATGATAATATAACATTCTATATTCTTAGATCATTGTTTTCCACAAGAAATATCCATCAGTTCTTATCCATATTTGAGTAATCAAAACAATTCTCTTTATAAACTCATAAAAAGACAGCAAAAAATTGAAACTTAAAATTTTCTATATATTAAACAATTAATGATGTAACATCCTATATTCCTAGATCATTTTTTTCCACAAGAAATATTCATCAATTTTTATCGATATTTAAGTAATAGTATTTGATTTCTCTGAACTTATAAAAAGACAGCAAGAAATTGAAACTTTGAATTTTCTATGTTTTAAACAATTACTCAAATGATAATGTAACATCCTGTATTCCTAAATCCTTTTTTCCACAAGAAATATCCATAAGTTCTTATCCATATTTGAGTAATCAAAAAAATTCTCTATAAATTCATAAAAAGATAGCAAAAAAATGAAACTTAGAATTTTCTATGTTTTTAACAATTAATGATGTAACATCCTTTATTCTTAGATCATTTTATTTCCACAAGAAATATCCATCAGTTTTTATAGATATTTAAGTAATAGTATTTGATTTCTCTGAACTCATAAAAAGATAGCAAAAAATTGAAACTTTGAATTTTCTATGTTTTAAACAATTACTCAAATGATAATATAACATCCTATATTCCTAGATCCTTTTTTTTCCACAAGAAATATCCATCAGTTCTTATCAAATTTGTTTTCTCTAAATTCATAAAAAGACAGCAAAAAATTGACCAACAAAGTTAGACTGACTTGATTTTGTTTTATGAACTAGTATATTCTTGTTTTTATATTTCCTTCATATATTAGTTGTCGTTCTGCACTTATTTTCTTATTTCGTTTTAGTTGTGGTTTTGCATTTTCAATATATATTTTCTATTTTTAAGTCTATTATTTTAGCTAATTAACTAATTATATTAAACAAAATAATATATTAAATAGGTGCATAACAATAAATAAATCTGATTACTTTCTTAATTTGTGAGAAAATTTTTAGAGCCACAAGTAAAAAGAAAAAGAAATGGAAGGAGTAGTTGATAAGATCTATTACTAATTTAACTATTATAACGATTACTTTATAAATAACTAGATTAAGTCCCGCGTATACACGCGGGTTTATTTTAAAATTTATAAAATTAATCACAAAAATATCAAAAAAAATCGGATCATTTTGGTAAATAAAATAGTATTAGAAATCAATAATAAATATCTAAATTAAATAAAATTGGTAATCCTTTTACATTTTAATTATAACTCACATTTTGTTTCTGAATTCATAATATAAAAAATGATTTTTTTTATCTAATATTAGAAAGAATTACATGTGTCTAAATTTGATCAATTAATTAATTCGTAAATTTTTGATTATTCGATTTAAAACTTGAAAATTATCTTATTAAAAATTATAAAATGGGTCTATTATAAATTTTTCTTTTTAATATTAGTTAGTTGCTTGATAATTATTCTGTCTGTTTTCTATTTATATTGTTTCTTTTTCAATATTTTTTTAGCCTCTCTCCATTATTAATTTCCCTTTCCAATATCAATTAGGTTTTTTACAATGTTACTTTTCTTTTTTCTGTTAATACATTTTTCCAATGTTCTTGTGTTAACACAACTCATCACCTGATCAATTATTAGACACATGTTGCGACAATAAATTCAATTTTGATCCAACTGATCTAAAATTAAATATTCTTCATTGATATCTAACTTTCATATTTATATAATAAGATATAAATATAAAATGTTACTAACTTTTTCATCAAGTAATAGAAGGTCAACTCCCATAAGAATATTGTTTTCTTTAGGATTTCTAGCTTCCCACTTTCGAATAACACGTACTATAGTACGGCGATAATTTCGATTTCGATCCAATTGACCTAGAGTCAAATAATCTCCACTGTTCTTTTGAACTTTCAAAGACATAATTTTAAAATTAGAGAAAGAGAATCAAAGAGATTTGCTGAATTTGCTTTGATGAGTCTGTGAATGAGAAAAAGAGATTACAGTAGCTCTCTTTTTATAGGGGGTTCATGTAACCTATTCCATACAGTTTTAGGATATTTAGTTTACATACATATTCCATGTACTAATAGAATTTTTTTAAACATGGGTTTATGTAACCTATTCCATACCGTTTTAGGATATTTAGTTTATATACATATTCGATGTATTAATAGAAATTTTTTATAGCATTATTTTCAATTTATTTATAAATTTTCGTTTTTATTATAAAATATTAAAATTTTCCCTTTAAAAAAAGTTTTCTTTTTTCCTAAGACACGTGTCACGATCTTAACGGACCTAACCTTAAAAGTGACACATGTCATGATCCTATATTTTATAAAAATCCTATGTGTCGCAACCACGTCGCGCGCATCCAGCTTTATATAATAAAATTCATGTTTTCCGACTCGTTTAGCAACATGAATTCAAAGACTTCTTATAAACATGCAGATATTTTTTTTTTTTTTTTATGTTTAATTTCTTTGTTTCTATTTACTAGTTAATTACTCAAATGTAACATCATTTTCCTTCACAAGAAATCAATCAATTATACTAAAAGATTATAAAATATGTGTTATATTTTTAACCCGTTATATATTTTCTCTAAACTCGAAAAAAGCCAAATAAAAATGAACAACGAAGTTAGATCCATTTAATTTTCATATAACGACGCGATCTAGTGGAAGCAACGTAGCTACTAAATAATCTTGGATTTCAATTATTTTTGTCGACGATCTAATAAATTCGAAATGACTTAACAAAAGGTCAAATTTGGTTGACTGAAAACTAAAAGTTAAGTCTCGGATCGAGAGAGATAGAGATGGGTACAAACAATTGAAAAATAAGAATAGGATCACTATCTCTATCAAATCAATATGACAAAATCTCAATCATACATACTCGTTAGGTACGTTTCTTTACTTTTATTTTGTCTTTTTTTTCCCCTCTCTCAAGTAGATCTATTCCAGTCACTTCACTTTTTTTGCATCCGTCGACCGACAAATATACCTTAAATTAATGCAACATTTTGGTTTTACGATCTCTGTCATATCACATACTTTTCACTTTCTCTCCCGCAAGCTCACGCATGTATAAGCCGTTTTCTCTACCCTAGCAAGTAAAATTTTGTTTTTTTAGTGTCTAGTTTGTCCATATATAACATTTTCTCTGTTATTATAGTTATAGCATTAGAAAAGGCACAAGTAATTTTTGTGAGAATTTAGGTTTATGTATGCATACTCAACATGAACAAATTAATTTCTATAAATGGAAAAATAAGTATTGCATAAAGAGAAAAATGATTTATATGTCATACTAGTTAACTTGGGCTAGTGTCATCATCGTAGTATAACTTGGATTCAAATTTGGAATTGAAATGTGCATGTGTATGTTGTAGAATTATGCATCTTAGTAAAAGTTTGGAACTCGCAAATCATTCTACTTATCTACCATCAATATATAGCTTAACAATCATAGCTCATATGGATATGGAAATTACTTCTTGATGTGTTGTACGGTTTAAATCTGATAACAAAAGAATGGAAATATAGGTGAAGATATGAAGAAGGAGGGTGCATGGGGGTTCCCCACATCCACCTGCAAAAGTTATGATTGCAATTCAATCATTGCTCACGAGCGCAACCAACACATCCTTCTCTCCCTTCAATTCATTTGTTCTTTCATCTCTATCAATTTTACTTTGCTCGACATATAAAGTTTTTAAGTATTACATATTTCTCATGCTTTGAATCATATCGTCCCACTACTTTTTGGAACTAGTTGCTCACAATGTTTGACTCTCTCGATCCCTTCTATTCTTTTTGTCTTCACCTTTCTCCATTTCAGAAAGGCTCTGCTAGAAAGAAGGGTCATGCTAAATGAAAAAGAATATGATTGTTTTTTCTTTTTTTCTTCGAAGTTTTTCTTATAGGCGTTTAAAAAAAGGAATAATTGATTAATCTCTGTTACATATTTGCACTTAAAAATGTTCTCCACGTAGTATTTACACCATAATGCAGTTTTTAGCTTAATTTTAACACAAGGTATTTGGCTGTATATGATTTTTTCCCGACACGAATCAATAAGTTATTGTTTATTAAAAAAAACACAAGGAATGGAAGGAGGAGGGTAAACTTAAGATAGAAGCCCCGTGAAGCAAATGATGTTAAGTCAAATAAAACTAATTTCAAAAGTTATGTGTCTATGTGTGGTTAATGGCAAACATTAGTAAGACAAATTTTAGATTGTTTATAAAAAGAAATACTTTTAAATCATGGTTTGTATTTGACTGTAGTAAAAAAAGACTTTACAACATGTATAAAAACGACAAACATTATTATAATTCAAAAGAAAAAAAAAGGGGAGAGGAATAGAAGAGAAGAGTGTTGAGTTGTTGGACCCTTCTTAGGTTTCGCATGGTGTTAACATTATAGCATATTCCCCTTTTACTTTCGGCTCTGGTCCCTTTCCAGATTTTATTTTTTTAATCATAATTAGTTTTTATCCACTGATCTTTTATTTTTATTATTACTTTATCTTCCTGGATATAAGCCAGTTGTGCTGAGATTTCTTTGCGACTGTTACTGCTGATATGAGTGTTAAAGGGATCATTATGAATTCGTACTCATAGCATAGTAACGGAGAAGGAAATATCGATGTGTAAATCAACATCTATATCGAACAAAATATACACATTAGTGTGCATAGATTATATTGATCTATGAAATTGGCACTGACATTCCAGAAAGGATAACGTCTATCCAATTGTTGTTGTTGGTTAATATAAAATACTAGTATTTAAAAGGCTAACACAAACAAAATGAGAGTAACTGTATCAAGAAAACATAATTAACGAAGCAAACCATCACTAAAGCAAAAAAAATAGCAAATGTATAAATCATTTTGCCTGGCTTTTGGTTAGTAAGCGTAACCTGTTTCTCATTCATATACGAATACGACCCTTGAGCATGTGCCCCAACATAAGTAACAAGAGACGTGTGTTGTCTTTGCTATTTTTTACATACTAATATGCTCAAACGCACGAAGTGTTTGACCTTGGCTTTTAATAATCGTTGATTATGAACCACCATGGAGTTTAGTATATGAATGGTCCCATATATGGTTTAACTTCAAATTATTAATACATAATTAAGTAATTTATAAATAATATGGAAGTAGATTAACAAAATCCGATGTCGTCCAGCGGTTAGGATATCTGGCTTTCACCCAGGAGACCCGGGTTCGATTCCCGGCATCGGAGCTTTTTGTACCACAATGTTTAAAGTCTGATGGTTGTTTTCGTTTTCAGCTACACAGCTATTGCAGCAGTATCACTATGATGCTGTTTGCTGCCGTTAGAAATAAATTTCCCACAATAATGATCATAAAAGTTTTAGTACAAAGAAACAGAATCGTATCAAGTTTGATTTATAAGAGAAAACAAAAGGATCCCTATGTTTCAGAGTATGTAGTAGACTCACTTTTTTGTTGCAAGAGAAGTTCAAGAAAAACAAAAAACATTATTAAACAGGGCCAATGGAAGAAACATCAGCGAGCATACTCACGCGACTCTGATCTCTCAGACCGCTTGTATTCATATCTGTACTCATCTTCCTCCATTTTCTCGTATCGTTGACTATACCTGTTTGCGTCCCCTTGATCGTCTTCGTAGTAGCTGTTACGACTCTCTTCTGGCTCGCCATGTCTGTTTCGGTCGTTGTGCTTTGACCCGCTCCTCTCATACTCCGTCTCTCTTTCACGGGACCGACCACCACCACCACCCTCGTGCTCATACTCACCTCCTTCGTAATCTCGCTCTCTCCTTCTATCGCGGTCTCTGTCATGATCCCTTGAAGTACGGTCTCTCCCCCTGTCACGGTCACGACGGTCTCTATCTCCTCTATCACGGGTCCGGTCACGGTCACGCCTGCTGTCTCTCTCTCTATCTCTGCCTCCTCGGTCACGCTCTCTGTGGTGCTTATCCTCTCTTGGTCTGTCATGAGAACGCTCTCGAGGCTGCTCCTGAGACACTTCACGAGACCTTTCTCGTTCCCTTTCTTTTCCCTTTTCTCGAGATTTCTCACTAGAAAAAGACAACGCCACAACAATTCAGCACAAACAAAACGGCAATAAGAACTTTGAAATGAATGAGATAAATGAAGAATTTCGTTACCGCTCTTCACGTGGTCTTGATGGTTCCTCTGACCGAGACGTTCTTCCTTGCTGTTGTGGTGGTTGTTCCCCAACAGTCTCTTCACCACCACCGACCCTTGAGGTCCCAAGTCCACCACCAAGCCTGCGTGGACGCCAGTTCGGGACGGTTCTACCTCTCTCGACATCGACCAACACTCTTCTACCGTCAATCTTTTGTCCATCAGCTTGTTTATACGCGGCTGCAGGAAAACAAAAAACCCACAATGGACAGTCAGAAAGAAAGAACAAACATGCCAGAGATTAAAAAGATGAAATAAAAGAAAACAGATGAGATCATACATTTCATGTCACGGGTGTGCATGTACTCAATGAAAGCATATCCTCTTGGTTTGTTGCTCAGCTTGTCAGTCACCAACTGAACCTGAGGAGTTTCAGAAGAATGACATTAACAAATCAAATATCTGCAAGAACAAGATTAACTTTCCGATAAAAGAGTGTTTCTATATCAAACAAACAGGCAGTTCTATAAGGCAGGCAACCTTTATTTTAATAGGCTTCCAAATCCGAGACCGTCACCAGCCACATCAAGAATTGGCAGAAAAATGGATATGCATTGCAGCAAATTTACCATTTTTTGAAGTGTCTAATAACCCACCCCTTACCAGGGTATATAAACATCTTCGTTTCAGATTACTAAATATGTATAACAGAAGTGAAGAAGAACCTCATATATAGTTGTAGCCTAGGTCCCAGATACTAAACTTTTATAGACTTCCATATAAAAAAAAGAGAGAATGCTTCTGATACCCTCAAGTCTCATCTTTGGCTACCAACAGGGTATAGAGTATAACGGTATAACCTTGGTTGCTTGAAAATAAAGAGCAACCCGGATGAAGCATTATAAATTAAAATCACATCTCAACTATCTATTTCTGCTCCCTGCTGAAGCATTTTCTTTGGGACAAAATGGCAGATAATATTTCTAACTGGCTTACCAGGGTATGAGGTCATTATAGATTCGAGTAAATACCTCATTGATTAGGAAATGCGCAACAACCTCTATAGTCTATCCTTCTATAGCATAGTAAAAGATAGAGTATTTGTCCTCGGGACGGAAAAATAAATTTAAAACAACTATATAAGGTATCGCTACGAAACATCTCAGACGAAATTTGTGACACTACATGAGATGTACTTTATGCATCTATCGTTTATATCATTTGAGAAAGTTCCAAGAGACTAGATTGGCTTGCCAAAGACTACAAAAGGCATGCATAGCAATTTAGAAGTAGATCAACCTTTTTGGCCTAGTACTGAAGTTTTTCAGGCGATTTAAAAATTCATAATCTTGAAGACTTGTGTATATAAAATAAAACTTATTGAGCAAAGAGCTTGAAAGGAGGAAGCCGTTACATAACTCCTTACCGAACCGGCAAGGGAATGCTTAGAATAACCTACCCGTTTAATTGGTCCATAAGATTCAAACTCCCTTTTAATCTTACTCTCGGAGGATTCGTAGTTCTGCAAAACAAGAACATAAAGTCAAGCACAGCAAAACTCACCTGTCTATGTAAAGTCAATCAACACAAAGGATAGAGAAGAACTTACGAGTCTTGAGACGAATAACGTCTTGTATGGATCTCCGGTAGCATTTGGATCATTGTTCGGGTCATCTGCATATGAAATTTCCAAATCAACTTGGATCCCCCAAACCGTAAGAAGGCATTAAAGGAACACATAGTGAATAAATTATAAACGATGGATTACATTTCGTTAAGTCCTCTGCAGCCTTTGCAACACCTTTCTCCAGTCGTAATTTCTGGATTCTCTCCCTTTTCTGAGCCTGGACCGTGAAAAGAAAAATGAAATACACAAACGATAAGACACTGACTTCAATGAAAGATGGCATAATCAAAACAGTTTTAAGTGTGCATCATACAGGAGTTTCAACTTCTGGCTTAGGTGGAGCGTATTCTGGATCACCAGGCTCAGCGAAGTTTTTCACAAACAGAGCCATGCCTAAAACGAATACACGAGACAAAATCATATCAAAGAGGCGGTCGTGCATTTCCTCAAAAGTTTAAATACATATAATAAGATGTACAAAGTCGAGACCTGTATAAGGCGGGCATTTTCTCTTCTCCGGTGGTGGTTTGTACTCCAAAGGCGGTCGTGGCTCAAAGAGCTTAAGTAGATTGTTTGTTAAGCCAGTAGGGTGGCTTTGACCCATCTGCAATTTTAGAAAACAAAAATGATATTTACTTTCGAGCTAAAGAAATCTTCCATCATTCAAACTAATTCCAAACTAAGCTCAATATCAATACAGCAGATACCAAATGTTACAAATCAGTAGGATATAGAATCGAAGCAAGTATCGAACGAATTGAGTACTCAATTCAACAGAGTCGATAAAGAATTAGAACAGCCGATGTCGAATCTGGCGTTTGCAACGGGATTATGAGCTAGACAGAGAGAGAACGCAGCTAAACTCTAGAGAGAGAGGGAGATAATGAACAAGAGTTTCATCACGAATCAGCTAATCCGAGATAAGAGACGAACCAGTTTGAGCTGGAGAACATTAGATCTGTTCACAGACTTAGTGCGCGCTTGAACGGCGGCGTTCTGGTTACGCATGAAAGGATCGCCGGAGTCTCCCATGGCGACGACAAGAGATCTCAGAGCTCAGCTAGGGTTTTGCGGGAAGAAGAGGATGCGATTCGCAGAGACGAATAAAAATTAACAAAACCCAAAATTAATGCGAAACCGGATTCCGGTTATTAGAGAAATTGAATCGGGCTCCGCAAGATAACCAAAGTTCAAAACGACGTCGCTCTAATTTTACGAGCCTGTTTGTTGATAACTCTTGTTTATTTAAGTTTCTGCGATTTTTACAGTAAATCACTGGCCAAATTTGCATATGTGGTCAATGAAAGCTAACTCTTAATTGACACGTTTGGTATTAATGTATTATGGTATGCGACATTACAGATGAAGAAAGATGAGAAAAGAGATTGGTTAACGGTTAACCGAAACACTGGTCACTAGGAAGCGGACCAGGAACCGACCCGTTATCCAAAAACTGAAGACCGAACACCACAAGAATGGCTAGAAGCGACAGGTACGACAAGCCCTCCACAGCACCCAGCAGCCCAAACGGCCCATTTGGCAGACCCGACCCGGTTTTCGTCTTTGTGTACAGAGACCAGCCAACAATGCCCAACACCACCAAGTAGCTCACACCTTCCAACGCTCCGATTGAACCGGCCGGTCCTGGAGGTAAACCACACCCCGTGGTCTTCAGAGTGTAGAGCGACCATCCGATAACCGGCGTCGACACTAAACCGCCGGCTATAGCAGCGTTCTCTAGAAATCCGCCGGTCTCGGTATTGTCCTTGGCTTTTGCTATGACTCTACCTGACGGCTTGATCGAACGCCGGATCAGTTTTCCCGGGTGAAATGCCGGTGGTAAAGAGGCGGAGATCGGAGATAGTAGAAGCATTTTAACAGACAGAGAGAGAGTGTGTAAAGATAGACTGAGAGTGATCGGATTTTGAACTCTCACGTTACCACACATTTGGGTTCTTTAATTAATTGGGAAAAAACTAAATAGTCTCTTGTTGGGCTTTTCATTGATGGGGAAGGGCCTGTTAAAAAAAGAGGTCCAAATATGGCAAAAACTATCAATGCTATAGTTTGATTACTAGATAGTGGCTGAAACTTTTTATTTGTGGGAAATGGATTCAAAGCTGGCTAAATAGTGTTTGTGAATTCTTGAGGGACCCCTGTCACGCCTTAACAAGTGTTGCTTTTGCAACTCATACAAAGTTAGACAGTAACTAAAGATAAAGTAAATATGTTTACAAAGGTCAAACACTAGTGTTGATGGATATATATTGCATAGAACTATAGAAGTTGCATTTATCCTCCTTTTTTATCAAATAACAAAAGAAGATGATCAGTTTTGTAAAGAAGGTGTTATCTGGTTCGAGTTTTATCCAACGGGTGTGATGAAATAATAAGACACGCGTGGCAGCATCTTAAGATCTCAAACACATACGAGGACATTCAGACATTGTATACAAAATCACATTGTAGTTTTGTAGATGTACTAAAAGGTCAAAGTCAACAAATAACGCGATCAATTGCATTTAATGTGTAAATTGATAATCAGAACACTGAAAACTTTGATCACATCGCTAGAAGACAAAATCAACCGTAATTTCAATATTTCCGTAATTGTTTGTCTTCTTATTTTGTTGTTTATCGACAAATATGGAAATTACTTTTTTCAAACGGAGGTGTTTGGTCCGACAACGGGACGGTAAATCCTCCACTGTCTTCGCTTAAGGACAACGGCAGTGAATCTTTTTTTTCACTTTCCTCCTTTTTGCTTTTTTTTTCTACTTACAAACCTCAAAAACGTATTTTTATCATTATACACAGAACACACTCTACTAAATTTGAATTTGCATAGTGACACAACAAGAAAATTAGTCCTTGGTTAGTTAGTTGACATGAATAGTAGTGCTCTACTGCTATTTTTTCTTAGCACATATTGGGATAACAAAAAATTGACAAAACTAGTTATTTTTCTCTCTTTTATATGGGTTTAGCTACAAACTTTGTAAATGTTCTTGGCCATTTAAAATTCAAATGAGTACAATGAGATTGATATTTTTATATATATAATAAAAAATGCATGGGAGTCCAGAATCAAGATAGGTACTTGAAAACACTCGAACCCCACAAGGATCGACAAAATATTTCTTTTTTAGATGTCTCAAAAACTATAATTTAAAAAATTCCGAAAATTTTAAAATATCCCAAGTGTTGAAAAGTTGAAAATCGATTAAAGAGAAAAATAAATAAAATAATAATTGTGCTGATAGAGAGAGAAGAGAAGAAGAAGAAAGGCTCCTTTGTCTCGGAAGAACCAAAGGGAGCCAAAACAAAAGAAAAGGGTCGTAGCTTTCTTTCACACGAAATCTCACGAGCCGCCTTCTTCTTCTCCTTCTTCTTTCTCTGTCTCTTTCGAAAAAAATCAAAAAAAATCAAAACTCCGTGAGAACAGGAGAACGACGGCGTTTCTCTCCGGTGGAATCTCAGCCGTTGGATCTGAGAAATCGTCATTTATGTGGAGGAGTTTTCTTTAATTACTGAGAGTTTTTTAGTTTTGTTTTTAATCGTTATCAGAAAAGGTAGGTAGTGAAAAGAGGTTTTTACGAAAAGCAGATTGACTGGTAGATGAAGAACAACGGAGGAGACAAAATATAGAGAGAAAGAGAGTTTAAAAAAAAAAAAGAGAGTGAGTAAAGATAAAACCCTAAAAGGTTGAAACTTGGTTGACGAAGAAATGAGCTGAAATTTTCTTTCATTTATTATCCTTTCTACTTTTTGTTCTCTCTGTTACTTCAAGAATCAGTAGAAGAAACAAAAAAAGTTCGTTTTTTATTTAAAAGATGCCGGTAGATTTAGATAACTCCTCCACAGTTTCCGGCGAGGCAAGTGTCTCCGTCTCCTCCACCGGAAACCAAAACCCACTTCCGAAATCCGCCGGAAAGAAGAAACGGAACCTCCCCGGCATGCCCGGTAAGTTAAAAATCCAAACTTTATGTAACTCAAATTATAAATTTTCCATTTTTTTCTGACTCTGTTTTTTATTTGTCTTCTTCTCAGATCCAGACTCAGAAGTCATAGCTTTATCACCAAAAACTTTACTAGCAACAAACCGATTCGTCTGCGAAATCTGCAACAAAGGGTTTCAGAGAGACCAGAATCTGCAGCTCCACCGTCGAGGTCACAATCTTCCATGGAAGCTCAAACAGAAATCGACCAAAGAAGTGAGGAAAAAGGTCTACGTTTGTCCAGAGCCGAGCTGTGTTCATCACGACCCTTCACGCGCTTTAGGAGATCTCACCGGAATCAAGAAACACTTTTGTCGGAAACACGGCGAGAAGAAGTGGAAATGCGACAAATGCTCCAAGAAATACGCTGTTGTGTCTGATTGGAAAGCTCATTCGAAGATTTGTGGCACCAAAGAGTATAAATGCGACTGTGGTACTCTGTTTTCAAGGTAAAAATCGAATTTTTCAAATTTTCAGTCTCCAAATCTTTTAAAAATCTCCAATCTCTGATTGTTGTTGTCTTGTAGGAGAGATAGCTTCATAACGCATAGAGCTTTCTGTGACGCTTTGGCTGAAGAAAGTTCGAGAAGCCATACTCATCAGAGTAAGAAGCAGAATCCGGACATTTTGACCCGGAAGAAACCGGTACCCGACCCGAAACCTTTAACCGCAGCTAATCCTCTGCCTTCGTCTCCAGTGGAAACACAGTCTGTCAAAATCAAATCTTCTCCGGTTTCAACGATTAAGCAATCAGGTAAAAACAAGTAAAACTCTGTTGATTGGCAAAATTAAGCTCTTTGGGATCGTATTTTTTTTTGTCGCTATATGTTGTTAAGGACTCTGTTAATGGTCGGTGATCTTGGAGTTTAGTAGGGGTTTTTGTCCGTAGCGCCATATTAATCTGTTACCTGATTAAGAACATAATTCGTTTGGTAAGCTTTAGTGTTGTATATTGGCCTGTTTGATTGATTCTTTATGATAAAGAAATCAAAAGATATGATTGATTTGCTTTATTTCCTTCCATTTGACTATATAATAAAAACAAAAAAGTCTCAAACTTTATTCTGTTTTTTGCAGAATCCCCAAAGACTCCTCCTGAGATCTTGCAAGAAGCTCCAAACGTTACGAGCAGCAACGGTGTTGGTGTTTTCGCAGGCTTGTTCGAATCTTCCACAGCTTCTCCAAGCATATACACACCTTCCTCTTCTTCGCAGAGTCTCTTCGCGCCGTCCTCGTCCGTCGAACCGATCTCTTTGGGTCTTTCAACGACTCATGGATCGTCTTTTCTCGGGTTAAACCGGTTTTCATCAGCTCAGCCAGCAATGTCAGCGACTGCTCTGCTTCAGAGAGCAGCTCAGATGGGAGCAACGTCTTCAGGTGGTTCGTTGCTTCGCGGGTTAGGCATAGTTTCGTCAACTTCACCTTCAATGGAGTCAATAGTCCCTCATGGTTTAGGATTGGGATTGCCTTGTGGAGGTGAAAGCAGCTCCGGTTTGAAAGAGCTCATGATGGGGAACTCGTCTGTGTTTGGTCCGAAACAGACGACATTGGACTTTCTCGGATTAGGTAGAGCCGTTGGTAATGGAGGTGGTCGCGGTAACGGACTATCCGCTCTAGTCAGAGGTAGCGGCGGCGGGATAGATATGGCGGCGACGTTTGGATCGGGAGAGTTTTCAGGGAAAGATATTGGTAGACGAACGTCATGAGTATAGTCATTTAGTAGTAAATGTTTAAGAAATGTGTTTTGGTAATGATTATTGTTGAATAGCTTAGTGTGAGTTTGAGTTATTTTGCAGTAGACGATAAAAATTGAAACTTCTATTTTAGAAAGAAGAAGGTTTTAAAATTTCAAATAATTTGATTCTTGAACGCAAAGATATCTGTAGTGATGATGATTTGACGATAAGATTAAGTGAGAATGCAATAAATGGAATTGTTTTGTTTTCATTGCCTTAATAGGAATTGGTACAGAGAAATGAGATTTACTTCTTATAATGGAAACTATTTCCAAATCTTGGAAGACTTTGGGTCGGTCCCATTTGTTTTTTTTTTTGTTTTTTTGTTAGATTTTTCGATCGAATATTGAAAGTTTACCTTTCGATTTTTGACCATTGATTTGATTAGATATTCGATAGATGATGAAAAGAAAAAGAAGATTCGGACAATAGATTTTCTTCTGCTGTTCCAATTGTTTTGTAGGTCCATAATGATAAGATGATATCATGACAGGACAACACTAAGATATGTTTAAATCTCTTAATACAAGTGAGGGCATTATTATAATAAAATGATACTACAGGATGTAAGTTTAAAGCCCATTTTGTTATCTTAAAGTTGGCCCGAATATTATTCGCAAATATTAGATTAAACACCTACAGGCCCACGTATCAAATCAATTGTTAACTTTCAAAGCTCGGTTTATCTTTGGAAAACCGAACGGGCATAGTTTAACTTTAAAGGTGTCTTTTCTTCCAAACGGAGTTTAAATTTTAAGTACAAGGGAAATTTTTACATACAAGTTACATAATTTGACTACTAACTGTAAAAAGTTAATCGTAAATTAACTTATTTTTGTATAAAAGAAAATCTAAACAACTTTTCATTCGAAATTCTCTCGAATCTCAAATCGTTTGATAGATTTTGCCCAATTCATATAAGTTGAAGTGTTAGAGGCATAAGCGAATCTGACTAAATCTATCAAATAAGATGAAGTTTTTAGACCGAAAATTGAAACATGGTTGTTTATAACGATTTTCCAAATATATATGACCTAATTTTATCGTCACCCTAAAAAATGTATAAAGAAACCCTAAATTGTTTTTCTTTAATACAAAGATTTTTTGATAGATTTTGAATCTTAATTCTCATAAGTTAAAGTGTTCCGATTTCTAAATCCGATTCTTCAAAATAAGATGGAGATTTTTAGGCTGAAAATTAAACATATGCATGTTCAGACTTCGTTATATCTTACTCATTATGCATGTTTGTTTTTGTATATGTATTATTGTTTTCTAGATGTTTAATCCAATATATATAATTATATATCCGGTGATATCAAAAATCGTATCCAAAATAAATTAAACATAGGGCTTGTAGAAAGAGAGATGTATTTGGTTTAGTGTGTTGACTGTACGTGGAGGAAGTATTTTCATTCATAAATTAGAAGTTTGCCATAATAAATTTTGTTTTTCTTTTCTTTTCAAAGCACTATTTTAGTCCTTATACACAGTAGACCCCAAAAAACACAGTATGGATTTTTGTTTTCTCCATAGTGATCGACAACTTGAAACTTTTGTTTAGAATATAGTTACCAGAGCGATAAAACTTCGATATTTGTCCAGAAAATATAGTTCAATGTTCCACGAAAAGAAGAATTGAAATGCATTGTTTTTTTTTGTTTCTCACAACAACAACAACAACAAAAAAACAGCAAGAACGACAAATAAAAATTTAATAACTACCAACTTCCTCTGGGTTTTTTTTTCATAAAAGAAAGCCAAACTAAAAACCACCCAGTTGTTCTTTCCTACCTTTAAGGAAAACCCAAAAAGTTGGTCATGGCTTGGACAAACAGCCCTTGAACATCTTGAAGATAGGACGAATCATGTTCGCCACCTTCTTCATGATCTTCTTCTTCATCTTCTTCTTCTCCTCAGGCCTCCTCACCGGATCACAACTACACTCTTCATGAAGAACAACTGTCGTTTGTTCCTCATCTATCTCATCGAGATTAGCTTCATCGCTTAATGTTGTGGCAGCAATGCTACCTTCTGAGCACAAAGTGGTCAGCAAGTTGGTCAATAAGACAGTAATCTCCTCAAACTCAGGACGTGCTTCCGGGTCTTCTGCCCAGCAAGACTCCAGAATGGGGACAGCTTCATTTGGAATACCCCTTAGGCTTGGCCTCTCGTTATTCTGTATGAAAAAATAAGATCCAACATTTTCAAAATCTAAAGATATTTATTTTCTTCTGTAAAATAACATTGTTGATTTTGTGACATTTACCTTGCTGATAAAGTAAGGCACAAGGATATTTGGAATTCCACTGAATGGTTGTCTGTTAGTAAGCAGCTCCCAAAGAACTATAGCAAAGCTGTAAACATCAATTTTGTGATCATAATGCTTTTTCTCCCCTTGTCGCGCCTCACGGCTAAATGCCTGTGGATACGAAAACACAAAACATTTGATTTTGATATGCTTTAATTAAACAATCTTGGAGGAGAGAGACTTAGCTCAAAAGAATCACCTCAGGAGCCATCCATCTGTAAGTGCCGGCCTCACAAGTCATAGTGTCCGCAGTCTCTTCTCTTGCTACTCCAAAATCAGCCAACTTCGCATGTGCCAGATCACCTGTCACCAATATGTTTTCTACACACACATTGACCACAATTAACTCTTAAAGCTTTTTCTATACAAGAGATGAGTAAAATGTAAATAGATGGATCATATTTACTTGGCTTTAGATCACGGTGGATGATGCCATTTGAATGCACATACTCCATTGCTCGAGAGATGTCCAATGCAAAGTTGAGTGACATCTTGAGATTAAGAGGCGTTGGACGACAGTCCCACAACAACCTTTGAAGGGTACCGCCTTCAAGGAGTTCGGTAACTATCATCAGTGATGGCTCTATGCAAGCTCCATAAAACTGTCGATTCATATAAATAAATAAAACATGCTTGCTTATTATTTACAGTTTGATATTGAAAACACCCCCAAACGATTTTATTTTTCAAGTACCTCCACAATGTTGTTGTTAGTATTAATCTTGGATAGTAACAGGACTTCATTTTGAAACTTTTCCTTCTGATGTTTGCTTGCAGCAGATGTTTGACTTGGCTGCAGTACCTTCACCGCCACTGGAACTTGATTTTTGAATCTATAAATCATGAGACAAAAAGGAATTAATATCGAAATCTATCCATGTTTTGAGGGAAGATGCTAATCAAAAACAGGGATTAGACATCATATAGATTATGTTAATCCAAACACTTGAGCTAGCTCTTTTTTTGTTTTGTTTAAGTAGCACGAAACTTCTTTGTTATGTGACTTGTTAAGATTTTGTCATTAATTGTTTTTCTCTGTATACCATCTAATATTCACACAAACTTGTGGTGCAGATAGCATTTTGACAAATATCATTATCCTTAATTTACCTTCTGATATTAGATTAAAACCTCAATTAATGCCTCAATGAAAATTTCGCAGTGAAACTTGAAGAACGAAGAATATAATGACCAAATTTCGTTTGGGGAAAACCTAACAAACAATACAGTTCAGATTCAAAGAACAAAGTGGAGGAGCTCTAAAAATCATACACTGTAAACTGAAAAGAAATCAAAATCAAAATAAAAATCAAGCAAAATGAAAAGTGGAATATTAATTAATTAAACGCACAGGGAATTCACACACAAAATGAAATCTTAGAGAGAGAGTCTAACCCCAAAAAATCTTAGAGAGAGAGAGAGAAGAGAGAGAAGAGGGAAGAGGACACTTACAATCCTTTGAAAACCATGGAGTAGCCTCCTTCTCCAATCAACTCTCCTATCACGATGTCGTTTGGGTCGAGAAGCAATTCTTCCCCGATACTGAACTCGAATTGTTCCTCAGCCTCATCATCACCTTCATAGTTAAACGATGACACGACCAAAGGGAAACTTGG
Source organism: Microthlaspi erraticum (assembly GCA_902728155.2). NCBI lineage: Eukaryota > Viridiplantae > Streptophyta > Magnoliopsida > Brassicales > Brassicaceae > Microthlaspi > Microthlaspi erraticum. The sequence goes on along the minus strand of CACVBM020000444.1, from coordinate 939,362 downwards.
GCTAAGCGACATCGTAGAAGCAGTCGCCACTGTAGGAGTTGTCTGGTACAATTGAGCTCTCATTTCTAAAGACTGGAAGTGAGGGAGGAAGATGGCATAGAGAAGCACTCACTTGGGGTATTTATCTACTCCATAATCTGAGGCAGGGTATTTCTGTAACATTGAAAAATTGTATTCTTATAAATTGGATGGGAGTCAACAAAAAAAAATTTTCTTTTATGTATTAAATGATAATTATCTCATTAATTTGAAATTGAAGTGTTTATCAGTAAGCTATGGTGTGGTTTCGTTCATAATCTTATCTCATATAACGACGATATTAAGACAAATACATATCCACCCTGTATGCAAATGTGCCTCTCTGGAAAAGTTTCATATGCATGCATGAAGTGTACAAATGGTATACCACAAAAAAGGGAAAGAAAAACTCATTGGAAGTTTTTAAAAACATTGTTTCCGTTTCAGCTCTGGATTCTATATTAAGAAGTCAGGTTTCTATTGGTTACATAGATAAAAACAAAAAATCTGTTATATTATTTGGAATGTTGCAATATTTGATATTATATACTGCTAAGAAAAATAATTTAATAATGCCACTAGTATTTTTAGTGAAAGAATATTAGCATAATTATTCTTTACGTGAATGATGCTAAAATAAATAGTGTTAAACGATATCTGTGTAGAAAAACTGATAAATGATCGAGTCAATATTGACTCACGTCACATTCACATACTCACATACATATTTTATCTGATTTGAACCCATGGCTATACCCCATGACAGAAAGACATACAAATTACTATGCTATAAACTCCATTTAATCCTAGCTTATGTAATTCAACTGATACATAACGATTTTTTAAACAATTTTTTTGATGAAAAAATATATTAAGAGAAATTTCCAATAAAAGTTATTGATAAATATCAAGTTTTTAATTTATTGGTTCATTTTTACAATTTTTCTTTCTCCTAATGAGGTTTGTTTTACCTTTTATATACATAAGAAACATCCAACAAAAAATAACAAAAAGACCAACTTTTTTGTCAGTACCCCTTTTTATTCAAGGGAAAGTTGTTACAAAAAACTAATTTTGTTTTAATCTTCCCAATCTTTTTCTTTCATTTAGGAAGTAAATCATAAAATAGATATTTTCCACTTTGGTATTGATCCTGTACCACATGATAAATACAGATATAAAAACCAAATTTAGTTAAAGAAAAATTACATATGTGGAAATTTTGTTTTGTTAAAATGTTAAATTTATTTATTAACAAAATATTACTTCGAAAAAAGGAAAAGCAATCTTTGAACCATTTCTTTTGATAAAAAACAAAAGTATCCTATTTTTTCCTTAGAAAACAAAAGGGTAAATATAACTCTTTTAACAAATTTGAAATGTGGTGTTCTGCAAAGAAGAAGAGAATTTTTGGAGGCTTCACCAATGACTCTATTTTTTTTTGTGGCATATATTTGCTTTATGGACAAATAAAACCCAAATTTGCTTTGTTTAAGGTTTACTAGTATTTATAAAATCAAGTTTATAGTTTAGTATTTCTGAATTTGATATAAAAGAATTGATGAGTTTAAAAAATTTGATCATTCAAATATCTTTTTCGATGAAGATATTTAAATGAAGTATGTTAATCTAAAATCTATATAATTTCGATAACTTTACTATAACTATGCTTACATAATTAGTTGCTGAACTCAACAAAAATGGATGTAGTACTATGAGTCTATGACTTATATGTTAGGAAACCTACAACAGACCTAAACTATTACATAAAGGATGTGAGCTAACTTCATTCATTACCAATCACAATCAGCTTTGTGTTGGATTGGATATTCATGAAATCTACGAATATATATTTAGGTTCTTCGGAGAGGGATTCAATCATTCAAGACATAACTGAAGAAGAAAGAAGACCAAACAATTAAAAGTCTTGGAGACTGCTTTTATTTAATAACCCCCCTCATTAAGAACCAAAAAAAAAACAAAAGTTTGTTAATCTATACGGCTTCTTTAAGCAATTCGGAGAATAAGAAGACAAATGATAAACAAAGAAAATAGTGCAAACAATAGATTAGGGAGAAAGGAATAAGAAAGGGAAAACAAAATGCCGGAACTTTTAAATAAAACAACAGTACGTACCTACATTATGATTAACAAGTCGAAAGAAAGAATTTCCGAGATCAGAACAAAATCAGAGGAGAGAAAATCCCGAAACTGTTGACTACACAATAGAAACGAAACTGAAACTGAAACTGAAACCAATTAACACATTTTACGACTAGAAGCGGTGGAATTCTTCTCACAATTTTCAAATTTTCAACGTTATAGTATAGTAACTTGGGGAATAAGTCATTTTAACAGTTTTTACATTTGCCGACCATAATGGGGAAAGACATAAATACCCATTGGTATTGTAATTTTTCGGTCGGCCTATCTTTAAGCTCAAAAGCTTTCGCTGACGTTAGTCGCAGACTATTTAGGTACAATCATACATATCGATTTGGATGTGAAAATTCCATCAATAATTGGTTGGGGTTAAATAGTTGCAATGTACGCCATCCCTTAAAAATGATTGAACTACTTTAGTTGAAACCATTATCTTTAAACAAAACCTGTCGCATAATAAACAAATTAGTTGATTTGGTAAAGTTTTGACTTTTATTGGTAAAATATTGTTTACGGGTTAAATATTTGTATCACTGAAAACGAATGAATATTTTATTTGAAACCATATGTTTTTTGTTTTATTGGTCAACGAAATAATATGTTTACATACATACACACCTACCGGCGTTTTAAAATGCTCCCACGTCGTAGAAAATCAAATGCTCTTGAAACTATCGGATGTAGAGGAGTTTTCACGTCCGAACTAATTTGTTATTTAATTTGTTTCTTAAAGTTAATTGGAGCATATAGAGATTAAGACAAAATTGAGCTACTCCCTCCTTGTTTCTTCATGTATTTTAATCATATACTTTTTTGTGATAATCAAAGATTTGGAGATTTTTTTTTATAAAACTTCATCATACAAATTAAATTCTGATTATTTGAATTTTAAAATGCAAAAACATTAAACAACCAAACGACATGCAGTTCAGACGTAAAATCAAGAAACGGTAAGCAACTTTAGGCACCACTCGCCGTGCCTTGGTCCAAAAGAAATTCACATTCCTCGGCGACTTTCGACAGCGATCCATGTCCCGACTTCTCCGCCGTGTATCTCAGCTTCTTCACCTTCTTTCTCATCTCACAACCTTCCTCTTCCACCATAATCCTTCTCACCAACACCTCTACCTCCGACCTCGGAATCACTCCCTCCCACGGCAATTCTTTAGATCGGACAGCAATACCAAGCTCCTCATTGAGCAGCGTTGCATTCATCTTTTGATCCCCAAAAAGCGGCCAAGCGATCATCGGAACGCCGCTAACCACGCTTTCAAGAATGGAGTTCCAACCGCAGTGAGTCAAAAACCCTCCAACGGCTTTGTGAGCTAATATCTCAGCTTGCGGTGCCCATGATGGCACCACCAGGCCTCTCTCTTGAGTCCGGCTAACGAACTCTTCCGGTAGATAATCCGGCGTACAATCTCCTCTTTGGACCGATAAATACTCGCTGCTAGCTGAACCGTCTACAGGCGGTCGGACCACCCAAACAAACCGTTGCTGACTCAGCTCTAGCCCCCAAGCAAATTCGGTTAGCTGTTTAGAAGAGAGAGAGCCGCCGCTTCCGAATGAAATGTAAAGCACCGACTCGTCCTGCTGTTCGTTTAACCAATCCAAAACCGGATGATTGGCACTCGATGGATCAGCCGGTCTGCACAACGGACCAATTGGATAGACCGGTACACGAGCGATTTTACCCAAGAGATTAGGATCCTGAAGAGATTTCAAAGTCTTGGACTCCATATCATCCCATGAGTTCACAATGATGCCATCAGCCGTCGGAGGTAGTGAACTGAGAGGAACAAGTTCTTGGTATATCTGGTCGGTCGGGTCAAGGTACGATTCGAGAGTGTCCTCAAACCGAACCGGTTCACATCCCGGTATAGCCAAAGGTTTCTTGTTGACTATGTGCTCTTCTTCAACGTCTTTGTCCAGCGTTGGAAAATACATAGACACCGCGAGAAAGCGCGCACTTGAGGGGATGAAGGCATAAGTCAACATGTTGAACTCTTTACCGATCGGTATCGCGTCCAAGCCTAACAAGTCCACGATCAGAGCCGTTGGTTTAGGCTGCATGGCAGCGATCTTTGATCGGAGGGTGGAAACGGTCTCACGCATCATGAACAAGATCTTGACCGCGATAAAAGTCGATGAGTCAACTAGGCCTGAGATGTCTGGAGACGGGAGACCGATGATGTCGATGAGGCTGGCGTCGGAGCCAGGTGAGCTGAGGAATTGGGACTGAGCGGAGGCTGCGTCAGCTTCGAGGACGAAGATGGTGATGCGGAAGCCGTGAGAACCAGCTAAGCGTTTTCCGAGTTCGATCACCGGGATGACGTGGCCCATTCCTGGGCTGGCGAGCATTACCGCGTGAGGTTTTGTAATCTCCATAGCTTTGATCGCCGATTCGATGAACGTTGCCTTTTTTCGTTTGTTGTGTGCCTTTTTGTTGTTGTTGTTGTCGTTGTGTGCGTTTAATATACATATATAGAACCAAAAGTCTTTAAGCATTTTGTAAATAAATTAAAAAAATGGGGCAGTTTTGTTTAAAAACAATTGATGTGGTAGTAGATAGACCTTTTTTTATATTTACTTATTACAATCTATTAAAGAAAACAAAAGATATGTATCATTTATGTATTTTTCAAGCAATCGGAAGAACAATGACACAAATTATAAACTAAGGATTTGTCTAGAAGAAAAAAAGTTTATATACAAAGAAAAAATAATGGGAGGCAATTGTCGATGTCCTGCTAGACACGGAACAAGATATGATCATCTCATTGTTTCTGAAGAGCAAGCAACAGTTTCTTGGATTTGGAGAGAAATGAATGGACGAAGTCATGGTGAACAACCTACACCTCCATCGTGCCTCAATCAACGCATTGACAAAAAAGTCCGTAATAGACTCACATCTATACGTAGCTTGGGTGATGCAAGATTCGACAATGGCATGCAAACTTGGTTCGTAGCTTAGGTCAACGAAACCATATTTTACTTAAACCTATCAGCATTTTTAAATGCTCCCAAAACTATCGGATGGAGAGGAGTTGTCACGTTCAAACTAATTTGTTATTGGTTTTACTTAAACTAATTGGAGTACATAGAGATTAGACAAAATTAAGCTACTCCCTTTGCATTCAAACAGTGAATGTTTGAGTTTTAAAATGTAAAATACAGTAGTGATTTTTTTTATGATAACAACAAGTGTGGTGGTAACATGAAAGAAAGGCGGAAACGAATACAATATTCAAAAAACATTCAAACGACACGCAGTTCAGACGTAAAATCAGCAAACGGTAACCAACATTAGGCACCACGCGCCGTGCCTTCTTGGTCCAAAAGATGTTCACATTCCTCGGCGACTTTCGACAGCGATCCATGTGCCGACTTCTCCGCCGTGTCTCTCAGCTTCTTCACCTTCTTTCTCATCTCACAGCCTTCCTCTTCCACCATAATCCTTCTCACCAATACCCCGACCTCCGTCCTCGGAATCACTCCCTCCCACGGCAGTTCTTTAGATCGGACAGCAATACCAAGCTCCTCATTGAGCAGCGTTGCATTCATCTTTTGATCCCCAAAAAGCGGCCAAGCGATCATCGGAACGCCGCTAACCACGCTTTCGAGAATGGAGTTCCAACCGCAGTGAGTCAGAAACCCACCAACGGCTTTGTGAGCTAAGAGCATGTATAATGGTGGGTGCTTAATAAAACGCTTAATAATATTTTACTATTAAAATTATCATTGGGACTCGAGAGAAAAATAGAAAAAAGAGAAGAGAGAGAAAGAAAAGTGGAGAATGAAGACAAAATGTGTTTACTTTTTCCTTCTCAATTTTTTCTTTCCAATTACTATGTGACACGTTGCACAAGCAGCGGTGCTTGTCACGCCTAAATAAGCTTCGAAGCTTCCTTTTATCAGCATTTTTGATTTATTTTTTCTCTAAGCTCCCTCTCAAGCGACTAGCGTTGGACATGCTCTAATATCTCAGCTTGTGGGGCCCACGAAGAGACCACCACGCCTCTCTCTTGAGTCCGGCTAACAAACTCTTCCGGTAAATAATCCGGCGAACCATGGCCACTGTTGACCGATAAATACTCGCTGCAAGCCGAACCGTCTACCGGCGGTCTGACCACCCAAATGAACCGTTGCTGACTCAGCTCGAGCCCCCAAGCCAATTCAATTAGCTGTTTAGACGAGAGAGAGCCGCCGCTTCCGAATGAAATGTAAAGTACCGACTCATCTGGTTGTTCGTTTAACCAATCCAAAACCGGATGATCAGCATTCGATAGATCAGCCGGTCTGTACAACGGACCAATTGGATATACCGGTACACGAGCAATTTTACCCAATAGCGTTGGGTCTTGAAGAGATTTCAAAGTCTTGGACTCCATAAAATCCCATGTGTTCACAATAATGCCATCAGCCGTCGGAGGTAGTGAACAGAAAGGAACAAGTTCTTGGTACATCTGATTGGTCGGGTCAAGGTATGGTTCGAGAGTATCCTCAAACCGAACCGGTTCACATCCCGGTATAGCCAATGGTTTCTTCTTGATTATGTGCTCTTCTTCAATATCTTTGTCCAGCGTTGGAAAATATATAGTCACCGCGAGAAGACGCGCACTTGAGGGGATGAAGGCAAAAGTCAACATGTTGAGCTCTTTGCCAAGCGGTATCGCGTCCAAGCCTAACAAGTCTACAATCAGAGCCGTTGGTTTGTGCTGCATCTCCTCGATCTTTGATCGGAGGGTGGAAACGGTCTCACGCATCATGAACAAGATCTTGACCGCGATATAAGTCGATGAGTCAACTAGACCTGAGATGTCTGGAGTCGGGAGACCGATGATATGGACGAGGCTGGCGTAGGAGCCAGGTGAGCTGAGGAATTGGGACTGAGCGGAGGCTGCGTCAGCTTCGAGGACAAAGATGGTGATGCGGAAGCCGTGAGATCCAGCTAAGCGTTTTCCGAGTTCGATTACCGGGATGACGTGGCCCATTCCCGGGCTGGCGAGCATTACCGCGTGAGGTTTAGTAATCTCCATAGCTTTGATTGTCGATTCGATGAACGTTGTTGCCTTTTTTCGTTTGTTGTGTGCGTTTTTGTTGTTGTTGTCGTTGTGTGCGTTTAATATGTATATAGAAGAACCAAAAGTCTTTAATATTTGGTAAATAAAATAAAAATTGGGCAGTTTTGTTTAAAAACAATTTATGTGGTAGTAGATAGACCTTTTTATATTTACTTACAATCTATTAAAGAAAACAAAAGATATGTATAGTTTACGTATTTTTCAAGCAATCGGAAGAACAAGGACACAAATTATAAACAAAGAATTTTGTCTAGAAGGAAAAAAGTTTATTTATAAAGGAAAAATAATGCACATATTATGGACCCAAATTAAGTGTATGCTTAATCCAATTACCCTAAACACAAGTCTTTTCTTTTTCTTGGCAATAATCAAATTTCTTTGTTAAATAAAGATTAAACTCTCGAAATAACAAAGTGGATATCAGGTAGTTTCAGCCGAGAAAACAATTTGTTCGAGTGTCCCCGATCATAAAGAGCAACTCTTCTTCACATTCACTTAATCGAAATCGAAAACAAGCAAAAATAGTCGAGGATTTAGTACGAAGATGATACAATCACGTTGCTAAAAATCTGGGGGTGGATTTCTTCTCACAATGTTTTTTTTAACAGTAACGTGTGGAGGAAGTTTTATTTTTCTTCTTCTTCTTCTTCTTCTTCTTCTTCTTCTAACGTCCAACAGTTAATATGGCCTTATTTGCTATATTGGACTAAGCTATAATTCTATAAAGCCCATCAGTATTTGTATTATTTTCACGCCGGAAGCTAGTTTTGTTGTTGTAATTGGTTTAAATCTGGTTAGTATTGCATTTAATTGGTTAGTGCTTGCTTGGTACCACATTAAACTGTGTTCCGAGTTCCGACTACTGAGGTTTCGAACTATGATTTCAGATTGATATAAGTTCTTCTAGTTCGGATGTAATTAGGTTTTAAACTTTGTTTTTATGGAGATATAGTACAAGAATTTAGTTTGGACTACATCTAGTGCTATCGACTATCGTGAAGAAATAGATTGTCTAAGCTTGTTTTTGATTTTGAAAAATTAGTTGTTAAACAAACAAAGAGAGAAATTGGTCTCTATCAAACAATAGTCTTGAACACAAACACAAATAGTTGCCAACTCGACAAGCTTGGACCACATGATAACAGTTTAACTTAATCTACATATAAAACAAATTTCATAGTCACAAATTAATAATAATATAGCCAGTATACTACGTGGATTCAATTTCAATTGTGTAACCTTTTCAAGGAATATACATGTATAACAACTTGTAATAAATCTATGACTACCACAGTCAAGCGGTTGCTTATAAGACGATTTTTTTTTATAATACATGGAATCAAATAAGACAAGCATATAAATTATGCCTTTGAATGGTAACACAAATCAAATAATGCATTATATGTATACTTTTCGGTGGACAATGCATTATATGCTGCATAATTTATGCAGAATCAATTGATAAGATACTGACATACTGTAACACAAGCCATTGCTTAAAAGTTGAAATGATTGAAGTATTTTATTGGAACCCGTTAGCCATATCATATGGATTCAAATAAGAGTACGTGTGTGCGGTGTACTGTATAAGGAATATGACAATAGAAAACAAAACACTACTAGTATTTTAAAGACATTTTAAAATGCGCCCATGCATATCCCAATAATATCGGAGGTAGATCAACTGTCACATCCGAATCGTGAGTGAGTGCTGTTTTTATAGCTCTAGTTGGTTTTGATCACACTTTTCTTTGACTTGATTAGTTCTAAAAGCCATTACTCATTACAGGCTTTCAGCCCACGCCTACAATTTATTTCTTCTTAATCTCAGTTCCAATAAAATTAAAGTTTCTCTAATCAACCAGGCGTTTATTATAAAAAAAAAAAAATCAAATAGTCCTGAATAAAGAAGATTAATAAAGTTCGTTGAAAGTATATATAAGACAAAATTGAGCTACTCCCACTTTGTGTTTTTTACTGCCTCCCACTTTGTTTCTTTAGATAGATAATGTATGTCAATTAGATGTCAGGTTCAATAATTTATCTAGATTCTAATACAATTACCTAAGGGTATACTAGTAATGGTTATGAAATCTTACTATAGAACTAAATAACTAATGCAGTTACCATCATCATAGTTTGTTATACATCAACAGATTCTTATACGAAAAGTTTATAAATCAACATTGATAGAAAACGTAATTACACAAATTAAAAACCGATTCTTTTATTTATTTGTACAATGTAAATACACTAGACCCACTTACATTGACAAAATAAAAACACTATAGCATGCGGCACGACCTATATAGTAACTGAATAGTGAGAATACAAATATTTCAAAGACAGTAAAAACGACACGCAGTTGTAAGCATTACAATTTCAAACGGTAAGCATTCTTAGGAACCACGTGCCTTTCCTTTGACGCGCTCTAAATGACGCTCGCACTCGTCGGCGACTCTCGACAGAGACTTGTGTGCCGTTCCACTTCCACCGTCGCAACTCACCGACTCCGCCGCCGTGTCTTTCAGCTTCTTCACCTTGTCTCTCATCACACAACCTTCCTCCTCCACCATTATCCTTCTCACCAATGCCTCTATCTCCTCCCTACAAATCACTCCCTCCGACGGTAATTTCTTAGACCGGACGGCAATTCCAAGCTCCTCGTTGAGCAGCGTCGCATTCATCTTCTGATCGGCGAAAAGCGGCCAGGCGATCATCGGAACACCGTTGACAACACTCTCAAGAATCGAGTTCCAACCGCAGTGGGTCAGAAACCCTCCAACGGCCTTGTGGGCCAGGATCTCAGCTTGCGGGGCCCACGTAGGGACGACCATGCCTCTCTCGTGAGTCCGGCTAGCGAAATCTTCCGGTAGATAATCCGACGTACAGTTTCGTCTTTCCCCGTTGTTAACCGTGAAATACTCGCTGCTAGCTGGACCGTCTACAGGCGGTCGGACCACCCAAACGAACCGTTGCTGACTCAGCTCGAGCCCCCAAGCCAATTCCGTTAGCTGCTTAGCCGAGAGAGAGCCGCCGCTTCCGAATGATACGTAAAGCACCGACTCGTCCGGTTGTTTGTTTAACCAATCCAAAACCGGATGATTAGTTTTCGATGGATCGACCGGTCTGCTCAAAGGACCAATTGGATAAACCGGTACACGAGCGATCTTACCCAAGAGATTAGGATCTTGAAGAGATTTCAAAGTCTTGGACTCCATATCATCCCAAGTATTCACAATGTAGCCATCAGCCGTCGGGTATAGTAAACCGAGAGGAATACATTCCCGGTACGTCTGGCCGTTCGGGTCAAGGTATGGTTCAAGGGTGTCCTCAAACCGAAGCGGTTCGCATCCCGGTATAGCTAATGGTTGCTTCTTGACTATGTGCTCTTCTTCGACGTCTTTGTCCAGCGTTGGGAAATACATAACCACCGCGAGAAAACGCGCGTTTGAGGCGATGAAGACATAAGTCAGCATGTTGAACTCTTCACCGAGCTTTAACGCGTCCAAGCCAATCACGTCTACGATCAGAGCCGTTGGTTTGTGCTCCATCTCAGCGATCTTTGACCGGAGGGTGGGAATGGTCTCACGCATCATGACTAAGAGCTTGACGCCGACAAAGGCTGACGGGTCCACTAACCCTGTGATGTCCGGCGTGGGGAGTCCGATGACGTCAACAAGGTTCCCGTCGGAGCCAGGTGAGTTGAGGAATTGGGACTGAGCGGAGGCTGCGTCGGCTTCGAGGACGAAGATGGTGACGTGGAAGCCGTGAGATCCAGCTAAGCGTTTTCCGAGTTCGATCACCGGGATGACGTGGCCCATTCCTGGGCTGGCGAACATGGCCGCGTGTGGTTTTGTAATCTTCATAGCTTTGATCAATGATGATTTTTTGTTTGTTTGGTTGTATGATAAAATCAATGATGATTTGATGAAGGTTGGCACTTTTCTCTACTCTGTTTTGTGAGTTTGATATATAGAACCAACAATCTTAAAACGTTTATAAAATGGTAAAGGTCTTTGTCTATCTACCACGTTGATTGTCTTATTCAAAACTTGTCCCATTTTCTAATATGTGTATGTGTAAGTGTATCTCAACTATACATATTTAACTATTTATATATTAGATGACGTGTAGCGCAAATTTCAAATATCAAATTAATTAGATGATTTGTCATGGTTTTGAGTCTTTTGACACTGTTCGTATTTTAAATTTAATCAAATCTATCACTAATATATTTACCAATAAATTTAGGATTTCTGTCATTTTTTGTTCAGTTAAGTTTACATTCGAATTTAGTTTTGTAGATTTATAAATAACGACAATTTATTCAAACCATACTAAGATATAATTCGATTATTGATACAACAATTTGGTCCAGATCTATCCTTATTTTAATCAGGGTAGGTGGTCTACTGTCAATTAGTGAACAATAGCGTGGAGAGGAGAGGCTTTATTTTTCTTCTTCTAACTTTTAGTATTTCTTCGACTGTTGTGACGGAACGGAGCTTAATATGGGCTTACTAGTTATATTGGGCCAAGATATAAACGGAGCCTATTCGTAGTTTTATTTAATTGTTCAAAAAAAAAAGAGAGAGATACTTGTTTATCATCCTCAAAGATACAACTTCATTTGTATATCTACTACAAACTTGAAAAGATACATTGTGTTTCTCACCTTCAACAAATAGTAACAACCCAATACTAGACTACAACCTAAAATAGCATAGTAAGGTGAGAAGAAAGAAACCTTTTTTGGCAATATTTTCCGACACACATGGTCGGTCTTGACATTTCTGTCTTTATTCTAGAATAGCTTTTTAAGTATTGGATATAATTATATAGTACACAGATTCCTTCAATGAAATCTCACAAACAACTTGTTCCATTCCAAGATTGTACAAATATGTCCAAATTTTAACCAAAACAAAAGAAAAATGTTGTACAAATATGCCATTGCCCAAAAGAGTGCAGTTGCTTATGCGTCAAGGCACTGATGAAGCTTCGGGTAAGCCTCTTAACACCATACCATCGAACCCATCATCTATCATCTCTTAAGTCCCATTATATCCTTCATGAATCCAACTGCATCAAACCCCGAGGCAGCAACATTTATTACACTTTTGAACACATGGAGGATGAAAGATCCATGCATTTGCTAGGAGGTGGACATTGTCTCCGTAGTGGCTCGTCTTCTTTGCCATTATTTGAAATAAAAGTCATTCTTTCCAAAAGACGCCGGCACTCGTCGGCGACTCTCGACAGCGACTCGTGCCCTGATCCACCACCGTCGCAGCTTAACGACATCTCCGCCGTTTCCCTCAACTTATTCACCTTCTCTCTCATCTCGCAACCTTCCTCCTCCACCATAATCCTTCTCACCAACGCTTTGATCTCCTCCCTCGATATCACTTCTTCCGACGGCAGTTTCTCTGCCCTGACCGCGATTCCTAGCTCCTCGTTGAGCAGCGTCGCGTTCATCATCTGCTCCGCGAAAAGCGGCCAAGCGATCATCGGAACGCCGCTAACAACGCTCTCAATGATCGAATTCCAACCGCAATGAGTCAAAAACCCACTCACGGCTTTGTGGGCTAGGATCTCAGCTTGCGGGGCCCAAGAAGAAACCACGAGACCTCTTTCTTGAGTCTTGCTAACAAACTCTTTCGGCAGATAATCCGGCGTACCGTCTCGTGGTTCGTCGCTGTTAACCTTGAAATACTCGCTGCAAGCTGAACCGTCTACCGGCGGTCTGACCACCCAAACGAACCGTTGCTGACTCAGCTCAAGCCCCCAAGCCAATTCGGTTACCTGTTTAGCCGAGAGAGAGCCGCCGCTTCCGAATGATACGTAAAGTACAGACTCAACCGGTTGTTTGTTTAACCAATCCAAAACCGGATGACTAGTTTTCGATGGATCAACCGGTCTGGTCAAAGGACCAACCGGATAAACCGGGTTACGAGCGATCCGACCCAAGAGCGTTGGGTCTTGAAAAGATTTCAAAGTCTTGGGCTCTATAGCATCCCATGTGTTCACAATTAAGCCATCAGCCGTTGGATAAACTAAACCGTAAGGAACAAATACCCGGTATAACTCGTCCGAGGGGTCAAGGAATGTTTCAAGAGTGTCCTCAAACCGGACCGGTTCACATCCAGGCAAAGCCAAGGGTTTCTTCTTGATTATGTGCTCTTCTTCGACGTCTTTCTCCAGCGTTGGGAAATACATAATCAACGCTAGAAAGCGCGCGTTTGAGGCGATGAAGATGTAAGTCAACATGTTGAACTCACCACCGAGCTTTAACGCGTCCAAGCCGAACAAGTCTACGATCAGAGCCGTTGGTTTGTGCTCCATCTCCTTGATCTTTGATCGGATGGTTGGAATGGTCTCACGCATCATGATCAAGATCTTGATCCCAAAATGGATTGATGGTTCCACTAAGCTGGAGATGTCCGGCGTTGGGAGTCCGATGACGTCAATGAGGTTTGCGTCGCAGCCTGGTGAGTTGAGGAATTGAGATTGAGCGGAGGCTGCTTCGGCTTCAAGGAGAAAGATGGTGACGTGGAAGCCGTGAGATACAGCTAAGCGTTTTCCGAGCTCGATCATCGGGATGATGTGGCCCATTCCTGGACTGGCGAACATGACGGCATGTGTTTTTGTAATCTGCATCGCTTCGGTCGGTGAATGTTTAGCTTTGTTTGATGTTTGGGTTACTCTCTGATAGTTGGAAGTGATCAAATATATAGACCTTCAACATTTTACCCAAAAAAAGAAAAAAAAAATGTATATAGACCTAAAAGTCTTCCAAAGTTTGTAATAAATAGTATAAAATAAGGTCTTATCTACCATTTTAATTCTCTTGTCTTTTACGAACAAAAGTACAACAAATCTAATTCAATAGTATAATAAATATGTCAAAATGTCATAAGATTTATTAGCGATCAAGAGGGGGAGATTCCGTGACCAAAGACAGCCACTGCAAAAAGAAACAAAGAAGCTGTGGCTATCGGTCCAATATTATAAAACTAGATATATTTTTTTCAATAATAGAGTAAATGCTTACACACTTACATGTATAATAGTAATATGAAACAAGCTTGGCCACTTCAAGCTAAAACAGTTTTTGTAATATGGAATTGTCAAATCGTCGGACAGAAATGAATAATTTCTGAGATAAGGCCAACATAAATTGCTATCACCTGAGACCCAACTTGCTTCACACGAAGAACAAACACTTCACAAAGGCAAAACGAACGGATATAAATAATTTCATAGAAAAGGCCAACACAAATTGCTATCACCTAGAAACACATATTGCTATCATTAACTTTTTTCTTCGATAGGTTAATTAGTCTCTAACCAAATTTGGTCATAAACGCTTTACATTGCATAGACTAAATCAACTTTTATACTCGTTATATTATTGGGACGATTCGTCTAAGGGATAAAACGGATATGTATCTCATTTCTCTACAATAATATCGGTTATCGAACGTCCCCACCCTCATCAAGTCATCATAAATGCTAATAATTATCAACGTCTGACTTTTTCATAACAAATTTATCAACATTGGGCTGCGAGAGCGGTGGCGTCTTTGGGATAGAATTATTAGCTTATCGTCATGCAAGTTGAACATAGACTACCGAGTGTCGGAGTGCCGTAACGACACCGTATCTGGATGCTATGAGAAAGAGAGAGAGAGAGAGAGAGTCAACTAATTAAGAGCAATCAAGTTCGTTCGTGTAGTATAGATTCCTGATGAAAATTAACGATAGAGAGGTTTTTGTTTTTTGTTTTTGTTTTATTCTTTTCAAAACGATAAGTCTTTTTCTCTAGAATTGCGTTAAAAAGTTTATTTGTATATAAGGAAAATGCCATGTTTGGATCTTACGTAAATCCCACGTTACTTAAAATGACCGAAAGATTGTTGGATTGATAATTTTCTAGCTCTTCAATTCTTGAAGACAAATTGACAGGAACTAAACAATAAGGAGTGATACTTTATTCTGTTTCGCAGTAATAATTACGAGTATTTGTTTTTGGTTTGACAAGTATTCTCTCGTGCAGTTCCACTTCCAAAATTCAAACTATATATATCCCAAGTTTCCCAACTCCCAAGTAGAAATGATTATAACTCTTTAAATAGTTTGTTTGTAAACTCGATCAATCTATTATAGATTAGCGCTTAACGTAAGTAAAAAAATAACATTAAGATAGTAGATTCGTACAG
Source organism: Microthlaspi erraticum (assembly GCA_902728155.2). Lineage (NCBI taxonomy): Eukaryota > Viridiplantae > Streptophyta > Magnoliopsida > Brassicales > Brassicaceae > Microthlaspi > Microthlaspi erraticum. The sequence continues at coordinate 923,872 of CACVBM020000444.1, read as the reverse complement.
TTAACTGAATGGTTTACGAGTATTAAGCGAAGGTTATACACTCAAGCATGTAAATGCGTTTATCGTCTTATGACTTTTAGAGTCATAGATTGTGTTTGCCTGTAAGTGTATAGCTACGGCCTTTCTCGCGGCCCATTCTGGTCTACTAAGTCAATGACATGTTTTAGCCCACTGAATGGGAAAACGATTCTACTGTTTGTAGGAAAATGAATAGCAAACCGGAATGTTCTCTTCCAAACTGAATCTTTATAAGTAAACCGATGTGAGCATGACCCGAATATACATAACATACATTTTGTATTCCTTTGAAAAAACAATTTACATGTACAGTATTTGTTTAGGTCCCCCCCAAGAAAAAAAAACTTGAACTTAACCCAAAACGTAGTGATACGGAAATGCTATTTGGTATTAATATATGACAAACTTAGTGATCCTACTAAGATGTCTATACTACACGATCATTATTCTTTAATAAAAACTACTTCCTCAAAGTAAAATTAAAAACATGCTCCAACAGAAACTAAAAAGGCTTAATAATACATTTACAAATATATCAGTCTCTCAAACTTTTCATAATCGTTGTTTCAAACGTGTAATACTATTAAGGACAAAAGTCTTATAGAACACATGAACCAACCAACCTCTCATGTTTTTAATAGCAGAAACAGCATTTTTCCAACAATACAGTAAGTCACGTAACGATTGATATAGTTTATTTCCCTCATTTAATTTCTTAGAAATAAATAAAATATTACAGGTCCACTAAAAATGGCTGTATGATAGATAGGCACATTGAAAGGTCACGCGTGGTTAGAGAGAGAAATCACATTCACATGCCTCCATCTCCACATGGGGTATGGTCCCTCTCACTTTCACTCACACACTTGCATTTTTCATATCCATCATCACATTTAGAAAATAAAAAAAAATATAAATGAACAACAACGATCACATTTCTTTAAACAAATTAGATTTTGTGAAATGAAGCATTTGATAATGACTATACCAGTAGTGGTCATGATTCATGAATACGTGAACAAGACCAAGAGAAGAAAAACCAAAAGACCATTAGCTACGGCTAAACCGGACCATGGTTTACTGATCCCTTCCTAATCGTTAAAATACGATAATACCCCGGCCTACATTTCAGCCGCGTCCTTTGGCGTTACCTAACGTCAGCTCCAAGTCATCGATACCAACATCGTGAATCTTCTCACCTTCCCAAGGCTTCACCGTCATTTCTCCTCCGCCGCTACCGCTACGACTACCGCTGACACAAACGCTGTTTTTGACGAGGTTAAAAGTCGGAGACGGCGGACATGTCTGAGAAACGTTTACCGGTTGGAAACTGGTCCATCGACACGAATCGACCGTCGAGACATCAGATTCGTCGCATTCGGGGATCGATGTGTAGTGGTGGAGCCGTCGTGTTGGGCTCGACGGAGCTGACACTGCGAAATTGCTGATCTGCCATCTCGGGAGTCTCGGATTTGAGCCTCGAGGTGATGAAATCGGAGGCGTGACAGGGGCACTATTGGAAATTCGGAGAGGAGCTAGATTTCCCGACGAAGCGAGGTTTTGGAGGTAAGGGATGAGATAAGTCGAGGACTGATTCGGGTCGAACCGGTTGGGGTTGTGATCGAACCGGGTCGGGCTTGGGTAAGACGACGAGGCTGGGCTCGCTTGGTACGACGGAATTGGGCTTTGAAAGGCCGATGACTGCGGGCTGAGCTGGATTGACGAACACGCGCTCACGCGCGGCGGTGTTGCTTCTGTTGGTCGGGAACCCTGTCGGAAAATTTACAATGTCGGAATCGGAAAATTGTAATTTAAAAACAAAATTCGAGAATTGGGTGGATTTAAGAGATTGAAGATCGAACCTTTCGGTAAATAGTGCCGTCTTCGTGGACGATCCAACCAGCTTCAACGCAGAGAGCTTTGAGGACCTCATTGTTGTCACAATGCTTGGGGAGTTTGTAATTGCCCTGAGATCTGAGTCCGGTGAATATCTTAGCTGCTATGGCTCTTCTACGTCGCTCTCTCCTCTTGTTGTTCTCTCTCTCCTTCCACGTCGGCATTCTCCCCGCCGCTCCAGCTCCCGCCGCCGCCGATGATTCTCCTCCTCCACCTCCTGATGCCGTCATTCTCTCTCTCTCTCTGTCTCGTCTCTGCGGTCTCTCTGTTATTTACTTGACAAGTTTCGTTTTTTCAGAGTGATTTCTGGTGTTTTTGTTTGTGTTGCGTAATTCTCGAGAAGCGAAAAGACTAAAAGAGTTTTCATTCACGAGGAGAGAACAGAGGAGGCAAAAGTTATAAGCTTTTTGGGTTTTATTTACAGTAATTTAATGGAGAAAAAGATTATATACATATAGCCATTTGATTTCGTTACGTATTATTAGGACGAACTATATACATAACTTATTATAAGTAATTTTGGCATATTAACCCGAAGAAAAAAGTGAAACAAAAGAAGGTGAATCGATGACATCACTTACTGTTCAAAAGCTTGACTTGGAAGTTGTATTATTAGAAAGCTCTCTTCTCATCTGACAATGTTCGGCGGAAAAGGGAAAAAATTCTTCATTTCGGTTTCTACACCGTTTGATCGGAATCTGTGAGGTTTAATCTAACGGATCAAAATGCGAGTGCACGGTGGAAAACATGTGTCAAGGTGCAGAAGAACAAGTGTTTTTTGAGGGGGATGAAACTATATGATGCTAAAAAAAAAAGATGCCTTTTGGTGTCTCTCTCCGGTAATTGTAGTGGTTCATAAGATCTGACGAAAATGTGAAGTTATGAACGGTTCAGATTGAGTGGTCCCCAAACAATAGCAACCTCCGGCTCCAGTCAGGTCAACATGGGAATCATGTATCATGTAACGTACTCAGAGGTTGTGGGCCCTGGTTTGCTTCACACGTGCGACACAGAAACCTATATAGCAAGCACATAGGCTATATTGCTCGAGCCGGAGCCACCACCATGGGCCCCATTCGACTTTTCGAGCCCTACAATGCACGTGACTGTGGGGGCTCTGTATTTCTGAATTCTGATGAATTTTTATACAACTGTATAGTTTATTTATAATTCTCTGAGACCCCTTCTTCTTATCAGTTTAGAATTAGACCACTCACCACTATCACTATGTGCCTAATCATTACTCTTAAAATATTATTACATGTGAAATGTGAAGTGAAAAATTCGCTAGCTTCTTGGTATAGAGAATTTTGGGAAAACAATGCTGCAGATTCTAGGATGAGCGTAACCAAATTTCCCGCTGTTACATCCACCTAACACTAACAGTCCCTTTTCGACAGATTATTCTCTTGACAAGAACGGTAGGCTCGTCGTAACAATTATTGAAGTGGATGGACTATCGAAGTCTGTTAGCATTTGTAGAGTCATCGGCGAGAATGAGTTCAGAACAATTGGAACAGCAAGTGTCGTTGTGGCGAATTATTCAGCATGCAACTATGTTCCGAGTTTAGTTAAGGCTCCACTATTTTTGAACCAAGACAGAAGTCGGGACTGAATGGAGAATACGTAGATTTAACTAGTTTGTTTTTTGGTTGTTTTCTTTAGTTTCTGCTTTGAACCATGCATATCTCATTTCTTGTTATTTTTTTACGATACATATGCTTTCGATACTGATTTCTTATTTGATTACGCTCTTCCTAATCTAATTACGTTAAAAAATAAAAACAAAGAACAAAATGTTTTATCTTATGTGGTTGTTTCTTGTTATAAAAGTAATTGGACTGGGTGTGAGTAATGGAATAATAAAAGTAACGGGAGCGAGAGTTTATGAGATGCGAACATTTTTGGATTAGGTGATCATATTATTTGGACCAATAAGGTTACAGGATATTATTTTTCTATATACATTGTGAAGACTCGACGAAAGAAACTATAGCTTTCGTTCTGAGAAGGCATGAGCCTGAGTCTTTCCTCCGAAATTCACTCGCGATCACAACCAAAGAAGCTTTCTTGAGCGAGCAACGACTGTAAATCGTGTCATGACCTACCTGGCGAGATGGACGAACTAGCACGTTTCTGACCATGAATCGTGTCATGCGTTATAGTAAGGCCCTTTGGGTCTTCACTTTTGGTCTTTGTCTCCATTTGTTTAGGAATGTAGTAGATTCATAGACATTGCGTTTTTCTTATTGTGATGAAATTTGAAACGTTGCTTCTGCAAGTGCATGTGACTGATCTTCTTCCACGACATGGAACCTGTGTATATCTTCTTGGCATACGAAATTTTTTTATGAACATTTTTATTTCCATTCATATGTTCTCAAACTCGTCGGAGACAGTTTGATGGGCCTGGGTGTTTGGCCCAGTGAGCATTCGTTTTGTATGTTATTCTCTCAACAAATTAACCCTAATATGTGGAACTCAAAGTAAAAAGTAAAAAGATCGATAAAAGAAGCTTGTCAAAAAAGCAAAATAATTTTTAAAAGATTGAAGCCAGTGGGAGATAAAAGAAGGACACCAGTTTTGTGCATCTGTTCTGATTTGGTGTCATCAGTTTCGAAGAGGTTGGTTCCTAGCTAAAAACTGATTATTTATATGTTTTCTTCTCCGTTTGTAGCTTTAGGGTTTTTTTCTTTTCTGATTTTCATATTTGCTATATACTTGCTCTCTTTTTTTCTGTATATAGACTAATTTATTGATTACGAAACCGTTACAGGCCATGACACAAACAGTGAAAAAACGGAGAATAAATTTGGCGCCGGTGAAGCTATCAAATGATCTTGAAGAGGAAATCCTCTATAGAGTTCCGTTCAAATCTCTTGCAAGATTCAGATGTGTGTGCAAGTTTTGGAACAGTCTGAGTTTGGAAGAAATATTCCTACAGAAGAACTTCTCTCATACACACAGCTACGGCGGTGAACATCGGTTTATTATATTCTCTTTCCCGGGAAGGACTTATTCCGTGGGCATTGATGATCATCTTCCGGCTATGATGTTTCAAAACCTTACCCTTCAAAAAGTTCTTCCAGTAAAGAACAAATACCAATCACTACCTATAATCTTCCAGTGAAAAAGATTGAGCATTGCGAGGGTCTCTTGTTGTGTGTCATGGACACTCACCTTTTGGTTTGGAATCCACTATCGGAAGAGAAACGATGGGTTAAATGCGACTGTCATCAGTTTAGCGAGTTTGATGATGCTTACAGCCTTGGATACGTGAACAACCATTGTGATTACAGGATCTTACGGTTTCGTTGTCCTACTAATTTTCGAAGAGCCAAACCCGCAAGAGTTGAGGTCTACGAATTCGCATCTAACACATGGAAATCTATAGATATCGTTTTTGATTGGATCCTTAGATCACCGTTGTTGCTGCTGTCTTTGCACGGAACCCCTTATTGCATTGGTCTTCGAGAACAAGACACCAAAGCTTTCTTGCAAAGCTTTGATTTTTCGAAAGAAAAGTTTCAACCAATAGACAAGTTACCGTTTACGTATGATCAGTCTAATCCTCTAGGGCTAGAGATTTTAAGAGATCGGGTTTCCGTGTTAGAGCAATGTCGTGAAACGAGGAAGATATGCGTATGGGTGAAGCATTCGCTGATGACACCCTCTTGGAGCAGATTGTTGGTCGTTGATATACCAAACTTCCCGCTGTTACATCTACCTACTAGTCGCTTTGCCACAAATTATCATCTTGACAACAACGGTAGGCTCCTCGTAACAGTGGCTGAATACAGATCTATTAGCATTTGCAGAGTCATCGGCGAGAGTCAGTTCCAAACAATGGAAGCAGGTACGAGTCGTCAATCATCATGCAACTATGTTCCTAGTTTAGTTAAGCCGCCACCATTTCCGAAGCAAGACACAAGTTGGATTCGATGGAGAAGAAATAAATAGATTCAACTAGTTTGTTTTGGCTTGTTTCCTTACTTTTTTTTTGCGTTCAGTGTTATTTTATGTGTTGAGCAGATTAAGAGTTACTTTAATCTGCTTTCTTTAAATGGACAGACAAAGCTGATGAGAATCGAAGATTCTTTTGTTAAGGTGATCATATAAATTTGGACCAATTAAGGATACAAGATTTGATTTCTCTATAAACATCCCTACATGTGAAGACTCGACGAAAGAAGATAACAGAGCCAACCAAAGTTCCACAACTTTAAATTATCAAAGAAAATATATTATCATATATAAAGGGTACAAGAAAAACTTAGCTTTCGTTCTGAGGAGGAGGCATGAGCCTAAGTCTTTCCTCAGAGACGACTCGTTCGCTTTCTTGAGCGAGCAACGACTGCAAATCGCTACCATTGGCTAAGCTATTGAACTCGACCGCTTTAGAAGGCATCGTTGGGTAAAGCCTCTGGCAGAGAGTCATCAGTCTTTTAACCGACTGAAGATACTTGCGAGTGGTTTCGTCGTTCATCATGTGAGCCACACTGTTGGTGTGGATCTTCTCTCGAGCCGAACGTTCGTGGATACCAACCATAGTCACACCGATGGGCCACGGCGCGTTCCCTATCGCTAGCTTGATGTACTGGTCCATCGCTGCGAGGTAGTCTCGCTTCCTGCAGTGGTGAACCATCACCACTAATGCTTGACGAATGTCAGCTGGTAAACCCTGCAAAGCCATAACCAAGAGAAAGAAACATTTCAATTTCATAGAACCTTCAATGTGAAAAAGTATATTAACCCCTAAAACGACAGAAAGAGAGAGACTTTCTTTTCACCTAAATGGAGATAACAGAGGCCTCAATGTCAAATTCAAGGTTACCTTCATAACAATTTGCTACCTTAACAACAGCACAAAAAGGCTACGAATTGCGATAGACTGAACATCACTGCCTATCTCTATTCCACCTAAATGGAGATAACAGAGGCCTCAATGGCAAATTCAAGGTGCTTACTAAAAGAAAAAGATTGCTACTTCATGTTCTACACTCTAAATGTATGTCTATGTAGCATTACAACTACTGAAGATTCGATATTGTCACCATATCTGAAATCAAAAGTAGCCAAAACTAATGGAACCTAAACGTTCTGCATCACTCTTCCTAAGCCAAAACTAAGTTCAATCAACATACTTATGCATTTCCACTTGCATAAACATAGTCTACATAACAATTTGCTACCATTAACACAGCAAGACTAAGGCTAAGAATTGTCAAAACAGCAAGCAAAAGCAAGAATTTATCGAAATTGAAATGGAGTTTTGTTAGTTTGTCATTACCTTGTTCCTGCATAAGTTGAAGAGAGGAGTGAGATACCTAGCACACTGCTGAAAAGTGGCTACGCTACGGTTTCTATTGCTTCTCCTCTCAGTGTTGTCCATTGCATCGAGCTCTTGCTTCCACTCAATCACCAGCTTCTTGAAGAAGACTAGGATCTTGTCCTCGTCGCATAGCTCCTCGAAATTAGCTTTCAAAACCTTGGAATCCTTATCAGCTTCAACGTCATCACTCGACTCACCACTGAGCTCGAGGTCACCGTCTCTCGTTTCTCTCTCTTCTCCGCTCTTCCTCTTCCTCTTCTTATCGGACATTGTATCGCTCTTCTTCTGCCGCTTCTTCAGCTCGGAGATGTCGCGGAGGAAATCGTTCGTCTGTCCGTCGGCCAGAATATCGCTATCCATCTCGAACAATCCTTCCTTCAACACGTGGTTGAGCCGATCGAGCCGAGCTTGGTCGTCTTCTCCGAAGAGAGTCATCGGCTGTTTGAGGATCCTCAATCGGCGAATCACTTCCTGCCTCGGGAGAATTAGGGTTTCGGTTGGGGATTTTGAATCGGCGATGATAGCGGATGCGGAGGATTTGGAACTGGAAGCAGATGAAGCAGGAGCGGATGATGATTTCTCAGCTCCTCCACCGGATTCTGCGGCGGATCTTCGCTGGGCCTTAAGGTCATGCTCGCGTCGTTCTTCCTCTCGGAGCTTCTGGAGTTTCTTCTGCTCGATATCGGATCGCTTGAAGAACTTCTTCCCACCGGCTTCATCGGCGAGGTTTTTCCTTTTCTTAAGAATTTCTTCCCGGAGCAGATCCATTAGAGAAGGTTGTTTCTTCAATCGCCGCCGGGGAGGAGATTGATTCTATCAGTGATGTGTTTCAATTACTGTATAGTTTTTAAACTATAGTAAACAGAATACGCCGGACAAGTTCGACGGCGATGTGCTACGTGTCTTATAAGTGTTCGTTTATCCTTATCTCATTAAGGTTAATGGGCTTATTATGTAAAATGGGGATTTATGGGCTCAAGTAGCGTATCTGTTTGGCCCATTATCTGTTTAATGAAATTTAAAGGGAACTTGAAAGCTTCGAAAACTGATTACCTAACTCGCTGTAATAATTTTTGGTTATCAAACGATTTTGTTGAAGAATTTATACTTTACCAATATTTTTTTGTTTACTGGTTGTTAAAATCACGGTTAATACTCACAGTGATTATAACTAGAAAAACAAACAAAAAAATCATTTATTTCAAACTTACAAACGAAGCCACATTAAACATGTTTACAACAAACCTAATTTACCAAAAGACAATATAACGTGACCATTCCCACGTGTTGCAGAAAGAGTTTTCGATAATTTGGAGAAGGAAAACTAGAAAAATAAAACAAAACAATCTTGAAAAACTGTAAAAAGGTCAAAAATTAAACAAAAGAGCCAAAAGGTAATTTGACAAACAAACAAAAAAAGATTTTCAAATCTGTGAAAAAAGACTACAACTATAAAAGTACCAATGCTAAAGCAACCCCACTTAATCTTCTCTACTATTGATGTCAAACTTTAAAAACAGTACGATTCAAATTTAATCCCAAGTGAAACGCACATGCATGGCACAACGTCATTTGGGATCATTAGTTAAGTACGGTTTTGAATATAAATAAACGCAGTAATTAACCGAAAACACGGCTCGTTTTGCTCGTTTTGTTAGTTGCAAATCAACTACTAGTAGTCTCCACTCCACTCATTAATTTCAAATGAGTCAGTTACTTTCCCATTAAACATACCTAAAAATCCGATGGAATGCTTTTAATGCAATTAGTTACATACGCATGCTCGATAACAAATAACTGAATAAGCAGGCTCATAAAACCAACAACAGTAGATTTGATACAGAAACGAGCAAGTGCATAACCATATGTGATTTAATGCAGCTGTGATTCTATAATGCTTTTTTACTCGAAACTATCAAATGAACGTGTCACTTTAAGAAAAATAACAACTTATTGGATGGGTAGGTCAGGTGACACTCAAAAGGTACCCACTATACATTGTTACGTGGCAAACGCTTAGCATATTGTTCCCAACTCCCGCCAATTAATTCCGGGTTAACGGACCGGAAAATCAGTTGGTCACTTTAACCTCCGATTTTTCACAAGATTTTGTAACTAAGAAGTTTTTGTTAAAGTTGTAGTAACTAATAAGTTTCCACTTCCACACCATCATAGTCGAATAATGTCTTACGATTGATAAATTATAGTTCTTCAACACATTGCTAATGTATATGCTTTTTTTTTGTATGCTTTACAATGTATCCTTCCATGTCTCCGTCTTACCTCTCGGGGAAAATGTTAAATTAGAAAGGAAAAGGAGGGAATTTTTTTTTTTACAATGTTAAATGTTAAATGTTAAAGGAAAAGGAAGGATTTTAGTTTACAATTTTATTATACAATGTTAAATGTTAAGTGGTCTTCAACACATTGCTAATGACTAATGTATATGTTTCTTTCTTCAACAACTTGCTGATATATATGCTTTACAATGTATCTTCCATGTCTCCGTTTTACCTCTCGGGGAAAATGTTAAATTAGAAAGAAAAAGGAGGGAAAATTTGATTTTCTAAAGTTTTAAAAGGTAACAATTTGAACAATTCACGGGAGAGAAAAAGGGCTGATTTGATAGATAAAGAGTTGATATAATAAGATCGAGTTAATTTATTAAGCCTTTAACACGTAAGGCTTCTCATATTAAATGTGATAGTGCTTATACGACCACTCAAAGTGTGTCACGTACATTCATAGACCAACAACTTCAGCATCAAGGGAACAACACATATCTTATTTGTACATATCGAATCTAAACCTCTTCTAAATGTAGATCTTTTCTGTGTGTGTGTGTGTTACTTGGTTAAATACATTCAGGCGTGGAAGAGAATGTTAAACAGAAAAATAATGCTAATGTTTAACAACTATCCTCAATAAAGACTCAATCGGTTCAAACAATTGATAGAGGAAGAGAGTTATACATACCCATACTGAAACCTTAACTCTTATAAATACATTTTTTTCCTCCTTGGCCGGAGACAACACGCCAAATCTGAAATCTCGAGGAAACAAACCAACACTTTAAATAATGTCATTTTTTCTCTCCTTTTTGCAAAAAAAAAAAAATATTTCCTAAAATAAATGTTTAATATCTCGCCGACAAATTTCATTCAATAACATTGACTTTCTCGTTACACCTTTTGATTTGAATATCACTCATTTTTTCCCTAAAGAAACTTCTCTTCCTGTCTTTTTCTTTCTCTCTCTCTCTGTCTCTCAAAAGCTAATAAATACAACATTTGCATCTAACCTTTTCTCTAACGCAAAAATGCACGAGAGCTGTTTATATCTCACCATCCTCGCCATCTTCACCGTATCTCTCGCCGCCGGCGAGAGATTCAAAGAGGCACCAGAGTTCTTCAACTCACCAGCCTGTCTCACCATCGAAAACGACGTCGACTACGCCTGTTCGGACAAAGCAGTCCACGTGGCAATGACCTTAGACGCGGCTTACCTCCGTGGCTCAATGGCCGTGATTCTCTCCGTCCTCCAACACTCCTCGTGCCCTGAAAACATCGTTTTCCACTTCGTCACCTCTAAACAAAACCACCGACTCCAAAACCACGTCATCTCTTCTTTCCCCTACTTGAAATTCCGCATTTACCCTTACGACGTAGCAGCCATCTCCGGTCTCATCTCCACCTCCATCCGCTCAGCGCTCGACTCTCCGCTAAACTACGCAAGAAACTACCTAGCAGAGATCCTCCCCACGTGCCTCTCACGTGTCGTCTACCTAGACTCAGATCTCATCCTCGTCGACGACATCACCAAGCTCTTCACCACTCACATCCCGGACGACGTCGTCTTAGCCGCGCCTGAGTACTGCAACGCCAACTTCACCACTTACTTCACACCGACTTTCTGGTCAAACCCTTCTCTCTCCATCACACTCTCCCTCAACCGCCAACGTCCTCCGTGCTACTTCAACACAGGAGTGATGGTCATCGAGCTGAAGAAATGGAGAGAAGGAGATTACACGAGGAAGATCATAGAGTGGATGGAGTTACAGAAACGTATCAGAATCTACGAGCTAGGTTCTCTGCCACCGTTCTTGCTAGTGTTCGCCGGGAACATAGCTCCGGTAGATCACAGGTGGAACCAACACGGTTTAGGAGGTGACAACTTCAGAGGACTGTGCAGAGATTTGCATCCTGGTCCAGTGAGTTTGTTGCATTGGAGTGGCAAAGGGAAGCCTTGGGTGAGGTTAGACGGTGGTCGACCTTGCCCGCTCGATGCTCTTTGGGTCCCGTATGATTTGTTAGAGCCACGTTTTGACCTCATCGAGAGTTAAGAGTTAGAGTCTAGACATTGTTAAAGTATATTTTTGACTGGGAAGTGTAAAATAGGAAGAGGAGTGATACTTGAAGAAAGGACATACATAGTCGGATATGTAATTAGTTTGGTGATGGTAGCTATACTCTCGTAACTCATCATTGCCTGCTTCTAGCATCATAAATTCGATACCTATAAGCTAATAATTGTGAATATATCTTACGTATGTACCAAGGCGAATCTAAGGATGTAATATCATAAATATACGAGAGCTTTTCTGTTTGCAAATTTACTATCTAATAACTTTGTTTTTACTGTTAAAGTTATATTATCATCTACCAGTTGGTTTTAGTATGAAAAATCAATATGAAACTTCAAGGTTTTAGGCTTCTAGAAAAAATAAACGTGAGAAACAATTAGTTTAGATTTATACTCATAATCACTGTATTATTTATGTTCTTACACACTCGACATTATTAACCTTGTTAACAAAAAATAATAATAATATTGTATTATACGTTTATTTGTTTACTAGTTTTTAATAGAAATGTCGTTGAAGATTCTCTTTTAATTTTTTATATTAACAAAGTTTTTGACTTGTCTAATTTTATTAACGTATTTCAAATTGAAGGTTTAGAATACAACCTGATTACCTGAAACTATGTGTTTATTTATGAAAACAGTTGAACAGTCGTCGGTGGTTTTTATAAGATTTTTAGCTGAAGTTGTAAAGGATTAATCTGCTTGGTAAGGGTAAAGCTTAAGGATTTTAATCTTCGACAACCTCACGATATCTAGCTTATACAGTGAGTTTAATTAATTATATTCTTTTCATGTGAATTAGATTGGATTTTAATTTTTAAAGTTAATAACTTTATATATCATGCATAAGCATGCGGAAGAAAATGATTTAGTACGATTATTAAATATGATTTGGTAGATGTTGATTGTAATGACGATATTGTCATGGTAGTTGCAGTTTCTTTGTGTGATTGATTTGAGCTGTCTACCCAATAATACGATAATATTTCGATTGAATCATTGTACTTAATAGAAAGTACAAACAATATCCTGTAATTTTGTGAGTAAAATGAAATAAGCTCGCCGGCCAATTCTTGCAAGGTTTGTCGTGTAGTTAATCATTAAACATAAAATGTCAACAAGTCAGCGCGTTGTCGACTATTTGAGTACTTCTTCTGATTAAACAACGAAGCAACTACATTGGCGACCTATATAAAGTCTTTAGTCTATATTTGAGTTCTATTTCTGTAACCCGATAATGTAAAAAGGAATATATTAGGTTTGAATCGCCTTAATTAGAGTAAACAGAACTCACGTAGACTTTTAGTCGCTGTGAACAGAACTCACTTAGACTTATATACACACCGAGTCACACACAGTACTTCGTGATTTATAAACATATCTTATAATATAAACAAAATGTACCAATGTGTAATTATAAACAATTAAGAAAATAATTGAATGATTAATAAGCACATGCTAACTCCTTTATATATTTAAAATTATGCGCGTAGATCAACTCATCAGTTGGGGAGAATATTACGGACTAATATATAGTGAACATGCATGTTATTTAGATTCTCTACTTACGTCAATTCAAGAATTAAATATAACATGCATGAGCTGTAGTTGGAACTCGACAGGCGATATGTTATTTTATTACTCAACTTCACAAAATCCCAAAACATGGTTCAACTCTTTTATTAAAATGTCAAAACATTTTTGTTGAAATGCCAAAGTGGAAACTCCAGGTACACCATTACAATGACTTACACCTAAAAAAACTTAAGTCGAAGTACGCAAATCCTTAAAATATTATAGCTAGTCGGCACAAACTCTCTGTTTTTCTTTTTCTGAGATCCATCAAACTTAATTGCGATCAGAGAGAAAGTTGTTGTTGGCTTTGAGTTCGATAGATTCAACAAAGAAATTGTTAGCATTATGTGTTATTATCACTATGCATGTATCATGTATTTCATATTAACACAACTAAATGAAGTTTATTATATTCTATGAGAATTTTCAGAAAACAAAATCTTATAAATGACTATTACATATTACAAAACGCTTAAAAAGTCAAGCTTGAATATTACAAATGACTATGAGTGGCATATTAGGCTTGTGGACAATATGCCAAAGATCTGCCTAACCAACTATGACGAGACTAATCGGATCGCAATGAAATTTGGCAGATGAAGATTATATTTTCCACTTCTTCTTCTTCTTTTTGTCAAAATCGTCGGTAAGGTTCTTTTGCTAGTTTCCGTGTACGGCCAACAAGAATTTAGCACGTACAGAAACGCACATTTTTCAAGTGCTGGCTTCAACATACAAGAGGGCCATACTTTTGCTTGATTGTACAAAACCCAAAGCTGACCCATTGGACATTTTCTATATGCCCATGAACCTTATCTATATCGAACTAGTGAAAAATCAGTTTGATGAAAACAGAAAACTTATAACTTCATCCTATTGATTGTAAGATCCCTATGCCTTCACAGTTCACTTCACCTTTTGACATTCATAATAATATGATGAGAAAAGAAAACTTATAAGCGCTTATCAAATCAGTTACTTAAACTTTGAAACATATTGGAAAGTGAAAATGCTATGTTTTCACTTTTCAGGCAGCTTTGGTTGTACTCGTTTGAAACTAATATCATAGAAATTATATTTTGTTAGCTTTGGTTGTACTCAGCTTTGGTTCTTTCATCTAGTTAGATTTTTGAACTTTCTTCTATCAAAATTGTACCAAATTGTTATACGGTTCTTTCACGTGCTATACTGTGCGCGTAGGGCAATAAGCAGTGTTACAGTGGGACCCGATGTACTACTACTGAGAGCGGCATGTGAGAAACGAGGGACTTCAAACAGCCTTACATGGGCCCTCTTATGGGCTCCATAGTGTTGGGCCGAATGAACATTCTGCGTTGTATTTATTCATGTTCTTTATATTTCTGTTTTGTATAATCAGATAATCTAGTTTTAAATGGTTTAGCTCCATACCTTTTTCTTAACAAATCCAAACAAATTATTGGTTTCTTTCTGGTTTACACGTTAGGTAAACTCAGTTTTCATTACCTATAAAACGTCTGGCTAACTATGTTTGTGGAGAAAGTTGTAAAGAGAAAAACAAAACAATACCTGATTAGGCAGAAGATTATTTTCGTGTGGCTCTGCATGAGAAGAATATTTAGCTTTATTTTCAGATGTGATAAATTTTTAGAAAATCACAAAATAAGAATGCATCAAACTAGTGGTGAATACTTTTGCATCATCTTGTTCCAAAAAGAAAAAGAAAAAGATCTTTGCATCAAACTAATTTGGTGAATCTCCAAGTTAGAAACGTGTCAACCTAAAAGGCTAAAATCTAATGATTGATTACTTAAAATGTAATGCAACAAGACGAGTCAGCGAATGATGTGGAAATGGACCATATAAAATACTAGTAATAAATAACATAAGAGAGTAGAGACTATAGAGGAAGCTGCGATGAAACTTCACAACGTTTTTGTCTCTTCCCATCTAATCATTTAATCTTGTAGCTTACACTATCACGCAAATCTAAATGCACCTTCTGCGAAACTACCTTGGAGATAAAATTATGGACCTCTTTTTTGTTCCCTTGGATTTTCCCGGAAAATGACATCCATGCCTTGGATAATGAGTAACTGTCCAAAAAACAGAATGTGAATAAATCTAAAATATGGACTCAATCGTCACAAGAAACAAACTTTCTTAGATAATATATGTATGCTTTTGCAACTATATATTTTATATCGTCATAGCGTATTTTATTACTATTTATCATAGTATATATAGAGATGAGTTATAGAGTAAGTGACACACACCAGCATCATATAATATCAATCATCAAAGATCATGACAACTAAACAAGAGAAACTTTCCTCCAATTCTTTCAAATGGTTTTCCACCAAAACCCTAAAGTTAAACCTAAGTTTCCAAAACCGACGAGGATCGCCAAAATCCAATTCTTCCTCAACCTTAACCTCCCCAAGAAGCAACACCGATGACAGCAACAACACAAAGAATCACCACTCCGACGACGAGCTCCGTCGTGTCTTCAGCCATTTTGACGTTGACGGCGACGGTAAGATCTCAGCCTTTGAGCTCAGAGATTACTTCGGATCTGTCGGTGAGTATATATCCCACGAGGCAGCTCAAGAGGCGATAAACGAAGTTGCCACTGACGCAGACGGGTCTTTAGGGTTTGAAGATTTTCTTGGATTGATGACAAGAAGAGATCTTGACGCTAACGGTGACGGCGGAGAAGAGTTGAAGACAGCGTTTGAGATGTTCGAAGTGGAGAAAGGATCAGGCTGCATAACACCAAAGGGTTTGCAAAAGATGCTTGGGAAGTTGGGTGAATCAAAAACGTATGGAGAGTGTGAAGCAATGATAAGGTTTTACGATATTGATGGTAATGGAGTTCTTGATTTTCATGAGTTTCGTCAAATGATGATGGTTTAATTAAAATAAAATGTATAATTTTTATATAGTTACTCTACTATTTACTTGAAATGTCTATGGAGTGTGCTTTGTGAAATTAATTATTTGTGACCAAAAAGAATTATGAATGATGATTTTCAAGCTTGATTTATGTTCATAACCTAAGATATATAAACCCAATAATTGTTCTATTTGGAGGATTTTTTATTTATTTAAATAAGATTATTTTCGATAGATTTATTCGAGTTCTATTGACAGCCATTACTTGTGAGTATGTACTAAAATAATTTATTTGAAACGAACTTTACCTACAAACACAAACCAGTGAAAGTTGAAGGAGAATTTATTCCGACTTGGCCTCTGCTGGACATTCGCCATGTGTTCTTCACTTTCCCTAGACTTGGCCTCTTTAACTCTTTATACTAATTTGGTTTGGAAAGCATAATTTATATAGCTTTACATAAATATTCGAAGGTAGTTTAATTTCTAGTTGTTGTACTTTCGAACATTAATTTGTAATTGTGAAGAACTGTATATATCTTCTTGATCTTGATTATGGTGGAGACGATGACTCGATGGGAAAGAGAAATCATCGTGGAGAGAACTGTATATATCTTCTTGCTTGATACGATGTAGAACGACTCTTCTTTCTCAAGTTTCGAAGTGTACGTAATTAGGAACGTAGTTTTTTTTCTGAATAAGATAATCTTTTTGATAATATGTTTTATACATTTACGTCTATTCACTCCCATAAAAACACTCACCAGTCACAATCGACGTAATTTTTTTTACGGCAATCCTCACCAATTACAATCGACGTAATTGAGAGAACCGGATCGGACAAGTTTACCGGTATAGTGAGAGGATTGCCTTATCGCGTCCTTCTTCATTTGAAACATAATTAGAGGCCTATAAATGTAGCTCAATTCTTCCAAACCAGACGTTAGAATTTTAACAAAAATCGAACCAGAATTTTACATGCATTATGAAAATGGAATAATGCAAAACATCAAAAAAAAAATATGAATACCTCACCACTACTAAAACTTGCAAGCCATTGCCTCTCTCCATGGTACGACGATCAAAACCATCATAAGATCAGAAAACCAACTTATCGATCTATTATTTTTTGGTTCACAACCAACTTATATTGATCTAAAATCATAGTGACATTTTGGTAGGATTCGTAATGTAGCCCAATTATTTCTCTCCATACATGTTACATGTTATATACCAAAACCAGTTTAAACTTCAAAACCAAAAGTATTGAAATCGAATCAGAAAATACAAAACATGAAATCAACCACCTAAAGCCTTAAAGAAAAACCAAAACCAAAACAACCAAACCGGATCTCAAGATCAGCAAAACCAAACACATTCCATAGCTACATTTACACACTGTACAAAACTCTAACCAAGATTACTCAAAAAAATTCACTCTTTTGAAGTCGAATCATCCGTCTGGCTCAAGCCATTACCCTCTGCCTGACGATCAGAGTAAGGTCTAATGAACGATCTTCTCCACCAAACCTCAAAAGCTCTCTGAAGATTCGGACACCCACCATCTCCTCCGTTCAAGAAACTCCCAAGCCACGACAGCAAAATACTCTGCTGATCCTCCAACGGCAACGTCAGTATCGTCCTCCCAATCCCTTCCTCCACAAGCTTCCCATCGAACGATCTACAACCATGCTGCAACCAATTGTAATCACTAAACAACAGTTGCAACCACGTGGTCAACAGCAAAAGCCGAGTGTCTTTCGAAAGCAACAACTCTCCTCTTCCGATCCCTACGAAGAGCCGAGACGTTACACGGCTTATATGGTAACGCGACATCGAAGGAAGCTTCTCGTGTAGCAAAGCAAGCTCCTTTTGGTTCGCCCATGTCACTGAGAACTCCTCCGCAGCTTGTCTCTCCGCTAAAACATCGAGCAGCGACGTCAAGTTATCAGCTTCCACAGCAATCTGTTTGGTATCGGTCTCTGCTTGTCGAAACAGAGAAAACAGAGTTGAAACAGTTTTGGCAAGAGGTGTAGATGTTTCGTTGAAGTTATCAGCTATACATTGGCTCCATTCTGTTCCCTGAGAAGCTTCAGGACGATAGTTTTCATCTCTCGCGACTCTTCTCCTCTTTGCTTCTTAGAACAAGCTCGATGATGCGAGAGAGCGTCTCTTTTGGTGGATCAAGCAGCATTGAAAGCAATTCTTTTGAGCACAGGAGTGGTGACAACACCAACAACTCCTTCGGTTTTCAATCTGAGAATCGATGAGATCACTTTCTCTTCTTCTTCTTCTCCAACCCATGGCACAGCTTCTAAGTAATCCAAATAAGATTGAATACATGAACTGAAACCAAGAACCTCTGCAACTTAAAGTTACCAAATTTAGTCACTTCTATGATACATCAACACCAAAATGAGATTGATTAGACGAGAATTTAGATGTAATACCTTGAGGACACGAAGGACTCTGCTTACGTTCTGTTTCATGAGACGTTGATTCATTTCTTTATAATACATAAGACCAATAGTCTCAACGTATATCTCTGCGTCTTCACAGCTCTCAATCTCAAGACAAGCGAAAACGAGTCTTTCGCAGCGAGTTTCTTAGCAAAGAAACTACTATGATCCACTAAGCTTTCTTCTGAACACTCAGCTTCACGCAAAAGCCTTGCTTCCCTACAAGAATCACTTTGGCGTCGCTAGTTCCTGGTTCGCCGAACTCAATCGCTACTTTTCTCGGTAAAGTCTCAACCTTTTGCCTCTGTGGCCTCTCTTGAACCGTCGCCGGAACAGAGATGCTGTGATGGGTCTCTGAATTATTAGCCGAATTCTGATGTTGAAGCTCGTCGGAGGCGATGACGGATCTAATCGTTGTCGACGACGGTTTCTTCTCCTTCTCCGTTGTCGGAGTCTGTCTAGGTTTTGGAAGTTGGGGAGGAGGAGGAGAAGATTGTTTGTGTTTGTTGAGAGAGTTGTGATGAGACTTGAGAGTCTTTTGGAAAGCTACAGGAGAAGGACAACACCAGAAGCCTTCAGGAGTTACAGCTACTGGAACATTCCTGATCTTGGTTTGCCCTTGCTCTACTTTTGTAATCTTGATCTCAGCCATTGTTGATACACAGAGAGAGTGAGAGAGAGAGAGAGAGAGGGAGAGAGAGAGAAGAAAGGTTTCAGCTTCACACCAATAACGGAAAAGGAAACAAGAACGAAGGGACCCAAGAAATCTAAAATCTGAAGATACAGACCGAAACAGAGAGAGTGAATTGGAGTCAATTGTAGAAATTAGGTTAGATAGGATTTGGGGGAAAATCTGAAAAATATCTAAAAAGACAGGTATGCTGTGTAGAGAATGATTTGAAGGGTAATAATGGTGTTTGGAGGAAGAATCAAAGAAGCAAAAGCTTTAACAAAAAATCATAATCAAAAAGACATTGGAATTTCAAAAGAAGAGTAAAGCCAAAACACAAGAAAGAGATGCATCAAATGGGTTGTCTCTCCGATTCCTTTATCTTCACTTTACCTTTGTCTCCTCCTCACTCTCTCTCTCTCTCGCATGATTTTGATGATTACATGTATTTGTGGGCCTTGAAACCAAAACATATTCTACTTTCTTCTCTCTCTCTCTATAAAACATTACTTTAATTTTCTCAGTGACCAGACAGCCACGCCATCTTCTCTCTCATCCTCTACATTGTTATTGCTGTCTACATTTTTTTTTAAATAATTAACAGAGACTAATCAAAATTAAAGTTAAAGTTGTTGTGTGTTTGGTTCTTGTTCATGTGGGGACAGTCTCTGTATTTGTGTAATCTTGAATCTTGATGATGCTTACAAAACAAACCATCCCTTTCTTGAAGATTTTTGTGTGTACATAGATAATGCACATGCCATGATGTATTAATTTAGTAATAGGGATCATTAATTAGTGGAACCTTTATAGGCTAGATATACATAGCTGTTTTTTTTCTTCTCCAGAGGCTATTGTTTAAAACCTGGTTTTAATTAATGGAATCCATAATCAGTTAGTCGTACAAATGTTTTATTTATTTATGGTTATGAGCTCCATAACCATAAATTTAGGGGGTTGGTTGAGTAGTTAGATTACTTTACAGTTTACATAGTTTATTTTCATACTATGATGATGTAGATTATAGACTTACCTTTATGGTTGAACAAAAGTTAAAAAAAAAACTACTCGGAGTTTGGTACTTTGGTGTATATATTTGAAGTTTTAAAATTAAATGTCAGTATTTTATTTTAACTCAGTGCGATGTCCAGTGTATAGCATTCAGTATTAGAAAACTGCTGAATTTTATTCAGCTTATTTAACTTCTCTATCAAAAATTCTTAGGAGCAATGTTTTTAAAAGCCGGACCGGACGGGTCGGTCCAATCGGTTCAACAGCGACCCAGAAGGTTTCTGGGTTGGTTTGTTGTTGAAAACTGTTTTTAACTAAGACCGTAAAACCCATTAAAAACCCGTTTAAATACAAAACTATAAAAAGTTAAGAGAACAACAAAGAAGGTAAAAAAAATTTATAGAGTAAGAGAGATCTTTGACGTGTCTCGCTCGGCCTTCAAATATGCCGGTAAGATTTCTAATGTTTTTTTTCTAGATCTTGGATTAGATTTGATATAATCGATCTGTCATAGTGCGGCGGAACTAAACAGTTGTATCCACTATCCACTATCTAATATTTAATCGACTATGAGGTTTCCGTGTCCGTACGTAATTGTATGTGCGTTTTACGTTTTGTATAACCCCTCGCAGAAGCAGCGGCTGAGACGGCCGTCTTCTGGGACGTTGACAGTTGCCCGAACCCTAGTGATGATGATATTCTGGATTATAGTTTGATTGACTGTAATATCATATCAGCTCTTCAGGATCATGGTTATCTTGGTGATGTAACAATCAGGGCTTTTAGTGAGAGTAACATTATCCGCGATGAGTTATTCGGCACTACCGGTATCACGTTAGTACCCACAGGTACACTTGAACACTCTTTCTCTTTTAACTTTTATGTTCTTACTGATATTGATATGTGTTTTTTTTTTTTTCTCTGAAGATGAGGGTAATAGAGCTGAACAGATTATGCATGACATGTGTTTGTGGATAACGGGTCACCACCGTAAACAACGAGCAAATTTGATGATTATCTCAGGAGCCATCTCGAATGACTTGCCGAGATTCGTAGAGCGTATAGCCCTATTGAGATCGATAGGTTTCAATGTTATCATAGCTCAGCCTGAAATACCATCAGAAGCCCTACTTTCTTACGTAAGTGATGTATGGCTTTGGGAAACCCTAGCGGCTGGAGGACCCTCTTACAACCAAACCGGAAGCTCACAAGATGACAGTAAGCAACACTTAGCTTTTGTGTTTTTCTTCTTGTTTACGTAAGGGTTTCTCAGTTTTGTTTTGTTGAATAACCTCGCAGCGGTCGTCTTCTGGGACGTGGAGGAATGCCCGGTCGCTGATGATACCAGACTTAGTGTCGTTTATGACAACATCATATCAGCTCTTGAGAATATGGGTTATCATGGTCGCGTGTCAGTCACGGTTTATTGTCCGGGAGACAAGTTGAAGCACTTTGCACCTTTCACAACCCATGTTATAGGAGATCAAGGCTCTAGAGCTGATGTGATTTTCCGTGACGTTCTTGACTTGGCATCGAGGAGAAGTGAAGCATCGAATGTGATGATAATCTCGAGGGGCATCTCAGAAGACTCCGTGTACGCCAAGGGTCTTCACCTTTTGAGGTCGCTAAATTACAAGGTTCTCCTAGCTAGCCCTCAAAGCCCATCCGGAGAGGTACTTGAAACCGTTGTGGCTGCACGATGGCTCTGGGAAAGCTTGTCAGCTGGAGGACCCCCCATGGACCAAACCGGAAGCTCACAAGTTGTCCCTCAACGTGTTAGCTCAATCGTTGTCTCACAAACTAGTGCCAGTAAGCAACGTGTTGATAATTCCTTTTTGTTTGCAGCGGCCGTCTTCTGGGACGTAGAGGATTGCCCGGTCGCTTTAGGTCTCAGTCCTAGTTTGATTTGTGATAATATCAGATCAGTTCTTGAGAGTAAGGATTTTGGTTATCCTGGTACCGTGTCATTCACGGCTTATGGTGAGAGGAACAAGCTCCCGGATGACTTTACCTCCGCCGGAATCACCTTCATACCCGCAGGTGAAGTCCTTTACTCTTAGGAACTCTCTCAAAGTCTTAAAACTCTTGAACCACCTTCTTATCTCTGTCTCCATTGATATATTTTTCAGGAGATAGAGAGGCTAGGGCTACTCGGATTTTTGAGGATCTTTTCACGTGGGCAAAAACCCGTCGTGAACCATCGAATTTCTTGATAATCTCCAGGGACATCACACAAGACTCTGCATACGCCATAGCTTTTCAAAATTTGTGGTTACGACGTAAAAATTTACTCCTAGCTCAGCCTAGCTCATCCGGAGAGGATTTGGGAACTGTGGCTGCACAATGGCTTTGGGAGAGCCTATCATCCGGAGGACCCCCTCTCACCCATAGCGCCCCCTATGGACGACGGTGGCCCCCCCTATGGAACATCACTAGTCAAGCTAATAGACGAGACTAGTGACAAGTTGTCTCAAACGTTATAGTATTATAATAGCTATTAGTGGAATATCCTATGATGTGTTTATAAACTTATTAGGGATTACGTTTTTCAGGAATTTAACTAAGGATTACGTTTATTAGAAAATGAAGATATAGTCACATCCATATTGTGGATGTTTAAACTACAAAATTTTATTGTGTCATTATATATTCCCATTCACAAGTATGAGTGAAAGATACTATTCAAACAGAACTAGACTTGCATCTGATGAGCATCCTCCAAGAATCTTTCTCCGTTAACGGTTACACAACTCTCTACATGTTGCAGAAACTCCATAACCACAGGGTCGGTCCAAGGAGCTCCGCTTGGAGCTTCTTCACCAGCCACCCACCCCAAGTGCCCTCCTCTTGGTGTTACTATCAACATGCAGTTTGCGTTTGCCTGAAATTTTTTTAGCTGTTATATAGACTCTAAAAATCATTCATTTGCATGTGAAAACGAAGAAGGCTTACCTTAATGTCATCTCGAGGAATCCCTCTATCAGGAGCAATCGGATCATTCGCTGCCTGCATTTTCATTATCATATAACAAAACATTAACATATCAAGAAACAAGATTCTAAACTTATGGGTTTATCTGTCATTGTTCAAGGAGATTTCACCTGAATGCAAAGCAATGGCGTACGGACATTTTTAATAGATTTGGAGCTGCTTGACTTGGAATAGTACTCATCTACTGTTTTGAAACCGAATGAGACTGTTACTTGAAAACCAAAAACAAGTGTTAAAATGATTCCAAATCATCTTATCAAAGTATCAAGAACAAGAAACTAACCTCGGGTTAAGCCTTCATCGAAATCCCTAACCGTCTCAGCATTTGCAGCCATGGGAATGTTGAATTCACCTCCTATATCTTCAAAGAGAAGAGAATGTCTGCAGAGAAGGAGATGGAACTATATGTGACGACAATCAAATGACTTAACAAGCATTAAGAAGAATATGTCACCGTAACAAATTACTTGCTAAAGATTCTACGAAGAGATCTCGACAGGGCCTTGTCATAAACATTGTTAAAACCCTTGTGGAAATCTTCATCCGCTATGACCAAATCGAAAGGATTACACAATGAAACCGCAGCAGAAAGAGGGCAGTTATGTGATTCCTGCAACAACAAGAACAAGATTGTTTATAACCAGTAAACTGAAAACTTACAAGGATTTTGAGTGTTTAAAGAGCTAAACCTGACCCAAATAGTTGACAAGAATGTTGCCTCCAAGAGACCATCCTGCTGCATACAGATTAGCATTTGGGAATCTATCACCAACATGAGCAATCACTTCACCAATGTCTCCTAAAAACGAAGCCGAGTAGAACTGCATTATAATCAGTTTAATCATACATTCTTCAGTCTACCAAACAAAATAAAGCTAATAAAGACTCTAAAAAGAGAGCTACTTTATGAATCTAAAGATGGACCAAAAACCTGAGGAGTAGTAACAGGACTATCTCCACATCCTCTGCTATTGAACACTACACAACGCCAGTTTTTGCTTCTTGCTCTTAACAACATATGCCTCACATACGAATCTTGGCTCCCTCCTGTTAAACCTGGCTGCAACATTTCAAGTTAAAAGACTCAATTTTTTGGTAATAAAAAATTCGAAGATTAACATTTCAAAGTAAAAGATTGAATTTTGGTAATCAAAATTTGTTTTTGTGGTTGTGAAGATTAAGGATTTTGAGAGTGTACCAGTAAAATGAGAATAGGAGATTCTGGAGGGAGGTAATTGTCATCGCCGGCGACCCAATCGAGAGCGACGGAGCCTTCGTCTTTCGTGCGGAGACACTGGCGGCGGAGTCTGACGGAAGGAACAGAGCGGTAGAAAGCTGCGTAGATGGTCTCCACGTGTCGGTTAAATCCGATTAAGGGAAATGCATCGTAGGCTTTGGAGAGTGATTCTTTTAGAGCAGGTAGGAAACGATCGCTTCCTCCGCCGATGACTTCGAGAGAGCTGTGGTGGCTGCTTCGTGGCATTTCGGGGGTTCTCGGATCAGCGGAGGCGAGAACGGAGAAATGCCGGCGGAGAGAACGGATTGAATTTATCGGCGGCGATGAGGCAAAGGCGATTCTCGCCATTGCTCCGCCGGCGACGTCGTTTCTGGTAAGCGAAAACGAATGGCTAAGCTTGCCGCTTAACTGCCTAACCAAAACAGCATTTCTATGGTTGGTTTGGTCGGGAAATCTAAAGTAATTTGCAATTGAGTCCCTGTATAATGTGTTGTACGAAAGTCAACCTCTTAGTTACAACGATTTATCTTTTTCAACCCTGCCGCATATTATTATGGTTTCAATTTCCTTAAGGCCCATAAATATGTAATAATCGGCCCATTAATATAACTGTATGTATATGATAGTATGAGTTTTTAACGTAAACGACGACGCTTCATCATACTGTTGCTAACGAAATAACGATATGTGGGCAAAAGCGTCAATGGAGGAGCATCACGCGGTGTTGACTAAGACAAAAGCCAGATAGGATTTGATTTTTACACCAATCACAATCGCAATCTTTTTATGTCTTCTTTTGAACTGTGCTTGCAACTGGAATTTATTACTTCTAGCTTTGTATTATCACTTCATCCTCGTGATTGAAGTCTCAATTTGCCCATTTCTATACAGAGAACGTAAATAGCAAAATCTTCCAAGATAAAAAGAAGTCAAACTTTCTAACTACAAATTTACAATTATACACATCATCTGACCAAATTACCACTATTCCGCTATCGAACTTAGCTCCGCCGTAAACTTACTCCTCCCTTTACCACCACCACCACCACAGCCGCTTCCGCCGCAACCATTTCTCTTTACTCTCTTCACTCTACGCTCACTTCCAGAGACTTTTCTTGATCCATCTTGATCGCCGCAACTCCAACCGCTTTTCGCAAGCGCAGAGCTCGCTTTAACCGCTAAAGCCGCCATTTGATCTGCTCTCAACGGATGATTGAGCCACGTCAACGGTAAAACGAAGTAAAGCTCTCCAGGCCGGAGATCCTCGCTGCCTCCCACTGCTAAAACGGCGTCGTCGAAGTCCATATCGTCCGAGTTACAAACAAAACTCGTGGGATTCTTCTGAAGAATCTGCCACACCTTCACCGGCGTTGAAAACTCCTGCAACGTTCCGTCTTGTAATATAAGCTTCGCCGTCTCCGTTCTCCGAGATTCACTTGAACCGCAAGCTCCCATTTTCGCGTGATTTTTGAGTTGATTCGTCAGTTTAAAAAAGAGTTTGTAGATAGAGATTAGAGAAAGAAGATCTCGTCTGTGTTTTGATGGAGAAACAAAGCTCGTGTGGACTTTATATACAAATGAGTAATGAGATGTAAGAAGAATAAAAAGGCAGTCTCGTGATTCGGAAACTTCAAGCAAGCTTAGAACTTTGTCGTTTAGTGTTCAAAATCAGACACTACAGCTCACGTAATCTTATTGTCTAAAAGTCTAAACCGAATTTACAAACGTAGCCCTAGGAAACGGTGGGAAAAAGCGTAATCGAGAGGGTTATATGGGGAAAGAAACGTGGCGAAGAAGGAGAGAAGAAAGGAGAAAATGTACACGTGGCAAACATGAGGGTGGAGACAAAAATCAGAAGCAAGGAGACAAGCTTAGGTGGCCGGCGGTTTATTCTCCGGCAGATGGGGTGCACGAAGCTCGGCTTATGGAGCATCACGTGAAGGCAAATAGAGACTGACCATTGGGTGGGGCCGCCCAACTGGTTCGGGTCGGGCCCCATTTTAGATACATTCGGTTTCGTGGGTCACCTAACGAGAGATTCTGCTTTTAACTCTATGTACGTGCATCATATTATTAAGTATAAATTAAATTGAGATTCATATGAACGTGCACCAATAATGTAACTCAATTCGAAATACGGTCCACAAACTATCTGTATTCGTATTTCTTTTTTGTTGCTATAATTATAACATAAGTACACTATTGCATTTTAAATATTTTAACTAGGATTGATTTGTTGAAGAATATCCCTTTCCGTTGAACTTATAAATTTTTTAAAGAATTGTTTTTGTATAGCATTTAAAGTCGGACGGATACAATATAACAATTCATGTAAGCTTCAATTATATGAAGTTATGAACCTCTATTATCCATACCACTTTATACTTTTTGAGAAAAGTAATCAAATTTTAGTTAAACTAACATTGTTGTATACAATTAAAAAGGGATAGTAGATTATGTTTTATCATATGTTGTCTATGATTAGGATCACCCACGTATCCGCCGAACTCTTATTGTTTTTAGTTTGTGCGTATGATAATTGAAAGATAAACAAAAGTGATTTTGTCCGATCTCTTCTGTTCTTTATGCAGAGGAAGAAACTGGTTTCCAATGTTTAAAATATTACAATAATTTTCGTTTTTTACTGTATTATTAAACGGAACAGAATTTGTCTGACCATAAATATGGCGTTACATACAATCATCACGACACGGTATGTTCTAAAAAATCAAAATTAACGTTTGATAAATTGACAAATATTTATTGCGATTTCAACTCTAGATTATCATTATACGCATCCCTTAAACAGTCGACCCGAGGTGGAAAGAGGAGTCATGGCGCAGACCAACGTCAAATGGAGGAATTGGATTTCCCAACCACACGTTTGTGCCTTGGTGAGTCATTTTGAATTGGCTCATTTTTCCTTTTGTAGCGTCATCCTTTTGCATTTTGAACAATATAGAGATGTTTAAAAGAGAATTTTTATCTTGTTGGTAAATCGTATATTTGGATGGTTGAATCGGATCGCGCATTAAATGTATGGTGTCTTGTGAAGCTCCCGCATAGGTAACATGATGTCCACACCAAATTTTGGGTGTTTTGGAAAGATGATTGATACTCCGCATACACACGTGCGTACGAAACCACCTATCGATCTCTTGTCTCTTGATAATGGGTTAACTTGACAAGGCATTAAGCTTCGTTAATTTCCTAATTGTACTCAAACCACTTTTAGCCTCAGACCTCAGCTATGTATATACAAAAAATGTCTATGAAACCTGAAAAGGAAACCAAGAGACACATGTGGCATGTACAATTCCCAGTTATACGAACATCGTTTTACAAATCCCAGTTATATGAACATCGTTTTTACAGTATTAAAATCCGATATGGAATCATCATCCCTTTCTTCCTCCTATGTCGTTTTGTTCTTCACGAAACATCTTCAGAACCCTCCATCATCACATCCAGTCATCCAACGGTGTTGCTAAGCTGTCACAATAACAAATTGTAGTGTTAAATATATACACAAAAGCATTACAAAAAAAAAATATATATATATATATATATATATATATAAAAAGGAGACATAAAACGTACTTCCAAGACTCTTGAGCATCAGCGGTTGACTCATCGGGGCGTCTCAAAACTCTTATCCTCTCTGAACACCGCTTCTCGAGGTCCCGGGAATGACGGAAGAGGAAGCGACACCCACGTAAATCTAGGTGTTCCAGGAGACGACAGCCGTCAAGAATGGCCTCCAAGCCCTCGTCGGGAAATGCCTCATTCCCAAGAAGCTGGAGGTGGCGTAGTTGGGGCATGGTTTCAGCAATCGCTACTGCAAATTCAGCATCGTCATATTGTACCTCAGGAGTTCTTAGCCTCAACATCTTCAGATTTGGACAAGACTTGCCTACAATTTTCAGAGTCTCTTCGAGAAAATAGCCGTATGAGATATCGAGTTCTTCGAACAATGGAAGCTTCCCAACTGCTTCGATCAATCCCCCTGGTCCCTCGTTTGGTATTTCATGGCACCTTGGAATCCTAAGCACTCTCAGATCCCTTGAACTGCCCAAACATTGTGTGTATATCGGTTAAAATCAAGAAGCAAAAGACTTCTTTGTAGCACACTAAGAACCAGAATCCAAAACATTTAGACTTAGAATCAATCAAATTGTTGGTTCTCTGCTACAAAATGGAAACTGGAAAGAGCAAGGTAATAGTGATGAAGACACATATTGATCACACCGGTGTGATCTTGCCAAGACTCTTCACTCTATACGTTTGTAGATGCAACGAAAAGCCAAGAAAAGCAATCCTAATATGCCAATTGAAATAGCTCTCTTGTGTTCTTAATGATTTGACTATGACCAAAGCTAGCAAATGACAGTCACAGCACTAAAGAAAATAAACCTTGCCTTCTTAAAATGTGACAATGTAGACGAAGCAAACATCAACAAAAATTCAGCCCCATTGAGAACACATAATTCAACGAAGTTACTGATTCAACCAGTTGATTTGCAATGCGTACATATTCCAAAGCAACAAATCAATTTCCAAAACTGCATTCACCAATCATCAAAGATCCAGTAGAAGGATCAATCGAGGCAGGATCAAAGCTATTTCAAGATTCTGTTCCAAATATAAACCCTAGAATCCGAAAATCGCATGATTCCGAGTCACCAAGGGAGAGAGACGGTACCTGTCGACGATGTGACTGAGGAGAGGACCGGTACCGAAGAGCCAAATGTCGATCTCAACCAAACCGCCCTGGCTACGATCGACGGCGTGACGAGCCATGGCCTCGTGACGAGACTTCATCTTGATCATATAGGCGTTGTAGTCGTAGTCGTCGGGCGAAATGCTTGGATAGTCGTTGTGCTTGTGCATATGAATCTTACGCCACATGGAAGGATCTTTACAGGCGCGATACCACGACGTACACACTCTCTGAGCGTTTTGCAGTATCTCAATCGCGCCAAGCCGGACCAGGATCGACGACGTTAGCTCCGGCGGAAGCTCCGCCCAGTTTCCATATTCTCCGCTTTTCATCACGGGAGGATCAGATTACGAAACGGCCAAGAGTGAAGTAATTGAAAAAGAAGAGTGAAGTGAAGGAGGCACAGCATATCATAAGCCCGTTAAAAATAATATCTTGGGCCTTGGGCTTTTATAATTAACGGCCCAAGAAAGTCTTCCGAATATAATTCTAAGCATATAATTAAGGTTGTAATTACAATTATTTCCACGTGAACAAATATTATTTTTCTTGCCGTTGTCGACCTATTTATAAGAATGTTAAATCTAAATTTTTTCAATTTGAGAGTTGAACTTGAGAGTAGTATTAAGAGATTAAACGATTTAAACGTGATTTTTTCAATATTAAAATTAATGTGTTTCATAAAAGAAAATTATAGAGTTTAGAAAAGCAGTTAGTACATCTTCCTCAACTGTAAACTATCTGTAGCCTCAGTTATATAAATATCTATATATTAAAAAACTAAACCTGAAGGAAACAAAGAGACGTGTACACACACATGTCCAAATCCCAATTATATGATACCTCCTTAAGCCCTAACATAAAATGGAAACCCTAAAAGAATGGAGATCGATATGGAATCCCTTTCCTCCTATGTCGTCGTTTCTTGATCTCCACGACAGGTTCAACAACATCTTCTTCTGAATTCTCCATAAGCTCATCCAGTTGTTGTGATCCAAGAGCGTTCCTAAACTGTCAAAGTAACAACGTACTAGTGTTTAATATTTGACAAAAAAACAAAAAGAGACTGTTAAGAAGAAAAAAAACAGAATTAACTCCACAACTAATGATGTACCTTGCATTCTATCGAACAGAACAATACAGCGTCGACAAGTCCCCATTTACAGATTTTGCATCTATGCAAAACACTGCTTTTAGAACGATGATTATCATTCACATTCCTCTGATTAATAAAAAAGATTGGACCTCCGTTTACATAATACGTATGTATTCCCGACGTCTCCATATATTTTGATATAAAATCTTTCTTTACTGCTGTTTGGTTCGAACATCTACGTGCCTGCAATTTGAAGACCAGAATTTCTCATATTCTATAATTAAAGCTTTGTCCTCATCTCAAAAGGGACCAAAATTTGTTTGTTTTCCACGAATGTGGGAGCTTGGTAATAATTATTAGGCATAATATTGAAAAGAAAGAATTGTTACGTGAATCACAAGGTGGTCTATGTGCTCGTTCTCTTTGTAGCACTCGTCGCATAAAGGAGGAATCATACAATCACAACAGAAGCTACGTCGCTGCTTTCCGTGTTGATCGCAATTTTCGTAGAATAGTTTCGATTTCACCATCTCAATCAGCCATGGAAACTCTCTGATGGAGCTCTGAGCTTGAATTGTTTCCTCCATACTTTCCACCGCCATTGATTAAGCAAATCTTCAATTGACTTGTGATTTTAATTTATCATCTGTCTACTTATGGTATATAATTCACTTTATAAAAAGGTAAAAAACAGAGTTTCCAAAAGAGAAAAGGAAAACTTTCGTTTTGCTTAGTTAACGTGTTATTTTTTAATCTGAAATTGGTGAGATTGTTGGGCTTTATTAATTTGTGTGAAAGGCTAGGCCCATTAAGGTTATCAAAAGAAACTAATGTACAAGTTTGAAACCTTTAGTTAGGCAAAAGCGTAGAGACTAGAGATGCAATTTCAATGTAACAGATTTCTAATCAAAAGTCAAAAACACAATTTTGATTTCATAATGTGTGTATACAAAGTATAAACTGGTGTGATTTATTTAACGTTGATAATAAGATTAACGGGACATGTTCTAGAGTAAATAAAATGTACATTCATGTCCTATGATTTATGATTTTCTATCTATAAAATAAGTCTTTGTCAGAGTATCATAAAGAAGGTAAGCTCCAAAGATTGAAAAGAGCAGAAGAAAGTAAGAGAAACCAACACAAGAAGGCCAATGTAGCCGAGACTTGGTAATGACTACAGAGGTTATCTCCGCAGATTGGTGCTTCGATTGACAGTAGCAGTTCCGTTGCACTTGCCACAGCACAAGCCCCTCCCAGTGACAGAAACGACAGTACCTGTTCCAATATAAGATTGATAGGTAGAGAGATTTACAGTAAGTAAGAAGAATGCATCGTTTTAGGGAGAGATTAGGGAAACACTTACGAAATCACCAGCGACGACGATGGACAAAACTCTTGCTTCGTGAGGAAGTTGTTTTACTAGGACAGAGTATGTGTCGGTGAGTGCAAGTGAGATGCTCCATGGAGTTACAAAAGCCATCACTGTCGTCAAATAGCTTTGAGAACAGAGAGAGAGATAAGACATATATCAGAATCAAATCTTTATGAATTGATGCAAAATGAAGAAGCCTAAGAACTAAACACCAAATTGATTCATTTGTCTCTCACAGACAATTACCAAAGCAAAACACCAATTTGATCAAAAGTCACAAAACAGAGACAAAACCCTATCCTCAAATGTTTGATCAAAATTCAGAATTTCAACAATTGGGTTTTCCGATTAAGCGAAAAATACGAGAAACCCTCATCCAAATTTCACTCCTTTTGTTCATCTGTCAATCGATTCCAGCTCAGAATTCGATCATTTCTGGCGAGATTTCGAGAACCCAGAAAGCTGCAGAGCAATTCTAGTGAAATATAATGAAAATCGAACAAGGATTTACCAGAAGGTGGTGAAGTCATAGAAATCGTAATCGAAGCACATGAAGATGAGAGAAGCGGCAGAGAAAATGATTTGGCCGAAACGGAGAGCGAAACTGGCGCTCGTGCCGAACGATCCCGGCACACGCTCCATCCGATTTCTCTCCTATTTCTTCTCTTCATCATCCGAACAAGAATAAGCAAAATTCAGCTCATATTAACTGGTGAAATTGGTCGAGAATGAAAAAACTGAAAAGCACAGGAGAAAGGAAGAGAAGGCCAAAGCTCATACCTGTAACGCCAATTGGACTTTGTTTTCCTCTTTATTCTCTTTTGCTTTTTGATGGTTTACAAATAAATTAGCATTACTCTACGTTAAAACTTAAAAGTCTTGTCCTTTTAAAACGTTTAACAAAATGAAAAAATTTGGTTTGTAGTAACTTTTAACTCGATTTTAATGTCAAAAACAAATCTTAAAATACATCGATAATCGATTTTGATTGTTTACCGGCCCTAGGTTTTATCAAGTAACATATGGAAACAAACTGACTGTTTTTAGTGGTTGATTTGGGTTATATAAATGGTAACTTGTGTCAGAATAAGCAATAAGTATCTTTTTGTGGGACTGTATTCTAGTAACTGCTAAATTTACAACTTTCCATTTTCAAATTCTTTCTTATCTATACTAAACTGGCACTATGTTATGAGATAGCTCTATGCGCTGGTCCCAACTTCCAATAATCAACAAACGGAGTCCGACATATAAAATCAAATAAACACTTAGTCAACATCGTATTAATTATAAGTGAGAATAAGCAAAATAATACTGAAACATACCATCACAGCTACCTTGAATCCACCTAACCATATTATATAAATAAAGGAAAATAATTCGACACCACACTTTTTAAGTCCTAACAAATTCCTATTTTCATGATAACTCATAACTTGTAACCAATACGTAACTCAATCTTCGCTTTCTTGTTCCATTCCATGCTTCGTTCATTGAACTAGCGTGTAAGTAGAGAATTAGTTATACAAAAACTTAATTTCTCAAATTATTTACTGATATTGATATATCTCGTTATTTAATCGAGAATTTGATTAATATAACGAAAATGTTTTCATTACAATGTGACAAGAGTTATAATTTTATAAAAAACCTCACTCAAGCTGACCATACCAAACACCTTGGATCTTCACATCCTTTGGTACCTTAGCACCCAAGTCAGTATCCGACGGCTGAAGACTCTCGAACACTCCGATCACTTCTCCTGTCTCTGGTTTGCTCTTTGTGATCTTCAATGTGATCTCTCCGACGGAAGCCGCCGTGTTCTTGACGTTTTCCTTGGCTAGCTCTTCCTCGTCTCCTCTTCCTCCAGCAGGCAAAGCCACGGCATTGTCGTACCCAGTGGATCCACCACGACCCTTAGGGTCCAAAAAGGACGAGCCACGGTACGAAGGAACCAAGAATTTCCCACTGAAGCTGTCTGGTTTCCCTGAAGCCTCCAGCTGCTTCACCGTGAAGAGAAACGGCACGCGTTCTCCTCCCGGAAGCTGGACTGTGACTGCTGCGTAATCGATCCCATCCTCTTCCTTGAACTTCACGCTTCCATCAACACCAACCTAGACAAAAAAAGTAAACAATTCGATTTGGACTTGTTTAGTTTCTTGCTGTAGAAGCAACAACTAGAGAGACTAGATTAAGTGATTAAAGAGTAACCTCGAAAGGTCCTTCGATCTCATCGAGCGTGTAAGTGAGACGGGTCATGAGCTTGGTGTTTTGGAAATCCGGTGGAGCGTTCTTGCTGACGCTATCTGCCTTGACGGTGAAGGAAGTAGGCTCGAAGCAGAATTTCTTGCCGGTGTACTTACCAGGCTTGATAGAGAATGTCTCAGATCCACCGTCGATAGTTGGACACTGGTTCGCTGTACCGGTTCCCTTAACCTCCATGTATGTCTTGCTCTGTATCTCGTCGTACGTTAGCCTCTTTGGTGCTCCTTCCGCACTTGCTCCCTACATTTCCCCAAAATATGTATTCAGTTATAACTTTCCATACAAACATGCAATTTTTCTAAAATCGGAACTGACTCGTAATGAGTAGATCATTACTGATATTGCTTATGTCTCTAATACTCCATCTTATTTCAATTGTGCATTTCCTAATAAAATCCCCTCATTTCCATCATGAATCATGAATATGATTATGGGATAGATCAACGACCTCCTAATTTCGTTAACCAAGGCATATGATTTTACTTTATTATTTTTTTATAAATAATGTTTGTGATTTGTATGAGAAAGTTATACCGAGACAACGAGAGCAGAGGTGGCGAGAGCAAAACCGGCAAGTTTGGCGGCATCAGAACATTTTGTGGCGAAGTCTTTGAGGTCAGAGTGGAGGGAGCAAGTGAGCCTAGCAGCTGAAGAGTCAACACCAAATGACTTTCCCACGGCTTGGCTTGATCGGAGATGAACGCTGCGAGTAGGAGAAACGGCGATCTTCGCAGGCTGAACAAAAGTTGCGGCGGCTTGGAGAGAAGTTGCCATGACGACAAGACTCAGATGTTTGTGTTTATTGGAATGATAATGCGAAGCTGAGAAGTAATAATCCGAGGATGGAGTTTTTTGTGTTTGGCTAAGATAAGGTCGGATAAGTTCGAATTCTTTTCATTGGATTGCTTCAGGAGTATATGGTCGTTTGGTCGCCACGTGTACAAATCTCATGTGAAAGCTTAGATACGGTCTCAATCTGAAATACTAATGTGGATTTTTGAAAAATACTAACTGACAATCCAAAAAATTATTTAATTTTCTCACGAAGCTGTTCGAACCTTCACCATTGTACAATTCATCAGAATTGTTTAATCAATATTCTTCAAGACCATTGGCTCAAGTTATTATATTTAGACGACAATTAGACCAAATTCAGTTCATCACACAAACTTTTTTTATCTATTTAGATGATTTCCAATTAATTAATTAATTAATGATTAAGCTATGAATTATACGATTGTATACAACACTGATTCAAACAAATTCAGGAAGAAACGATGTTAAGGCATTCAGAATGAGTAGGAGGTCTTGATTCGTCACGAATCGGATGACAATAAACATTCATCATTATGCCTAATCTGTTCTTCTTTGTTCCCAAAACAACAAATCAAAATCTTTGAAAAACATTACGCAGAAATTCAGACAGAGTGAAAAACAGATTAAAAAGAATCCTCTCAGACAAATGCCTCGTTTGTCCCCACGATTTAAAGAATGGATTGATCGGACTCGTCATCTATGGTTGTTCATCACTGAGAATCCCTTTTACAAACCCGTAAAACCAAAATTAAATCGCAACAGAAAATCAATTCAATCTATTGACATTATTCAATTCGATTACTGGTTCAAAATCCCATCTACAGATGGTAAAAAGTTTAGATACAAATCGATGTTTAGGGCATTCAGAATGAGTAGGAGGTATTGATTCATCATGAATCAGATGACAATAAAACAATCATCATTATGCCTTTTCTAAATCTTCTTTTATGAAAACAAATTCAGCAAAAATACCACCGATAGATTGAAAAACTAAAAGAAAAAAAGGATTCCTCTCAGACAAATGCCTCGTTTGTCCCCATGTTTTTAGAATGGATTGATCGGACTCGTCATCTATGTTTGTTCATCACTGAGAAACCCTTTTCACTCCCTTTGAAAAAAACAAGTATTCAAACAAAAGAGAAGATCAAATCGAAGCAACTAGGTATGAAATCGGAAAACAGAGATACGAAGGTGACTAGCAACAAAAGAAAATCAATTCAGACGATAAAACGAATATCTAGAGCAAAAAAAGTAGCAGAGCCTCAGATTCAAATTAGGGTTAAACTCGTAGATCGGAGGAGACTGATTATTGAAATCGGCGGAACTCGGACTATATATAACGAAACCAAACTAGGACTAGGGTTTTAGGATGTCGCATACATATAAACGACGTGAAGTCTAATTATTCTACTTTGAACAGCGAGTACTTTTTCTCCTTTTGCGAAAACAAAACGCCACTCATTCAACATTGTGCTTTGCGTTTTGACACTAAACAATGGACAAAACGACATGAAAGCTAATTAACTGAGACTGAAACAGCGTGTAGTTTCATTCTCCATTTCCATACACCAAAACGACAAACATATAAGGAATTTACACTGAAACAAATTACTCAAAAACTTACAACGGTCCTCACAACAGAGTAGACAAACAAATAGTTGAAAAAAATGAGTATCATTTTATATCGAACATTGAGCTTGAGGCAGTATTTGGGGTGTGAGCCCGATGTTTCACGAAGTTTATTGGACCAGCCCGAGCAAAAGCAAGAACACAACTTGAAGATTGGAAGAGGAATGTGGTGGATTATGAGAGACTTATAACGAGACACGAACGATAAGAGTCCAAACAGGGTAGACCAAAAGGAGGATGATCCCTAAAGTGTTTGACACACCACGAGGCTGCGTGAACGAGTTCCTGAACCCACCCGATACTCGGATGTGTTCTTGAAGAAGGTAACATCCTATGAAAAGGCTGATGAAAGAGCCGTACCATGTTCCGCGTACATGGTGAACAAGGAAGCTTGGAGCAACTACCAGCAGAAGGATCAGAGAACCTGGTAGCTCAAGCCAATCTGTGCCAATTTTGAAAGAAGAAAAAAGTGTGAGACTTTGATATATGTTTCAGCAATTAGCAATAGAAAATTAGAAACAATACAGTGACCAAAAAAAAAGTCTTTGATATTTGTTGACCAAAAAAAAAAGAAACAATACAGTGACAATGACTTGAATGTACGATAACAATACAGAACATGCAAATGAAGAAGACGTAGCTAGAGAAACAAAGATGTGAGAATTTCATTACCTGGGAAATGCTTTGGGAAGAAAAGTCTGAGTACAACTGCAATAAAAGCAATCCATTTCCCAACATCTCCACTGATAACGAAAAAGGAAACTTTCACTTAAACAATGCAAACTATAAACTTGGATTTAAGAATATATTGTGAGACAGATCGTCTGGGTGGTGTAGTCGGTTATCACGCTAGTCTCACACACTAGAGGTCCCCGGTTCGAACCGGGCTCAGACATTTTTTTTGTTTGTGAGATAGAAAATTTTCCTTTTGACAAGATTGTGTTACCTGAGAAAGTGAAAAACCACATGAGGAAGGCTAAGGAAGATGTATGGTATGAGGAGTGAAGTGAGAATCTTTGTTCTCCAATTGGTACGATCCAATATTAGCAAGTAACTGCATCAAAAAAATACCGAAATAAATGAGGTTAAGAAAACATTGAATGCCCAGAAAATCTGCAACAGTACGAAAGAAACAAAGTCATTTAACATTTTCATGTTTATGGTCACAATCAATCAGAGATTCACGAAATGGAACAGAGAATAAAGTTTGAAACAGTGAACTACTTATGGAAATTGAGCGCCTCAATCAATTTTTCAGAAGCTGAACAGTAGATAAAGAACAGTGTGATTGAACATACTTAATCATATCAAAATCTCAATAACAGAGTAACGAAACAATTGATAAAAGATCAATCAGATTCACTCAATTTCCCGATCTCGATTTCAATTTACCCAAAATCAGCTCTCGAATTCAACATGCACGATTCGCAGAATCATAAACAACAACAGCAACAAAAACTGACGATAAGCGAAATTAGAGACGGCGAGTGGAATCAACGAATTGAAACACTCACATGGCAGAGCAACAGGCGAGCCATTTGAGAAAAGAAACACCGAAAGCTAATCCACCAAGCTTCGTAACATCGCTAACGAGCTTCTTGGCGGCGATCTTAAGCTCCTCCACGTCGGAATTGACCAAAGCAACCGTATCGACGTCGGTCTTCATCGCCAGATAATCAACACGCCCCATCTTCTTCTCTCCTCCACCGATCAACGCAGAATTGATATTCGTTCGAGGGACAATAATTTCGAGGTTTTAATTCTTATTTTTTCTCTCTTTCGAATGATTAATTCCTCCAGCTAAGTGCAGCTATTCAGATCGTCTTCTCACGTTTCTCTCCTAAATGATTGCAAGTTTTATTTTTGTTATCGTTTCCCTTGTTTACCGCTGCGAGAGAATTGTGGTGAATGACGTGTCTCTTTCTGATTGTATACATTGGGAGAACAAAATGATTAAACTGCCCCGTGTCATATATCATTCGGTTGACGCGTTCTTAAAGCAAGGTGGTGGGGATCATAAATTGTTTATTTGTTTGTTTTCTGTCTCAATTAATAGCCTGAATTTTATTAAAGTTTTAAACAAACATTTTAGTTCATACTACTACTATAGTTTCTTGCAGACTGGACCGCTTTATTATTTTGGTGGGAAAGAATCTGTTATGGACCAATATTTTTTCTTCATAATCAGCTGATATACAGTAGCTTTTTAGTTTATTTATGTCTGCACCACTGAAACCCGAAATATATAAATGGTGAACTGAAACTGAAAGTGGCTTTTTATATTATCTATTCAAAGCCAAAGTTCATGTTATTTTCAGGATACTTTCTTTGTTATGTACTTGTAAATTTTAATGAATTGGTCCATATACAAACCCATGTCATTGTTTCGTATCAAATGATAAAAGGTGGTGACAAACTGACAACAGGCACTGTAGTAAAATTGTAAAAAGAACAGAATATTGTGCCCATTTATCCAGCAACCAGCGGAAAAAGGTGTAAAGTTTTCAATCTTCTTTCAAATGATACTGTTAAACAAAAATACAATTCAAGAAGCACAAGATGATTCTGATTTATGTATGCTACTATTAACGTCGACATTTTCGATCGACCATGGTTGCCTCGAGCGAATCACAGACCTGTATCTTGAATTTGCATCCCAACTTCCTACTAAGTGACCACTTCCTCGGCCGCTCTTTCACCTCCGACGAACTTTCCTTGTTAATCTTCACCATCACTTTCTTCAAGTACGAGCATTCTCTCTCTAGCTGGTACACACGTTTCCTCATCGTATCCATATCCAAGCGTAGCACCTGATTCTCCCTCACCGTTTTCTCCCATCTCCCAAACTCCACCTGTCCTTCTGTCGCCATTTCACCACCATTTTCCTCCTCCAATGTAACTGCCATAACCGTTGGTAAAGTCCGGGCGAGTTCTTGCCGGAGCTGTAGTTGCTCGAAGAACAGGACTTGTACGACGGTTCGTATCGGCAGACGCTCGTTTCCCGCGGCGTGTGTGCACCCTTCAAGCGTTAGCTTTTGGCTGTCCATCACACTACATATCTTCTCTTTCTCTGCCTCCGTTATCAATGGATGCACCTATAATTATCCAAAATCAATAACTTAGCATCCGGTGCTGTGGTGTAGTGGTTATCACGTTTGCCTTACACGCAAAAGGTCTTCAGTTCGATCCTGGGCAGCACCATTTATTTTACGCTAATTTTTCTTTTTTATTACCTTGAGATATACGTCGATTGCTCTGTACAGTCCATCATCGTAGACCCGAGCTTGATCCGGGAGCAAAACCGCGAGATTGTAGAATTTTCCCGGTTTGAGATTAGCGTCCGCTGCGATTTCTCCGAGAACTCCGTCGATCAATTTCCCAACCACCGTCAACGATGATGATGATACGGCGTCGTTTTTTAGAAAGTGGCGTAGAAGTCTCTCCACCAGATCGATATCGTATAACGTTTCGTTGAGGTACGAGTAACTTGGGATGAGCAAATCGTCGAGCGTGGCTTTCTCCAGCTGCGATCCAATTTTTCTCTCCAGCAAATTCCGGCAATCATCGGAGGTATTGAGGATGATTGCGGATCGTAATAAGCCGAAGAGAGATTCCGTCGTTGCGGTTATGGAGGAAGAGTTAACTAACGGAAGATCGGAGATTATCGTCTCCAACAACTCTCTCTGTTGATTCTCGGAGGCTATGGTGGAGGAAGACGACCGCGACGAAATTCCGGGAATGTGCTTCTTCGCGTAGTGAATTAGAGAACTCTCTACAATCTCCGGGCTTAGATCTTCCAATTTCATAGCTAGGATCAAACGTCGGAAAATCGGGAAGCTCAATTCCGCTAGATCGTCGTACCACAGCTCCGATTTCGAATCCTTGCTCTGTTTCTTCTTCAGTTTCGTATCGACGGCGGCGAAGATACCGCCGTTGTTAATCGGCCAACCGAAGAACAACGACGGATCCGATGAGGAAGCTCTGAAGACGATTGATTCAATGCACTTTTCTGTTATACTGATCGAGTCGGCTATAAGAGAGACCGATTCGCAAGCTTTTAGCGCTTTGATTGATTCTCGTATGCTGTTGAAGACGGAGTGTGAAAGAAACTTCTCAGTCTTTGAAACTAGATTATCCGATGAGTACTCCTCCGTCATTTCGAGTTCCTCGGCGGCGCAACGGAGTGGAATAGCTGTGGAAGCCGAGAGGTCGACCTTGACGGCGTAGCATATCTTTACCACCATCTCGAAAATCTCCGAACCTCCGGGAAAGTTCTCAAGCCTTATATGAGTATCATCGTTTTCTTCTTCCTCTTGCTCATGGCGTTTTCTCTTTTCGTCACTCTGCTCATGCTCTGTAATCAGCTGGTGAAGTCTTTTGCTCTTGGACATTAGAGGAATCTGTAGGAAACACAAAATCTCTGTTAAGTTTTAGCAAACTCTGGAAGTCAGAGTAGAAATAGAATCTCTAGGCAAGACCTTATGAAGATGAAATATCATATCATCAACTTCGATTTCGATGTCACTGGGTAAGCCAGAAGTGAAAAACCTGCACCGAGAATAAGAGTGAACTTTTTCTCAGCATTTGGAATTCATAAAACATGTTTTTAATTGACATAAAAAGATAGGGTTTCTTCACCATGCTTGCTTATTGAAGCTCTGTTTCTCTGTCGCCATTGGAGAAAAAAAAATCACTCTTGCTTTGATGCCAAAAGTTTCGGAATATTACAGGAAAATAAAGAAAAAAAATCTCTCGATGGAACTGGAAGTGGAATTTTAATCAACCAAGGACAGATTATATTCGGGTTTGGGAAAAGTTGATCAAGTTTTTGATCAATATTACTTCTTTCTCTCTTTTTCTTAATAATAAATGTTGATGTCTTTTGCTTTTAATGAAAAAGAAGTTGATTGTTTAGTATTTGGATGCAGAACAACCAGACTTTCAAGAAATTAAGCATTGAAAAGAGGCAAAAGTCGCACTCATTTGTTAATTATGAAAATCTCACTCCCATTTTTGCTTTCAGTAGTGTCTTCTTATAAGTTCTAACTAATCTTTAGTTAGAATATTTTTAAAAATTTGAACAAAAAAAATATATATTTTTTTTTAAAACTAAAATTGTTCAAAACAGTTATGATTTTAATGCAAAAGCAAAGATAAAGCCGGTCGATATTTATTATTTTTGGTTGTATGTATGATGATGATGATGATGATTTCAAATGCTCAATCATGCTTTGAAAGTTTGTTGGTACACAACACTATTATTATTCAAGATATTATGAACGTATTGTAGGACCGCGAAAATCCAGATTGGAAAACACGAAATAAAATCTTATATAATAAATAATATATAATTAAAAATACGATTGGAAATAGACGAATTACGCAGAGGCGAGATTTGATCTCTTTCCTTAACTCAATAAATCTCCCGCAGTGTGGCGGTTTGCATGAGACTTTTGAATCCCAGGATACAACTACGTGAGACTATAGTCCCAACACCGGACTACAGAATCTACGAACTAAATAACTACGCTATACTCTCGAGACTTACGTTTAGAGGAGAAGAGATGCGAGAGATTTTTGATGGAGTGTTTTGATATTCGAGTGAATCAATAATGAGAGGGGTGAGGCCCTTTATTTATAGCTGTGAGAAGACTTGGTCGGCAAGGAAGGAATATCCGCAAGATATTCTCCTTTATGTTTATCGAAAGGGATACGGAAATATTCCGAATATCTTTTCGAGTTTATCAAGGAAACCGAAAAACGAACTCAATCTTCTGGAAGATTTATTCTACACATTATGCAATTTCGGGTAGGGCTTTAGCAAAAACCTTGATAGGAATTTGGCCCAAAAAGAATAGGCTTTTGTGGGCGAAGCCCACATTCACCAAGACCCAAGACCCGAGCCCGGCTCGGCGGCGGCGGCGCGCGCGCGCGTGTGGTTTTTTTTTGCATAATGGCCCCCTTTCTCTCAAGGTCCATAGTCTCCCACTAAATGCTATTGAACATTGTATGGAAATGTCTATATTTAAACAAGAGGAAAAAGTTCCTTCTTTCCAATGTGGGACAAAATCAAGTACTCCTTCATTTAACTCACTCAAATTTCTCATTCATTTTACATGAGCCTAAGCCCATTTCTTTTCACATTTGTCCACAATTTATTCAGCCCATGAGGACTTTAAATTTGGTTCCAACAATCCCCCACATGAAGAGAAATGACTCTAAACATATGCAGACTCTACTAACTCGAAAGACTATACATGCAGACTCTACAGACACGACAGAAGGACTTTCGAGAGTATAGGCGAAAATTAACTGTGTATGAGATAGTGGCATATTTCAGCCTTGAACCACTCATTGTTGATATCTGTCGGGTTTACTTAGCCAGGAGGTGAACATGATGTCTTGAACCACCCGGATGTTTATGTAAACCGAGACAACAGCTATAACCCAGCTTCA
Organism: Microthlaspi erraticum; assembly: GCA_902728155.2. Taxonomy (NCBI): domain Eukaryota; kingdom Viridiplantae; phylum Streptophyta; class Magnoliopsida; order Brassicales; family Brassicaceae; genus Microthlaspi; species Microthlaspi erraticum. Next base: position 881,087 of record CACVBM020000444.1, on the reverse strand, counting down.
TTTCCTCGTAGAACTTAGTTCTCTATTGCGTTCATTGTGGCCTTGAACTTTGCCTGGTTGATCGTGAGTGAACTTAGAGAATATAGCCTGGACTTCATCCTCCTAGAAACGGCCTCATTTCACACTCACTAGGTGATTTCGTTGAGCTCCTGTCATATAAGAAAAGTATCCTGTTAATACTCCGTATATATATGAAAGCTACTCATATCATTAAAAGCAACGCTTATCCTTAAACACTTACAGGAAGCACTGTGCATCATTTTGGGAGTTGGGATCAGACATATTGTCTTGCAGTGCTGTAAACAGAATCTGTTTGACTTAGTTGTCCCTTTGAACCAGCCTTTTGGGATCTCCAATCGCGAAGGTTGGGTGTCCATCAAACATCCTCTTTTGTCATAGGCAAAAGACCCATTCCCTTAGATGATTTCAAAACTTGATCTCTTGTCAAACCTTTTGTAAACGGATCCGCTAGGTTATCAGCTGATTTAATGTAATCGACCGAGATTACACCGGTTGTGATCAAGTGTCTAATGGTTTTATGTCGTCTCCTGATGTGACGAGATTTGCCATTATAGAGAGTATTCAGTGCCCGGGCTATAGCCGACTGGCTATCACAATGTATACGCAGTGCCGGTACTGGTTTCTCCCACATTGGAATATCTTCCAAGAAATTCCGAAGCCACTCTGCTTCCTCTGCTGCTTTATCTAAAGCGATGAACTCAGATTCCATTGTTGATCTTGCCAGTAGAGTTTGTTTGGAAGATTTCCAAGATATTGCTGCACCTCCTAGTGTAAAGACATATCCACTTGTGGACTTTGAGTTCTTTGAGTCTGATATCCAGTTTGCATCACTGTATCCTTCCAAGACTGCAGGTTCTTTACCATAGTGCAATCCATAACTTTTAGTGTGTCTCACATAGTTTAACACTCTTGTTATGGCTTTCCAGTGTGTATGACCAGGATTGCTTGTGTAACGACTTAATACGTTCACTGCATGTGCTAAATCCGGTCTGGTACAATTGGTTAAGTACATCAGACTTCCAATAACCCTTGCATACTCAACTTGTGACACTGCTTCACCAGAGTTCTTAGTCAAGTGCAGTTGTGTATCCACTGGAGTTTTCGCAGTTCCATTCGAATAATTCTTGAAACGCTCAAGTATTTTTTCAGCATAATGCTCCTGAGATAAGGTGATACCCTCAGAAGTCCTTGTGATCTTAATACCAAGAATAACATCCGCAAGACCCATGTCTTTCATGTCAAACTGACCCTTAAGCATGTTCTTGGTTTGTTGGATTATATCCTTGTTACTGCCCATGATGAGCATGTCGTCAACATACAGACACAGCAAAACGTACCCGCTGGGAGTGTTTTTGACGTAGATGCATTTGTCACATTCATTGATACTGAATCCATTTGACATCATCACATGGTCAAATTTTTCATGCCATTGCTTCGGAGCTTGTTTCAATCCATACAGCGATTTCACAAGTTTACAAACTTTGTGTTCTTGACCTGGTGTCACGAAACCTTCAGGTTGTTTCATATAGATTTCCTCTTCTAAATCACCATTAAGGAAAGCTGTTTTTACATCCATCTGATGGATTTCCAGGTCTCTCAGAGATGCAATAGCTATCAATATTCTGATTGAAGTTATTCTCGTCACCGGAGAATAAGTGTCAAAGAAGTCTAGACCTTCGACTTGTCTGAATCCTTGCACCACAAGTCTTGCCTTGTACTTATCAATAGCTCCATCAGTTTTGATCTTCGTTTTGAAGATCCATCTACATCCTAAAGCTTTAAACCCTGGAGGTAAATCAGTGATTATATAAGTATGGTTCTGCAGAATAGAATCCATTTCACTGTTTACAGCTTCTTTCCATAAGTCTGCTTCTGGTGTAGACATGGCTTCAGAATATGTCCTTGGTTCATTCTCACAGAGAAATACCACTAAGTATTCTTCACCAAATGATTTGTCCTTACGAACTCTCTTGCTACGCCTAGGTTCAACTTCATTTTCTTCTGCTTCATTTACTGAAGTACCAGATGTACTAGCCTCATTCGCAGGCACAATTGCGTCATGAGTTCGCTTCAGCTTCTGCCTATCTTTACATGGAAAGATATTCTCAAAGAATGACACATTCCTTGATTCGATTATTGTATTTGCATGGATATCGGCTATATCTGATTTGTGTACCAGAAACCGATAAGCACTACTGTTGTGCGCATATCCAATGAAAATACAGTCCACCGTTTTAGGCCCAATCGAAACCTTCTTAGGAGGCGGTACTTGAACTTTTGCTAAGCACCCCCACACTTTCAAGTATTTGTAAGAAGGTTCTGAACCTTTCCACAACTCATATGGCGTTTTGCCAGTTACTTTGTGTGGTATTTTGTTGAGGATATAGTTTGTGGCTAGCAGAGCTTCCCCCCACAGATTCTGCGGTAGCCCAGATTCCTGCAACATTGCATTCATCATCTCTTTCAGAGTTCGATTCTTTCTTTCTGCAACTCCGTTAGATTCTGGTGAATAGGGAGCAGTGGTCTGATGTATGATGCCTTTCTCTTGACAGAAGGCATTGAAAGGTCCATCATACTCACCTCCTCTATCACTTCTAACCATTTTAATGGTTTTGCCCAGTTGTTTTTCAACTTCAGTCTTGTACTCCTTGAATTTTTCCAAAACTTCATCTTTGCTACGCAGCAAGTAGACGTAGCAGTATCTTGTACAATCATCTATGAAAGTCACAAAATACTTTTTGCCCCCTCTGGTTTGTACATATTTCAAGTCGCACAAATCTGTGTGTATTAGTCCCAGAGGTTCAGTTGTTCTTTCGACATGAGGAGATGGTGTTTTAGTGAGTTTTGCTTGTACACATATCTCACATTTGTCTTTGCTTATTTTGCTTTTCGGAATTAGGTTCAAATTCATAAGTCTTTCAATGGACTTATAATTTACATGTCCTAATCTTTCATGCCAAATATTAGAAGACTCAACCAAATAAGTAACTGGTTTCTTATTAATCAAATCATTGGAAACAGGTACAACATTGTTTCTTTGGACTGGAGATACACACATCTTAATCAGTCCATCCTTAACAAAACCTTTTCCTATAAAAACACCATGTTTCCTGAGAATCAGCTGGTCAGACTCAAAGTTGATGGCGAATCCATGCTTGCTCATCAGAGTGCCAGAAATCAGATTCTTCCTCATGTCTGGAACATGCTTCACATTGTTGAGTGTGAGCTCTCTTCCAGATGTCATCTTCAGGACCACCTTTCCAGTGCCTTCAATCTTGGAGTGGGACACATTTCCCATCAGCAGACGATCATCTCCCTTGCTTTTCTGGTATGTGCTGAACATCTGTCTGTCAATGCAGATGTGTGTGGTAGCACCAGTGTCATACCACCATAGTGCCGGATTCTCTTCAACCATGTTGGCTTCTGTAACAACAGCCACCATGTCAGACTCTGTCAAGTTGGCTTGGTTTTTCTCCTTGGCCTTGCTGCGACAATCGGCTCCGCGATGTCCAACCTTGCCACAGTGATTGCACTTCCCTGAGAATCCAGATTTCTTCTTTGGGAATTGGTGGGCTTGGGCCTGTTTCTTAAAGCCCGTGGAGGCCTGATTAGCAACCTTGTTGAGTGCACCCTTGTTGGGGTTAAACCTGCCTTTAGGTTTGTTGCGAAATTCGGCCACATTTGCATCATGAGTCTGAACTGGTTCAGCTTTTTCACGCTTCAGTGACTCATTCTGCAGCCTGGAAACCAAGTTGGCCAAAGTCAATGCCTTTTGCTTGAAGGCAAGATAGTTCTTGAAGTCTGCCCATCCAGGGGGTAACTTCTCAATGAAGCAATTCACTGTGAAAGTCTCACAGATCTTCATCCCTTCATCTGATATCTCTTGGAGTATCATCTGCAGGTCATGCACTTGGTCCATGATGGGTTTTGAGTCCACCATTACGAAGTTGAGAAATTTTGCAGCAGCAAATTTTCCTGAGCCCACATTGAACGTCTTGTACTTCTTATCCAAGGCTTCCCACAGCTCCTTGGATGTTTTGACCTCACTGTACACATTGAACAGTTGATCCACCAGGCGACTTTGAATGTAACCTTTGCACAGGAAATCTCCTTGGTTCCAGTTCTCCAGAGTCATGTGTACTCGTGGATCTGGGTTTGCCTCTTGAGTAGCAGGCACCTCAGGCTTTGTCTCAACAAGATATTTTGCCAGGTTCAGCGTGGTAAGGAAGAAGTGCATCTTCTGTTGCCACTGCTTGAAATTCGTGCCATCGAATTTGTCAGGCGAAAGTGCTGCGCTTATGTTACTAGGCAAAGTTGGTGCAGCGAGTGCAGCCAGTTGACCCGTGACATTAGCCGCAGGCTGATCCCCAGCAGTCCCGTTGGTTCCATTAGCAGTACCAGACATTATGGATCTGTATCACAAAGACAGATTTTGTCAGTATTGTGGGGTGTGCGAAAATATTCGCTAAGTTCACAGAGACTTGCTCTTAAACGTTATATTAGATCAGAGATCAGATATAATAAAGTTGAAAAAACGTTTTCGCGATCCTGCTAAAAGCTGTCGCGTAAATCGTTTTATCAAGTAATGATATTCGTCTTTTTTGAGATCGAAACTTTCTGCTGAATAGCTAGAGAGCTTTCGCAGAACTGTTTTAGATCTATAAGCAAACCGTTTTATATATCATATAAGAAAAAACTGTTTCGCTATATTCCAATCCGATTCAGGCGATAAGGAAGATCGGATTTATTGAGTTAAGACTGTAGGACCGCGAAAATCCAGATTGGAAAACACGAAATAAAATCTTATATAATAAATAATATATAATTAAAAATACGATTGGAAATAGACGAATTACGCAGAGGCGAGATTTGATCTCTTTCCTTAACTCAATAAATCTCCCGCAGTGTGGCGGTTTGCATGAGACTTTTGAATCCCAGGATACAACTACGTGAGACTATAGTCCCAACACCGGACTACAGAATCTACGAACTAAATAACTACGCTATACTCTCGAGACTTACGTTTAGAGGAGAAGAGATGCGAGAGATTTTTGATGGAGTGTTTTGATATTCGAGTGAATCAATAATGAGAGGGGTGAGGCCCTTTATTTATAGCTGTGAGAAGACTTGGTCGGCAAGGAAGGAATATCCGCAAGATATTCTCCTTTATGTTTATCGAAAGGGATACGGAAATATTCCGAATATCTTTTCGAGTTTATCAAGGAAACCGAAAAACGAACTCAATCTTCTGGTCTCCCACTAAATGCTATTGAACATTGTATGGAAATGTCTATATTTAAACAAGAGGAAAAAGTTCCTTCTTTCCAATGTGGGACAAAATCAAGTACTCCTTCATTTAACTCACTCAAATTTCTCATTCATTTTACATGAGCCTAAGCCTATTTCTTTTCACATTTGTCCACAATTTATTCAGCCCATGAGGACTTTAAATTTGGTTCCAACACGTATCACATCATATCATTTTAAAAAACAAAAAAACAATTCACTAATTCTCCCTTTTCTGAGTTTTCTGTATGTGTTACAATTTCATTCGTGAAAGACTTGATTAAAAACTAACAAATGTGGTGCTCATACGCTAAATGACAACAATCAAGTTAAATCAACTAACTCAGTGATCCATTAAATTAACTCTCGTTGATCAACTAACTCTTTTCATTGTATAAACAAGACATTGTCAGAGAAACAAATGGTCAACTGAATGTTTTACCACAACCACCAAAGTAGCCTACACAACAGTATAAAACAAAATCTACACGACAAGGACATGATCTGTGTGATTAATGCAGACAAGACAAGTACAGACTGAGATTTATGTCAGAAATCAGAATATATGGTTGTAAGAAGAGTTTGTATTCTACACTGGCTGTTTTAGAAAAACTTAACCAAAGAGTTTGTTGGCACAGTATCTAGATTGGTCAATTGTTCACCACACTATAATGGCTTTGGTAAGGTTTAAATTGCATAATTCTACCAATCATTTATTTATCTACTATGGATTATATGCACGATTAAGTTACAGATTACTGGTAAACCAAACTGAGAGAGCTGTTTCATAACTTATAAACTCTTATCCATCCTCACATTTGTCTTCAAACAAAGGTTCACCACACTATAATGGCTTTGGTAAGGTTTAAATTGCATAATTCTACCAATCATTTATTTATCTACTATGGATTATATGCACGATTAAGTTACAGATTACTGGTAAACCAAACTGAGAGAGCTGTTTCATAACTTATAAACTCTTATCCATCCTCACATTTGTCTTCAAACAAAGTTTTTGTATCATCATCGAACAGTATACAACATCCGAGCATCACAAAGATGTGTATTGTGACATTAGGAATACGAAAAGAGACAAGGTATATGAGACATATAACAAGTGAGATTTGAAGCTTACCAAAAAAAAACAAGTGAGATTTGAAAGAATTCGTCGGAATCAGAAAAGAGTGAAGAGTTTTTTGAAAACGTAGAGAAGATGACCTTATAATGAAATGGCAAACATTGTTTAAGCTTAGCTCTCAAACACAGACCAAGTACTTTTGCCACACTACAGTGCTGGACCGTCGGTGTAAACGTTATCCTGAATTTTATCACACAACCAAACCCCAATCTTTTCTTGTTAAGAGAGCATGAATTTAAAAACACACAATAAAAGATTTAATATTTGTATCCACTTTCTATGACAATAAAAGGGAACTTTCTTTGATAACTCGTGTTACACAGTGAGATCACCAAGGATGAATGAAGTTAATAACTCACAGGATGCGATCGAGCTTGTCATCGACAGTGATGGAATCTTCGGACAGAACACTTGAGGGTGTGTTCTGGATCTCTAATAAAGTCAACATTTTGAGTTTTGAGGAGAGAGATCATAGAGATGCTCGTGACGTCAGACGCTTGAATCAAGTCAACATTTTGACCCAAATACTCCACGTCACCATCTTCTCCTACCGAATAGGCGCCACGTGGACTTTCCCAGCGTTTATGAGAATATGTGAGATCGCGAGTCTATGAGAGTTTCAGCGAGGCGGAGAGACGGAGAGAGAGAGAGAGAGAGAGAGAGAGAGAGAGAGAGAGGTGTAAAAAATGATAAAGGCAGTGATGATGATGAACACACAAGGCAAACCACGCCTAGCCAAATTCTACGATTTCCTGGTTCGATTTTTGATTTCTTCCGAATCAAATGTTGTTTATGTGACGGATTCTCAACTTGGTTTCTCGAATTTTGGAATTTGGTTTTTCAGCCTGTGGAGAAGCAGCAGGAGCTCATACGCGGCGTGTTCTCAGGTTCTCCTTCTCTCTTTGAATTTTTTTTCCCAGATTCCAAATCAACAATCAACTCGGCATCTTCGATCCGTATTCACAAACTGAACAATTTTCGTAGTCTCTACTTGTATGATCTCGATCGATCCTATATTAATTATGGATTTTGCGTTAACAGTATTGTGCAGTAGACCTGAGAACGTAAGCAACTTTCTGGAGATTGATTCATTATTTGGCCCGGTAATGACTCCTTCACTACTTTGCTTTGTAATTTCAATCCTTGATTTCTTAAAAAGGAAAATTATGATTTACTGTGTTTGAAATATGTTTGCAGGACTCTCGGCTTGTATACAAGCACTACGCTACTCTCTACTTTGTGCTTGTTTTTGATGGTTCAGAGAATGAGCTTGCTATGCTTGATCTCATTCAAGGTGCGTCTGTGTGAAGTCATTCACTTTGTGCGTTTGCTTTGCTGTCAAATCTTTTTTCCATTTCAATATGTGTGCTTTGGAATGAGAAAGCTCTGTAATTGTAGCTTGTTTTGGACATATCCACCGTTGTTTTCTTCATATTTCATAACCAAAATCTGCAAATCCAACATCTTCCATTTGGAGCTTCTGATAAGTTCAATGTGTTAAGTCTCAGTATGTATATTTGAGAAGGAACTGAGATTGCAATCAGCTTTGAGGGAGTTAAAAATGTAGAAACAGAGACGGTAGAGATTAGACTCTTGAGTTGTAGAATTTTGCAGTGCCTTAGCTCTTTCGTTATAGCTTGTTGCCGTGAATCAAGTACGATTATCTGCTTATGAATAGTATGTGGTTAACAGATATATGGTTGCTGGGTATTTTTTATTGGTTGCTGACTCGTAGCTTGTAGCGGACTAATGTTGAGAATATAAATCGTTGTATGAATATGATGATTTCAGTTTTTCCACCTAATGCTGCGAAAAAAACATGTCTCTTTCATAGTATGATGACTTAAGTTTAATTCCTTGAATTGGCAGTTCTTGTTGAAACACTGGACAAATGCTTCAGCAATGTCTGCGAACTTGACATTGTGTTCAATTACAGCAAGGTAATGGTTTTACACAGAATAGGTTTGTCTCACACCATATAGCTGCTGCTGTGTATTGAGTTTGGGAACTTGTGTTGACAATCTCCTTTCTTGCGTTGACAATGTTTGCAGATGCACACAGTGTTAGATGAGATTGTGTTTGGAGGACAGGTGCTGGAAACTAGCTCTGCGGAAGTCATTAGAGCTGTTGAAGAAATATCAAAGTAGTTCTCTCTTCTCTCTCTCTTCTCTCTCTCTCTCTCTCTCTCTCTCTCTACTGTTGTCTGCGTTTGTGGCGTGGAAGTAAACAGTTTCTCTTTCGTTGACGATGTTGCAGATTAGAAGCTGCGTCGAACGCCATTTCACTTGTCCCAAACTCTGTTTCCGGGTGGCGAGGCCGATAGCTTCAAAACGATCGTGAATTTGTGACAGAGAACAAGTGAGACAAAAACATGTATCAAAAGATTTATGGTATAGGTGGAGAGATTTGATTGTGTAATTGGCGGAATTTAATTACAACAACTTTTTGGTTCGACATTTATACTTGTTTTCGTTTTCATTTTCGATCAGTAGGAGCGGAATGGTTTATCAAGTTTCTAAACTACATACAGTATATTATTGTGTATGTACGATCACCACCATAACCTCAGTTGTGTATTTTCACGATCTTGCCTCTTCCATCTCCATCTCTATCACTTGCGGTTGCAAATGTTATAGCAACCTAAGTTTTTGAGCCGGTTTATCAGCAAGTATATTGATACGCCTATAGATTGAAACAGACCACTTAGAACATCAGATCATTACATATTTACATGGTATGTATATCAGAAATTTGCATCCTCTTTCCTAATATTATTACATCTTGTAAACTACATGTTGGTGTCTAGGTGAGAGAGAGAACTATTGACGAGCATAAACTTGTAGAGTGTCGAATGTTTTCTCGTCCTCACATTGGCAGATCATGTTTGAAATGCTCTGAAAATAATTAAACCTTAATCGTCCTCACATTGCCAAATTCATAAAAATAATTTGGTCAGATATTGTGTTGTTATCTATATGGTGATCCAAAAGGTTTAAAATAACATGTAACTTGTTTTGAAATGAGATATTGAATCTATGTAATTTCTTTAGTTTTGAAAAGAAACAAATCTGGCCATTACCCGAAATTAGATGGAATGTCTCCCTCTTTATGCTCCAAAGGTATTGGGCTACAAGAACAAGAAAAAAGTTGAAAATTTTGTGTTGTGTTGAAGACAAAAGAATATAAGTGGGAGATTCAAAGTAGAGTGATTTAATTGGGAAACGTAAGAGCGATAAATATTTATACATAAAAAAGAGAAACTTGTTGGGTAAAGATGATACAACAAATCCAATGTACATTTGTGCCCTAGAAGAATTGGTCAAGCTAGCAAAGATGTACCATGGACCAAAGTGACTACCTTTGATCATATTTATATATATCTTATGTTTTCGTTTTTGTTTTTGTATCATGATTGATACCTCTCCCAATCTTGGGGCATTCCTCTAGTTGGTCCAACAGATTTATTTTTCCACTTTTGCCCTTTTCACTTATGTTGGACCACTCCCACATTTGTTACTCTTCATTCTTCCCTCAGCCTATGTGATCTCTTTTGATATATGCGATTGATTCATCGATCCATTAATAATTAAAGGAATAAAACGTGTAAGAATGAAGAGTAACAAATGTGGGAGACGCTTTGGAGTTTATTGTTAAAAATAATAAACAGTTGATAACATGAATCTTTAGGAAGTGTGAAGAGACGCTTTGGAGTTTGGAGGGGACAACATGAGGTTAGAGGAGCCGTAGGAAAAAAAAAATACTGGTCTTAACATATGACAGCTGCAATTTGTACTGTTAATTATTTATATTTGTGTTGCTTTAACAGTTCTGTAAAAATAAATCACGGGGCATATGGAAGCGACCTGCTAAGTTAAGAAAAAAAAAAAAAAAAAAAAAAAAGCAAATCGAGCGACACGTTTTATATTGTGTATAACAAACTTCTAAAAAAATCCAACAAATCGTTGGAGTAGAAGTCCGCATAACGATCTTGGTGGCACCGTTTGTTTTATTTTGTCAATCAACTGTACATGTTAAAGAATATCTTAATAGTAAGTGATTGTAAGTGACAAACAGCATTGTCAACTCCACAAATGGAAACCTTATTGTACATTACATTTTTCCATTGTATACTATTTCATTTTTATGTTGAAGCTAAAATTTAGTAATTAAAACATTCAAAAACTCGATCCATGTAACTGACTAGACCCTTCAAATCTGATTAAGAACGTAACTACTACTAATCTATAGACCAACTACACCTACAGAATACAGACGTATCCACATAGTATTAAAGTAAAAAGCATTCTTAGTTAGCCCCTATAATGATTTTTCATATTTTAAGAACGCATACCATACAAACAGAATTTTCAGAAAAAGAAAAGAAGAGAAAGCAGAATCCATCAAAAGGGCAGAGAGAAACAACATTCCAGTCGTGTTTTGTAACTTTTGAGGAATGTCCCGGTTTTTTTTTTTTTTATTAATGTGACCAAGACGACTCCTAAACCAACACATTACAAAAATTAAAATTAAAAACATTAATTAAATTAGTTGTTTAATGACTTATCATTTGATCGCTTTACATGCATGCATGCGGAGAATTAAATCTCCCGGCTTCTCTCCACGTGGCACCCTGATTAACGACAAGCGGATTAATTAAAGTAATCGACTCGTCATTACTCTCTCTCGGAACTCGCGAAACTTTTCGTGGGTCCCACCGAATCCACCGAAGCCAACATCATCATCATTTGCATTTGCAATCACCATCAAACACCGTGTGGTTTTATTGCTCTCGTACTGGACTACGAGCCGGTCTCTTCCTTCTTCTTTTTGTTTTGCGTATAGCCGTTTGGTTTTCTTCTTTTCGGAGCAGTAAATAAAATATACATAAACTCTTCTCCACGCAAAAGCATTAGACCAAACTTTTTTTTTTTTTTTTTTAACAACAAATACTTCATTTCATTAAACTTAGCTGGCAATTACATAGACCAAACAAAAATCTGAATAATTAGATTGTTTAACAAAAAAATCCTAAACTGTATTAATAATTTATGGATTTGACATCGTAGATTACTTAACTTGTGATACTTGAATTTAAAATAGATTACAAGCAAATTAAGCTTCCATGTAAAGCGAATCCCGGAGTATAATTACGGAAAGCCGATCTCGTGCCTTAACTAAACTATACGTAGTTTATTTATGGACATTAGCGAAATGCTTGTGTTTATTCACCACCACTAATTGCCAACGCGCCGTTGAAACGCGTGGGTACAAATATGTGCGTGAACGCAGTGGCTTTGGCTGTGAGCGTATTAGTCACGGGTTGTTGGGACGCGTGAGATAATTAGTGGGCTTGCATGTAGTGGCGAAACGTAACGCTTTGTGTCTCGGGGTAATCAAGGTTTTATGTTTCGAGCTTAACAAAATTATTACTATAAATATTGAGATTACGTACAATAATTAAGGGTTATAAATTGTATAAATATTAACGTTCGACAGAGCATCTTTTGGAAAGTGGTGGTCGTCCCATTAGTCGAACTATAAGTTTCGGCAATCTCAAGACGATCTGATTTTCACTTTTATTTTATTAATTTGTTTTTTTTATTTTAATTAAAATGTTAGGAATTGATAGGTAACTTACGAAACAAGAAGATGGTTTCACAATGATAAATTACTAGGTTCGTTTTTTTTTATAAAAGGGTTTGCAATAGGTTCGTTTTTCCTGCAACTTCTGATCAGTTGTGTGTGTGTGTGTGTGTGTTTTTTATATACAATTTTGTCTAAAGATCAGCTGTTATCTATATATTTGTTCATCTTGTAAGTTTACCGGTGGTAAAAAGGTTATCAGTCATCCCTTTTCTTTTGTTAAACTGTTATTTTTGGGGTAACAATTTCAACATTAAATCGGTATATATTTTACCTACTAAAAAAATTACAATCAGTAAACGTTTTAAATTAAATCATATTCATACATTTTGTAGGGGGTAAATTTTCAGCAAAAAAACTTATATTCAACATATTACTGCAAGTAACTTTACGATATATAGGTTTCAAACACATGAGTAACCTCTGGATAATTGACCTCATATTGGAAACTCCAACGTTGGAGTATGATGAATACGAAAACAAACAACTCTTGATACCAAATTTATAGGTGCCATATATGAAATATGAAGCTGGCCGTAAGATGGGATGTGACAAATGCACATCTCAAGACCGAAAAGATGTGTTTTTGTACGCATTCAATTACGTTAATTAGTTCCGTTTAGAGTAACTTCTTCCATTAACATATTCTGGTTGAAGTGTTGCAAGGTCTTCGTATAGATACCATACATGTGATCCGAGTGACGTTGATTGCGTTTTTCTATGGAGTAGATAATTTCTCCCTCTCCAACAATCTCACAAAGAACAAACAAATACCAGATATAATGGACGAAAATATACATCTTTGTGATACTTTCAGCTTCGTTTCTTACATATCGTGATCTACATTGTCGAAATCGTGCAACCCTTTGATTTTTTTTTTTTTTTTTTACTTGATTGCATGTAAACTGGTAAAGAAAATAAAATCGTAAAATATCATCAAAAATTAAATCTATACTAACAGAGATTCTGAATAAGAAGCCCTTCCGTGATCATCCATCGATCATATATACATTTCCTCATACTATTATATCTTTATAACTTGGGTAAAGATACAAAAATAAGTTATCATGTGGTGTTACTATTAGGTATAATGATTTAAGAGGTGGGTCCAATAGCTTTTTCTTTGTTTCTTTTCACTAGTTCAAGATCAAATTTATGGGGAGTATTATTAGTTCTTTGACCTTTCCTTTTTAGAGAGGCCTTCTTTGACCCATCAAGATTCAAGAGCAGAATATCTCTCTCTTGCCAAGCTAAGAAAACATGAAAAATGGGAAAACATATATTATTAAATACAAAAAGAAATATATGGTTCACACATACATGTGTATGCACTGGTTAACTGGGGTGTTTGCTTTGATGATTGTGGGAACGTACTTCACTTGAATAGAGGGGATTCTTCCCTTTATCTTTTGGGTTCTTCACAATCTAATCTATTAGCTTTTCTTTTCATGCAATATTTTTTCTTGTTACTCTAAAAACTCTTCCAAATCTTCCTGGATATTCTCATGTCATTATGATTCTAAATTCGTATTCTCTTTATTAAAAACCCCACAAGGAATTTGATTCTCCTGGGGTTTCGATACGTTACTCAACCATACTATGACCATGATTGTTTCTAACGAGACTATTGAGGATTCTTCTGTGTTAAGATCATATTTTAGATGTTTTTTGTGTTTAGAGAAAACAAATTGTTCTTAAAGTCTTTGAATTCTTTTATATATATAGAAATATGAATGAAAGATCTTTCGTAGCATGATACATCTAGTTGAAGCTCTTCTTTCACCATCTATATACAAATCAAATTGATAACATCAAGATAATCTCTTATCACATCACTAGAATATATAGTATTTTGATAGTTACCAATCACAAAAGAAAAATTACAGCAAAAACAGTAACACAATTTATTTCTTGCTGCTATATATATTTTATCTTTGTATACTCCTTTTTCCGAATTAAAACTCTTACAATTTTATGTCATTAGTCAAATTATCTACTTCCAATCCAAACATTTAGTATCATAATTTGTTCTTACCGTTATCTTTACTTCTTTTGCCTATTACTATTAGTCATAGCTTTCCACTCTGTTTCAGTTTCAAAGAATCTTACGATTTTATGTCACTAGTAAAACTATTTACTTTGAACCCATATGTTCTGAATAACGGAGGTATTTTTACTGTAGTAGATAAAGCATTAAACATACAAATCCATTCAAATTAAATAAAGCCTTTATAGGGACGAAGACTAGTATTCGTTGACGACAAGAGTAGAGTAGACTCTAGCTAGCTACAAGTTTTGAAGAAATCTAATGACCAAATCTAAGTCATTTTTACTTACATCATCATGGATCATCATTAACCACATGAGGCTGAGCAGATATCGAACGTGTGATGGCGATGTGGAAGTAAAGGACGAGGCCACGCGCGGCTGAGCAGGAGCGCGTGAGATTCAGGGTTTTAGGACAGAGATACGGAAAGAGACAGAGGTTTCTAGCACTATATTGTAAGAGAAAACAATAAAAATAAAAAATTTGAGCCTCGTGATCGGAGATTTTTTTGCAGTGATGACTGTACTCTTTCTTCCTCTCCTCTCTCCCCCTTGTCACGTGGGCTAAATTTTGACCACCCTTCTTCAATGACCATCAACATCACATCACTCTCTCCTTCTTCTTCTTCGATTTTTTTGTTTAGTTTTACTCCACGAAACCAATAATAAAATTCAAATCCTTCTTATGTAGATCTGGTAAACATTCGTGTGTGAGTGACATAATAATTACTTTAAAAAGCAACGAAGAATTAACGAGAGTTGTAAGTATGATGGTCCCAAAATGTATGTTTTTCATCCAACCACACTATCTCAATTATTAGCATTAAGATCAGCTATATCTACTAGAACCAAACTTCAATCTCTAATATTTGGAAGCATGTAAATGAATGATTTCATTTTGGCATATGTCACCGAATGTGTTAAGGGGCACTTACATTCGGAAGCTTGTGATCCAAAAACTAGCTAATGCATTTGCATTTATAACCAAAGATAAATTTCTCTACATCAGTTTCTATTTTTCTTTCTTTTCTTTTCTTACACATATTCCATCGCATTTGTTTTATCTTGTACAGATATTTTCATATCACATCTCCATATCTTAATCACCTCCATAACTTGAAACAGGTCTATATAATATTCACACAGATTTTATATAGACTAAGCATGTGTTACGTAAGTATAAAATAGGGACAGTGGTTAATTTTATTTTTAAGTTAGCTGTCTTTAGAAACTTGATATCATCGTATTTTGTAATAGAAAAACAACATTAAAAAAGCAAGCAAACCCATTTGAGTAAATGATAAGTAAATAGTAGGAGTATTAATACTACTTCGTAAAAAGCTGCGTCCCCACATATTCTATTGATTTTAATATTCGTTTTACTATAAACCTGCATATAACATACACACTTCTGATTCTATATATAGGTGTGAGACCCTCTTCTCCATTCTTCACTTCACTCCAACGTGAGACCTGCACCTTCAATTATCATCTCCCAATCTTCTTTAGCTTATCTTAATTTTCACTTAGGGTTTTTGAAACACAGAGAGAGAGAGAGAGATGATGCAGACTCCGTACAATACTTCAACGCAGGGGCAATATTGTCATTCTTGTGGAATGTTCCACCACCATAGCCAAAGCTGCGGCTACAACAACAACTCCAGCTCAAACGCCGGATCTTACTCGATGGTGTTCTCCATGCAAAACGGCGGCGTTGTCGAGCAAAACGGCGAGGATTACAACCCTTCCTCCGTCGTTGATTGCACTCTCTCACTTGGAACTCCTTCCACACGTCTTTGCGAGGAAGATGAGAAACGCCGACGCTCTACTTCCTCAGGTGCTTCTTCTTGTATCTCCAACTTCTGGGACTTGCTTCACACCAAAAACAACAACTCCAAAACGACGGCGTATAGTAACGTCCCTTCTTTCTCCACCCACAAGCCACCTCGTGGTTGCTCCAGAGGAAATGGCGGAGGAGGCGGTGGCGGTGGAGACTCTCTCCTCGCCAGACGCTGTGCCAACTGCGACACCACTTCTACTCCACTCTGGAGGAATGGTCCTCGAGGCCCTAAGGTGATTAATTTTGCTTTATTTTATTAAAATGCGGCTTCTTGTGAATAATCAACTAGAAATACAAAAGACATCTAAAGTTTAAAAAATAAAGCATTTTGAGGCCATGTTTTGAATGTTTCCTCTCAGTTTAAAAACAACCTTAAATGCAGTGATTTTTGATGATTATATGAGGTGATTAGTTTCCATTAAATTTCATCGAATGTAGTTTAAAATTCAAATAATCATCAAATTCACTAGGATTACAAAAGAAATCATTTAGTACCTCTATTTATTGAAAACAACAACATTAAATAGTGACATTGATGGTTAAATGATGTGGATGGTTTTTGGATTTTGTAGTCCCTATGCAACGCATGCGGCATTCGTTTCAAGAAGGAAGAGAGAAGAACCACGGCTTCTTCAGGGAACACCGTCGTTGGAGCTTCACCTGTAGCAGCTGATCAGTACGGACATCACAACGCCGGCTACAACAACTACCATACTTCCGCTGGTAACAACAATGGTGCTTCGTGGGCTCATCAACACGCGACGCAGAGGGGTCCGTGTAATTATCCGGCAAACGAGATCAGGTTCATGGATGATTACAATGGAGGAGGAGCAAACAACGGCGATTCAGACGGTGGCGTTCCGTTCCTCTCGTGGAGGCTGAATGTGGCGGATAGGGCAAGTCTTGTCCATGACTTTACCAGATGAAAAAAAGTAAAAGAAGTTGACGTTAGATTCTTAAAAATTTCCATGTGGGCTTAATTATGTCTACTTAAAAAAGGAAGAAAATGTTTGAAAAAAAAAGAGAGAGTAGTGTACTGTATATCGAATCGAGCGAGAGGAGATGTTGATGGTATTGATAGCGACGGTCTAACTTATGGTTTATCTATAAAGTACCGTTCTGGTCAATTTTTAAATAATTTGTCTATTTTCGGAATTTCATTTCCTTGTTATGGAAATTTTCTCTGCCTAAGTCTTATAGATGAATAATAATATAGTTAGATTCTTCTGCTGATGTTGAATATTTCATATCAAACGGACACAGTGATGTAATCAAAATTATTCGAGTATTAGTAAGAAAAAAAGAGAGTCAAAATTTGAAAAATAAAAAGATGTAGATAAGAAAAACGCAGACCAGAAATATAGACATAGGATATAACTCTTTTAATGTATATAGTTTTTAGTTTGAACGGAGAAGTTTCAGTTCCACCTGAGTCCCTGAATTTCACAACTGAGACTTTGATTATGAACATTATTTTTCTATTGGTTAATAATATAAGAGAGAAAAAAAAAATTAAATAGAAAGTTAGTTGTTTGGTAGTGAAGATTGAAATCTGATCGTCGAATTGGGATATTAGATTCTGATCGTACCAATGTGGGTTTACTCATGTCTGAGTACTGTTGTGTTTCAGTTTGGATCAGAGCATTGTAGTGATTTAATGAACTTATCTTGTCGTATTATGCTCTGTTCTCTCCTTTATATTTTGACCGTCGTTTTGTCCTTTTCTAATTTACCTCTTCTTGACCTTTTGTTCGTGTCAATATGCGCTCTACAGAATAATCTTTCTTCGTTTTTCTTTCTTTTTATTATTACTTTTCCGATTTTACTGAACCGATTCTGCAACGTTGTTTGTACTAATTCTACCAGCTTTTAATCTACTCTGCACGATCACACACACACAAGAGAAAAATCTCAAATATTATTATTATATTTCATATCCCAGTCGTCGACGACAAATATTCAACTTTCTTCAATCTCCACCACAAGAAATGATATTTTACTTCTATGTACGATCATCTATATTCAACGAGTGCAATTGAAGTTGAACCATAGCAATTGAGCCAACGAAATGGGCCGAACAATATTTTCTTAAAGCCCAAATTAAGAATTTGTTTGGACTTTACCGCGCGAGAAATAAGTAACTAACTATCATCACAAACTGACGACGATCGGATTATTAATTAACTCTGCCGTCGAAATGTCCCTCCGTAAAACCCTAACCGCCGTAAATCAACCATCATTGCCGTCGGATTCTTCAATCTCCGCCGTTAATCTCGACGTTTCCGATTCCTCTGCTTCTAGAATCAACTTCCGTCCCCGTAAAATCCGGAAAGTTTCGACAGATCCTCTCAATCCGCCGCTGCAAATCACCGCGTCTCCTCTATCTTCCAAATCGACTATAGATATCGCTCTCCGCCACCTGCAGAGCTCCGATGAAGTTCTCGGAACCGTAATCTCCGCGCACAACAACCCTCCGGTGTTCGATTCAAGCTGCCCTCCGTTCCTCTCCCTCGCGAGATCAATCCTCTACCAGCAGCTCGCCACGAAAGCAGCGAAATGCATCTACGACCGATTCCTCTCCCTATTCGACGGCGGAGAATCGGGTGTCCTCCCAGAATCCGTTATCTCAATCTCCGCCGTTGATCTCCGTAAGATCGGCGTCTCCGGTAGAAAAGCCAGCTACCTCCACGATCTCGCCGGTAAATACTTAAGCGGCGTCCTCTCCGACGAGATGATTCTAGAAATGAGCGACGAAGAGCTGATCGATCGATTGACTCTGGTGAAAGGAATTGGAGTGTGGACTGTTCACATGTTCATGATCTTCTCTTTGCATAGGCCTGATGTGTTGCCTGTGGGTGATCTTGGTGTGAGGAAAGGCGTCAAGGATCTATATGGTTTGAAGAATCTTCCAGGTCCATTGCAGATGGAGCAGCTGTGTGAGAAATGGCGTCCTTATAGGTCCGTTGGTTCGTGGTACATGTGGAGGCTAATCGAGGCAGCTAAAACCAAATTGTCCAAATAGCAAAAGAGACATCTTCACTTGACTGGTAACAACAATACATAAACCTCTCTGCCATTGATTGCTCTGTTTCATATAAACAATCTTGATTGTTTATATTGTTCTCAAGTAGATCTCATGCCTGACTTGGAAATTTGAATAGCTAAGAGACACTTACTAGTTAGTTTAACACATTTTACTAGACATCAAGTTTCATGGATTGGTTATATGACTTATGATCATTAGTTTTTATCTTTGGAATAGGTTATAGATATCTCCCAAATCCTTAAACTAGCATTTTTTTTTTCTTGATGTATCTTCTATATTTGGCATCAAGACATCAAGTTTTCTTGCTGTATCTTGTACATTGTAGCATTAATCGTCTTAGTTTGATTGTAGGTGTTCTGGGATCATTTCATACTCAAGACCCACTTGTTCTTGACTTCTTGGTTTGCCAGCTAATCTGATCCTGTGACGAAGAAGCTAATTCCATGCCCACCACTTTGCATCTTCCCTTCACTTGCAAGTTTAACTTTATTCCATCGGGAATGAACATTTCTAAGGATCCATGTGATTGTTGTAACTGGTAAGTTGTTCTTGTATGTAACCCCATATTCCATTTTTCTTGGATTCGAGAGCATGGCTTAATTTCTAAATTCTGTGTATATCCGCCTTGTACTGGGCTTTGGGGGTTTGCACAAAATCTCAACTGGCCCAATCAAAATATCCAGAGATCTTTGATCTGATTTTGCCATGTCACTCGCATATGATGATGATAACAATAAAACAAGACGAGCAACATTTCCTTAAGTATGAAAAGAGACAATTTACTCATATTAAGGGAATCCAAATTCTAATTAAATAACATTTCCTTATGTGACGCCGCGTTATCAATCTCTAATTAAATTTGAATAAGGGCAAATAGTATATTTTTTCATTGATTTCATGTAATTTGGTAAAAATCATACAGTGCAACACAGCTGTGGGAAACAAAGAATCTGAAAAAAAAGACATGAGGCATGAGGGCATGTGGAGATAGATAAAAGCGCAGGTCTTTGTTTGTGCTTATGTGGACCAGCTTTTCATTCTTTCTCACTTTAATTCCTCAACCCTCCCCACCAGAAATAAAAAAAGTAATTTATTACGTCTTCTCTTTCAAGACTATGATTAACTCTAATTACTTATTGTTACTTCCTAACCAGTATATATATATATATATATATATATATATATATATTTCTACTATTAGAAACCCTAATTTCTTCATTGGTTAGCGTTTTTTATGCCCTGTTAGTTTAAGATAAAAAACGCTAATAAACGCATCACTTAAACTAAGTTTAAATTATTGATTCAGTTTACTAAAAACTAGAAACTGCTTTTATTAAAAATGAATGCATAAGTTCAATAAGTTTCTTCTCCACCTCCCTTCCAATGGCCACACCCTAACCGGCTAAAGTCTTTACTAGTAGCTGGATATAGTTTGACTTAGCTAGTGATGTTTTTGCAGACAAACATTAATTAGTAATTAAACTTCAATATTATCATCACAAAAGAAAATCGAGAGAGTGAGATAAGTGCAATAATGGGTGATGGGCCAATGTTGCAGGTGGTGAGAGATAACAAACATATGACAATGTCTCGAAATCAAGAGGCACCACCACCACCACTCTCTCTCTCTAGTAGGTTTGTGTTTTTATAATCAATATTTTCTGTTGGATTTTCATGTGAAATAAACTTGATGGGTGATGGGAAACAGATGCACATACACGTCACCACCACCTGTTTTATTTCTCCCTCATCTTCAATCTTCAATATCAATCTCATCTTCCACACTACTCTTCACTGAAACAATAAGCTCTTTAATCCCTCCAGCTTTGTCCCAAAAGTCATCCGATTTTTTTTTCCATATATAATCCCTAAATTATACTAAAGTAAGCATTTCCCAAATGAGAGACTTTCTTGCATGAGTTAGTGAATGTTATAACTTATAAGTATTAAGTTTTAACAAAAACTTTTGTTCTTTTTGCATCTTTTGGGACAGATTTACAATGGAGCTCGGAGGAAAATGCAATGCAGTTACATCCACAACAATGATCTCAACCAAAACCATAGAAGTAAAACCACATACCAGCCCGGATCCGGAAGCCAAACCCGGTTCAGATCCGATCTCCAAATCTACCACCGTCTTCAAGAAAGAAAACGGAAAACCAAGGACACGTGGCGACCAAGCAGAGAAGTACAAGGAATGCCAGAAGAACCACGCGGCCTTAACCGGAGGACACGTGGTGGACGGATGCTGCGAGTTCATGCCCGGCGGAGAAGAAGGTACGCTCGGAGCGCTAAAATGCGCGGCATGTAACTGCCACCGGAGCTTCCACAGGAAAGAAGCGTACGGTCATAGAAACAGCACGCAAGAGATGATAACTCCGGCGTTCTACTGCAGTAGCAGCTCGTACAAGGGGATGCAGCCACGTGGAGTTTATCCAACGAATGAGATTGGAAGGAGGACTTCTTCGTCGAGCGAGGATATGAAGAAGGTTTTGAGTCACCGGAGCAGCCAGAATATTAACGGAAACGGGTTGATGATGACGATGATGATGAGGAAGAAGAAGAGGGTGAGGACAAAGATTGATGAAGAGCAGAAGGAGAAGATGAAGGAGTTTGCAGAGAGATTAGGGTGGAGGATACAGAAGAAAGATGAAGAAGAGATTGATAAGTTTTGTAGGACGGTGAATCTGAGGAGACAGGTTTTCAAAGTGTGGATGCATAATAACAAACAAGCAATGAAGAGGAGGAATAATAGTAACACTAGTGATCTTCAAGAGTGAAACTTAAATTCTGTTTTTTTGGCCTTAAAATTATTCAAAATCTTGAGTAAGAATCCGTGACTAGTTTAGGGGATTGTAGATGCAAAATCTGGATAACAGAAGCGTTTACTATTGTTTTGATTCCCTTATCTTGATTTTTTTGTATTTTATCATTAGTTTGTGGTTGAATGAAGTGATAAAGACATTTAAATGGAAAGGAATAAAATATATGCTTAAGAATAAGTAAATACATAGGTCTTTTAATAACAAATCAGCTGGAATAGCTCAGTTGGTTAGAGCGTGTGGCTGTTAACCACAAGGTCGGAGGTTCGACCCCTCCTTCTAGCGTTTTGTTCTATTTTGTTGTTGACTCTTTTAAATCTGAAGCTTAATTAATGGATTTGTGCAAGTCCAGCCATTAAACATCGTACGGGCCACATTCAGCTTGGTTCTTCATTTGGTTCATGGTTGATGATTAGGAACCGACTGGTAAATGTGATGTATATGTTGTCAAGAAGGAGAAAGATAGTGACGAAGATAACGGAAGATCAACATTTGTTTTTCCTAACTAGAGGAAATTGCGTTTATCGAAAATGGCTGGTTTTTTCTAACAAAGACTAATTGCTTACGTTTACAATTCACTTAACTTTTAGATACAACAACAATCGTATTATATTAGTCTTCCTACTGTATGATTATTACTTGTGTCTTCTTTTTTTTTCGTTTCTGTACTCTTTTTCGCTCTCATATGTCTAGAATTTGTGTTTAGTCATTTATTATGTTGCAACATGCTGTGAGACGCAGCGACTTTGACAACATTATCGGTTCTCTACTCAATGTAAAAGTCAATCAAAAGGCAACTTAACCACAGCTTGATCAATCCTCTTTACAGCCGCATTTCTATCAAGTTGTAATAACATATGTTTGAAAATTTCACATTTGAAGTAAGTTGAGATCTATAATAATAAATATAAGACATAAGACCAAGACTAACTTCAAAAAGGTTCTAAACAAGAGGGGAGAATGTGATTACATATTTATATATCGACAATTCAGTCCATCTTGACTTTACCTGACTTTGTAAACACATACTTCAAAATTTTATTTGCTAATGGTTTCGGAGAGGTTTCCTTTGATCTTGTAAGTTTTCGACAAGTTGCAACATCCTTTCCTTTTTGCATTTAAAACTTAGTTTACAAATTTTAATAAACTGTTGCATTTAAATGATACAAAGAAAAGTTCGTTTTGCACACGACAAGTTAGTAAACTCTAAAGCCATTGTCTATTTTGAATTTGTCCAAAAGATGTAGACGTAATAGTCAGCATAAACACAACCGACCGGCGATTAATTTTTGAACAAGATGTATACATCATGTGGGTGTAACACTATAGCATGCTTTATTATTAAACTATACCACGTATTTAATTTTTATTAGTTGGAGATCTAGACAAAACTAATAGTCAACAGATCTACTATTTTTGTTTTTCATACTTTGTGGCCTACTTACTTAAATAAACAACACCATCAAGCGAAAGATTCAACAACACACCTCACACATAAACTTTTTTCCACAGCACACCACCATGTTTAGAGCCATGAGCACAAGAAAAATCCGCGGCGGCTACGAAAAGCTTGGTGAGGAAGAACCGAGACTGAAGAGGGTCACGAGCGTTCCTGCTAGTGTTTATGGTAATTCAAGAAGCCCGATTGTAGACGTGAAGAAGCCGACGACACCGTCGTCGGCGAAATCTAGCGGCGGTTCTGTTCATCCTCTTTTCAGTTTCTTTGACGTTCGTTTTCAGAGGAAGAAGAAGAAGACTCCGAAGAAGAGTTCACCGACGGCGAAACCGGAGTTTGCTAGGTATATGGAGTATGTGAAGGAAGGAGGTGTGTGGGATCCGAATTCTAACTCACCTGTGATTCATTACAGATAGGTTCGATGAAGGAAGTTGAATAAATGTTTGTTGTATATTCCTTTTTTGTTTATCTACGAGAAAGAACAGTTCGTGATTTGATTCAAAAGATGGAGCAAGACTATGTATTTTGTCCTTTTTACGAATTGATGTATTAAAAAGTTGAGTGTTGAAGTACACTTTTATTGAGTTCTCAAGAATAAGACAAATTCAAGATCCATGAGCTTACTACAATTAATAATTTGTTTTCTTTACAAAAGATATGTTTACGAGAATCGAATCAATTCGTAGTTGCTGATATTGATAGGTCCACCAGAGTTTCTTGCTTTGAATGAGGTTCTATATTCTTGATTTCATACCTTTTAACTTTTGTTTGAAAATTCAAAATAAAAGGAAGAAATTTTCAAAAATTTCAATGGCAGACGCATTGATTTTTTCTTCTTATCACATAGAAATTTAGAAAAAAAAATTATAATAAAGAACAAAGTTGATGACAGTAGTCTCCATTATTTGGAAGACCAAATTTTTAAAAAACTACTATTATTTTGCTCACAAATTTTGAATACTCTTGCAAGCGTGTTCACATGTGTCACGTTTATGAATTGGCTCTAAAAAATAATCAGAGATCCAAATTTGAAGAAGACAAAAGCAACATTTTAAAACATTTTCAATCGTTTTCAAAATGGGCTTTACAGATTACTGAACAGACAAATTGGGCCACGGGTTAAAAGTTAAAACCAAATCTGTTGCTTTTAGGAACACAATGTTGCCACGTCGTCATTTTTATGACGTCCCTTAATGAATCTTCGAGATATGACCCACTTTAACAATAACAAGATCCCTTCGACGATGTCGTTTCGACTACTCTCGAAACCCTACCGTTGATTTATTCACGCAAAATACCCCTCGTAATCGCGCCGAACTTTCTCGCAAGTCATATCCTCAAAGGTTAAATCCGTCTTTTCAGATACCTCCAAAAGACACGTTTTGGCTAAAATGTTCGACGACCAAGAAGGAGTAGAGGAATATTTTAAAAATTTAAAGATTTTTAAGATAAAAAGAAAAATTAATGAATTTGTTAAGAAATGGGTCGCCAAGAATAGGGGAAGCAACGAAGAAAAAAAAAAAGAGCGTTTTCAAATCAAATATTTGCGGAGAGACAAAGCGGAGGTCTCGTTTCCGATAAAAAGCCTTGGAGAAGAGGTTTTCTTCTTCTTCTTCCTTCCCTCCCTCCTCCTCTGCATCTCTTATACGATGCTGTATCGAACCTCTTCTTCTTCTTATTCCAATCTTCGCCGTCGTCTCGCTTCCGTCTAACCAGGATCTCCTTCTTAGCTTCTTCCGTGGAGATCTCCTTCGCGCCTGAGGTAATCGTTCTCTTACGCTTTGGGATTTTTGTTTCTATTGATGTTTCCGGTGGAATTTCTGGAAAATTTCGTTATCGTATAGGTTTGGGAGATTCGATTGACTTATCGGCTTGACCTTTTGATAGCTTAGAGATTATCGATTCGTGGTTGATTTGCTAGATTCTTCTCGATTTTAGGTTTTCGTGAGCTGCTGCTTCTCTCGAAATTTTCGCTATGTTGAATAAAGTTTTGGTTAGGTGTAGCTTCATGGTGTCGATGGTGAGTGGATTGAGCACGCGGTCTTTGCTTTGTACCTTCCCCAATAGCTAATTCTCACTTTACCCGATTGTTAATTGATTTGAGTTTGTGCATTTCGTACTTGTTTCGTTTTCATTTCTGATTCGTGACTGAAATGAAGAACGCTCTTGTTGTTCTTGTTTCATCTGTTGGTGTTTATTAATATTGAAGTCTTCAAATGATGCAGAGCCATGCCTACTTTCTCTGCGATTGCTTTGGATAGAATGCTAGAGCCAGGGGCTTCCTCATCTGTAGAATCTGCACCAACCACGAAATCGTTTTATTCAAAGCCACCGATATCGAAACTGGAGAAAGGTAAAGGTAAATTACCTAACGAGAGGACACTCACTCGTCCGCAGATATCACCGGCTCTGTACGCCACTCCTGATGCTATTCGGCTCCCCAATTCGCCATCTTCTTTCCCACCATCGCCCTATATCATCAACCACAAGTCACGCGGTCCTCGTCTTTTGAAAAGCTCTTCTGAGGCTGATGTGGCTTCTCAACAGAAGACCATGGATGATGAAACCGTTAATGGTGATGCAGACGTTAAGGCTTCACCTCGGAGGAAGTCCACCTCGTTCTCCTTTCCTACAAGTGAGGCTGCTGAAGTTGGAAACTTTGATTTTGATGGGATTGTTGATGGTCCTGTTGAGCAATGGAGTCCGCTTAACGGGAAATTTGGGAATGGAGAGTCGGAGCTGGATGATGGCGCCAATGGTTTAGAACGGGAAAATGATCTGCCGGAGCCTGTTACGGCCAGAGCAGACAAGGAGAGTGAGTCTGAAGATTTCTATGACCCAGGTGAATCAGCAAGCTACACAAGTGATGCAGGAGAGGAAGGTTCACAAAGACTTGCTGCTACACCTGTGGGAGAGTTTTATGATGCTTGGGATGGTACATATCTTTATCTTAACTTCTTACGAAGTGTATTTCCTTGTGAAATGGCTATGAATGCTTACGATCTAAACGTTCTCAAGATAGATAGTATGATCAGTCACATTTTAGAGTCCCTTATGATCAATAACTGTTTTGCATCCATATACAGTAGTACCTTGACGCTGAAGCTCTAATCTCTTGCTTTTTCAGAACTATCAACCGACAGTGGAATGCAGAGTTCAGTTAACAACATCGAATCTGAACTAAGGGAGATAAGGCTGAGCTTACTAACGGAAATGGAGAAGAGAAAACAAACAGAGGAGGCTCTGGAGCAGATGCAAATTCACTGGCAGAGACTCCGTGAGCAGTTGGCCCAGGTGGGTCTGTTCGTTCCTCTCGATCCAACAACCTCCACCAACAACATGAACTTATCAGAAGAACTACGCTGCCAACTCGAGGTTGCTAGGTTTGTCTCCGACTCTCTAGGCAGAGGTATGGCCAAGGCGGAGGCAGAGATGGAGATGGAATCGATGCTGGAAACGAAGAACTTTGAAATCACACGATTGTCTGACCGTCTTCACTACTACGAGGCCGTGAACAGAGAAATGTCCCAACGAAACCAAGAGGCCATAGGTAGAAAAAAAAATCAACTCTCTTTCACCAAATACTCCTTCGTCATTTCTCTCTTTTGAATCTAATCTCCCAAACTTTTTTTGTTGATAAACAGAGGTGGCGCGACGAGAGAGGCAGAAGAGAAAGAAGAGGCAGAGATGGATTTGGGGAACAATTGCAGCAACCATTACTCTTGGAAGCGCGGCTTTGGCATGGTCTTACATCCCTGCATCGAAACCATCATCATCATCCGAAGTATCACAGACTCTTAAGGATGATTAAGTAAGTAAGTCTCTTGTCTCCAATAGTGAGGTTTGATGTGAGCAAGAGAAAAATAAGGTCCAGGACGTTTAGCACGACGCCTTGTGAATAGAAATTATATACATATCTTCTGCTTTATTAACTGTTCCAAGAGAATGTATAGCTCGGAGTAGCTTCAAACACTTTTGTCTCTTTCTTTTGCCGGTTGCATACTGAGTTGCAAGCCACAGTCGCTAATATTTGGTTCCGGTTTGGTTCTTGTCAATTAACATTCATTGTTAGCTTCATAGTATTTATTAGCTGCTTTGGCTTTTATTATATTTGTCTCTCCTTTTGCTGCCTACATTTGACTTGAGATCCCAAAGAAACCGGTGTAAGGAGCAAATCAAAATACAGTTCATTTGAAAATTTGAAAGAAATTGAGGGATACAGTGCAAGTTCAAGCTTTGTTTGCTTACACAATGTTAATTGAAAGGTTTTTTATTTGCTCATTTATCGTCTTTGAACCAATTAAGTACAACGTGCACTGCAAAAGCTAGCGCAGTTAAAGCTGCAACGAGAAACAAAGATATTTGGAGTAACAGAGAAGACTCGAAGGCTTCAAGGAGAAGCATATTCCACGTAGTGTACCATGAGATGCAGAAAATAGACCCCACGATTGCACCCACCACCACTTGACTGCTTGTGTGTAGTTTCTGAGACACCCTTAGTCGTATCTGCACATGAAGTTTAAGTTGGTTTAAACAAATGTAATCGCGCAATTGCAGAGGAAGATCAATAGTTCAATACACTATTGGCTTCATATATGACTTACAAAGTATGAACCCAATGCGAGGATAAAGCCGCTTAGGAACAAAGAGACTTTACTCGTTCCAAGCCATTCCATAACTGCATAAAAACATGAGTAAATCCAATGTCTTAAACTAAACCATGAGAGTGTGTATAAACGATGATTAGTTCCATGTTTTTTTTAGCTGCTTACCGGACAAAACAGCAAACACAGATATGAAAGAAATGGACTGAGCGTGAGTAGATGGCATCCCGGGATCAGTACGCGAGGTTGCATCAGGCCTCTCTTGGTTGAGTAAACGTTTGAGAACTATGGAGAGAGCCGAATTCGAAACTGATCCAATGATAGCCCACAAGGCTGCACCGTCATGTCGCAGAAGAATGATTGAAGCAAACAGACCAGACACTAGCCATTTGCTCTGTCATTATTTCAAAACCAAGTAAGAAAGAGGCATTTCATCGAACACATTGCGTGCATTCAAAGGAGTTATCAATTACTAACCAGATGATTAAGTATGGCTTCGATTCCACCGCCGCCGGCGACCAATTCGTTTCCTTTGGTTAACGATTCTTGCTCGACCGCCCCAATTTGTTCGTCTCCGTCTCTGCAAGCAAATCGTTTGACTAAGCCGGTCATGATCGAACTATATCTCCGAAACCGGGTTGAGATTTTCGATCTTTTATAGTAGTAGGAAGGATCAAAGTAGAAATTGCAGGTGGGATGGTGGAGAAGGAGAGAGGACGCTGCCATTTCCAAAAAAGGAAAAATAAAGTCAACTTAGAATCAAATGCATCGCTAGTTCGCTACAGAAGTAAGAAATTGGAAACGATATGATGAAATTGTATGGAGAAGAAAGGAGCAGATGCAAATCGGGAAATCAATTGTCTGGTTGAGAGCAAAAAAACCTGAGAGCTTCTTCAATCTTCTTTCACGTTTTACGTTTTTTGTTGCTTGAAAGCGACGAAAATGTTGGAACTTCGGAGGATTTTATGTTCTTTCCATTCATATTCATCCACGTGGCAAAATGGGGAGTCAACGTGTAAACCAATACTGAAGCTAATTAATGGGCTTGTGTTTCTTCACATGAGGCCTGTGTACCAAAATTATAGGCCCATCTTATTTATCTGTTTCTAGCAAATATTGGAAGAAATCTTAATGATTTTATTTCACGAGCTGAAAATATTTAAAGAGTATAGTTCTGTTTTTTGTGTGTAGTAAAGAGTATGTTCTGTTGACATAAAAGGTTGAAAGTTATTTCATTAAAATTCGAATATAAACTGAATTATAAATATCAACGGTGACAAAGCCGTGTACACGTTGGTTTATTCGGAAGAATAATATAAAATTTTCAGCGTTTTAAAACAATGTTGCTTTCTGTGGAATTCTGTATGTATACAGTATATATATATATATATATATATACTGTATACACACATGAAGTATAATTTGAATATCCTTATATCTTTAATATATAGTAGATATAAAACATATTGATAAAGTTTAGATATGAAAATATGGAGGTAAGTAAACCCTTTTCACAAAAAAAGAAAAGAAAAAGGAAACATGAAGGTCGAATATGCCTTGAAGAATTTTCAGTATAACATATGGTCTTTTTAGTTATACAAATATATAAATGGAGGTCGAATATGGCATGAAGAATGTTCCACGTTTGCGTGCAAACCATGGGTTAAAGTTATATAACGACATAAAAGGAGAGTGTTCTTTATATTTTGACCAATTGTTATCAGATTAAACTACTTTACGTATGTAGTAAGCTTACAAATTAGATGATTGTCCATTTCTTTTTGGCTTCGGAATATTCAAGCTTATGTGTAAAATGATTCTTCTTGTTTAAAATTCTGTAATTGTTATTGCGTAATCGTAAAATATCTAGCCTAACTTATCTTGGACATAAACGACTCTTAGTACTCAAGAAACAGTCGAATTTTGTGTTATGCTACAAAAACATTTTTTATTACCCTTCAATTTATCAAAAAAATAACAAAAATAGAGAGCTATACCTACATATACTACTACATGGCGATAACTAGTAACAAAAAAAAAAAAAAAAGTCAGTTTTCTGATTGTTTTTGCTGCAATCGTTTTCAAGGCACACAAGTCATAATTAGCAGAAAAGATTAGCAGTTTATACTGCAAGTTGTAATAAATTTGTAAGTTGCATATGGATGCGTTATATATGAAGCCAAAAAGAAAAATATGTAAGTGGTCGACTTTATATAATCACTAGCTATTACATTCCCTCAGATTAATTATATTTGCCTAAATATAAATTCTTTCTAGAAGCGGTCAAAATTGTTCAAGCAATAACAACGTATCAATTATTTTTCAATATATAAGTAATAACTCTAGCCTTCACCAAATGGTTTATAATTCCACTTCGTTTTTCTCTTTTGATATTCGAGTCGTATATTTATTTATATCAACGGTTGTGTT
Source organism: Microthlaspi erraticum (assembly GCA_902728155.2). NCBI lineage: Eukaryota > Viridiplantae > Streptophyta > Magnoliopsida > Brassicales > Brassicaceae > Microthlaspi > Microthlaspi erraticum. The sequence continues at coordinate 850,755 of CACVBM020000444.1, read as the reverse complement.
AATAATACATATACGCGGTCGTAGTCTATGGAATATAAATACCGTGGTCACATCAAAACTAAAATCAAAATACAAAAGATTTGCATTTATTTCATCCAAGTGTTTCCATGTAATTCTATAAGATAAAAATAGTTAGAAGTTGAAAAAAATGGTATACCTTAAAGTGTTGTTAAAAAGAGTGAAAAGTATGGGTGAAACCGTGAAGGTGGGATACAAAGGGCGGAGTGATGTTTACCACACGCCATGGCGTCTTCAAATTGGAGAGTAAAACTACATGTAGTGTTTATAATATATAAATATTTAACTAAGAGCAAGATGCGTCCATCACTCTGTCAAACTCAATCTTTAAAGTACAGTTTTGGCAGAGATTGACGATGACCCCTGTGAAATTTTCTAAAAATTTAAAAACCTTGTGAAGCTCAGAAATGTATGGAGATTATACGGTGTCGTTTTATGTCAAATCATTCTTGAATAACATGATGATGTTTTGTTTTCCATCTCTGGGCTAAAATCAAATCAATGTGGCTATGTCGATATAGCTTTAGTAGGGGTCAAAGTTTAAATCAAGACTCCAAACTAGTAAAACCATATCGGGAAATAAAAGTACTCGATAGTGAAATTTAAACTAATATACGCTAATTTGCTTTTGTTATGTAAATTCTTTAGTAGAATAGTTTTTTTTAGCATTTAATTTCTCTGACAAGTAGTGTAACAAGTTATCACCAAACCTATATAATTAGTATACATTTATGCAATTATAGTCGTGCGTACATGTGTGAGGTTTGTATGAACAAATAATAACGCATGTAAGTGGAACTTATGGGCAGAAATTAAAGGTTAATAAATCAAAATTAAAAGCCATATGGGTCGACCAATCTTTATTATCCACTAACTATTGTTCCATTTTTATCAGTTTGGCTTCGAATCATAAATTAAAGCGACTCAAAGCATTCTTTAATCGACATTTTAGCCGAATATAGTTTACATTTGGCTTCACCTAATATTAATTCATGCCGACCAAAGGAAAATGTGTGCCTGTTTCTGTTTGTTAATGATGCGTCTGTTTTATTTGTATATGTTATGTATTAATCTGCACGTAATTAGTCATATGTAATAACTTTTAGTACTTTTTACATGACAATCCAATGTGCTATAGAGCCGTCCCTAAGGGCAAGCAAAGCAAGCTGAAGCTTGCGGCCCTGTTTCAATATAGTTATATTTCGGTTTTGATTTTCTAAAAGTTGCCTTTAGTCTAGTGATTTATGTGAGTGTCTGACATCCAATCCCTCGCTAGTTCGACTCTACGGAGTCGCAAAATGTGAATTTTTTGTCTTTTAATGATTTTTAATATAATAAATCGGCCTATTTTATTTTCCAAGCTTGTGGCCCACCTAAAGTCAGGACGGCTCTGGCTATATATATATAATTAGATTGTAAAATAAATCAGTGTGAAAAGATACAAACTAAAGTGTTAGATGCGAATAAATTCGGACATAAACAATTACGTGTCTTGCAACTTAAAATTTCAGTGTTCCGTCAACTTGCTTTTGCCGTAGTCTATTAAAAAATTATATATATATTCTCCGGTGAGCCAAAAATATATAAATTCCTTGGTATACAAATAAACATTTCAGTTAGTTTGTAAAACTCTTAAATATTGTGGGTAAATAAATTCAAAATGGAACGTAGACTATGGGCTTTGAGACAATGTCCGTAGATACCTCTACAATACAACCATACAAGGTACAATATTGACAATACTGTATTGTATACACACGTGAATTATGGCAGTTTAATAATCTGTAGAATCTTTCTTGGAACCCATGTGACCGTATTAAATGCGATATTACGTGTAAACTAATCATAGAATCATAGACATATAGTTTTAATTTTTTTGGAAGGATCGTTCTTATGTTCGTGCACACGTGATAATTAGTTTTATCGTATGAAGATTAGGGCAATTTGCATGTGGCAGAAACCAGGTTTTAAACAAAAACAAAAAACAGTCCTCTAACTATTAAATCGTTGTTTATTCAGGATATCCCAGAGTCATTGAATGTCAGAATTATTGAATTGTTTAAGAAGGTAAGCATTTATCTATTGTTATTTTCTATATTGTTTTATATTTGATCAGTTGCTCGATAATTAGTTGTTCCATATTCGCAACGTGGCGTTGAAGACCATTTCCTGCATTGCATAATGCGTTCAAAGTTCCAATCTAACGGAATCACCGGAGTCTGGACTTCGTCGCAGTGATTTTTTTACAATCTTCAACATGAAGGCATTAGTCATGTGATTTATGTAAATTATGTTAGTTACTTATTGCTTCTAATTCAAAAGAATCATAAGTTTTCTTTTTATAACGAGAAGAATTAATCACAAATTGTGTTATGTTGCTATATGACATTTCACAAAATAAAAGCAATAATTGTTTTATTCAGATTATAAAAACTATGCCGTTCTGTTTCAATGGTTTTCTACATGATAGGAGAACCGAGAATGTACACAATGTAACATAATTTATGAAATATGTAATGAATCGGTGAGATGCACGGGGAGAGACAAATAACCAACCAATAATACCAAAATGTTTGGTGAAAAAAGAAAATCAAAAAGTAAAGATTTAAAAGTGAAGATAAAGAGCGGTGGTTATACGGATTCCATACGGCTCACGTGAAAACCTGATTCCTTTCTTACATCACCTTTCCATTTTGCTCGGTCCAATTTCTTTTTTCCCTCTCTATTGTTTGTTAATTACAGCTGTAACTCGTTCAAACATTTTTCTCTTTTCTGTCAACTAGTTCAAACATTTTAACACACAATAGTCAATAGTACAATAAACATTCTTATGAGTCTTCTTTTATTCATTTTTCTTGAAGTGGTCGTGCACTTTGATATGTAATGTAAGCAATTATCCTTACTATTCAGAACTCCGGATGAAAAACTAGATAATTAATTCTCTCCATAATAAGAGCCAACAATTTAGAGTTAGTCAATTTCAGAATCATATATCTAAATTAGACAAAAAAAAGTAACAATTGAAAAAGTGAAAGGAAATAAAAATGTAAAAAGCTCAATTATTTGAAAAGAGGAACAGAAAAAAAAAAGAGAGGAAAAAAGAGTCTATAAAAAGAGACGCTTGGGGAGAGGCATGGGTCCACTTCCTCCTTCTTCCTCTTCTCCAAATTTCTCATTTTCGAATTTTCCCTGAAAATTAGTTTTTCTCAGTCTCTCACATTCCAATCGAGAAAAATGGATTCGATCGATTTCGACAACGTGAAAGCAGAGAAAGCCAAGGCGCTGCGTCGTTACCACAGTTTCCAGAGCATCGGTTTCCTCTTCCGCGTGGCGGAGATCTGCGTCGCTCTTCTCTTCGCCTGTTGGATTTTCACTTGCCTTCCTTTCGCCGTTCGAATCTCCGGCGAGTTTCTCCGTCGTCTCGCCTGCGTCGTTTCCACTCCTCTCTTCATGTTCGTCCTCGGAAACTCCATCGTCGTCGCTCTTCTCACTACCAAGTCCACCGTCTTCTCCGCCGGCCGCACAATCGACGACGGCGGAGATACGGATATCTACGAGGCGTTCATCAGATCCGGAGAGAATCGCGCCAATTCGTCCGACGGAGATCTAACGGAAGAGATCGTTGTCTTCGATGACAAACAGATGATCGCCACTGAAACCGATTCGAATTCAAATTCAAATTCCGCGGTGGCGCGTGAAGACCACGTGATAACCGAAACCGAGAAGGACTCAAATTCGGTTACTGAATCGGCGGAAGATCATCCTCTGAAGGTCTACCGAAGAAGCAAATCGGAGATTCCGGCGAAACAGAGTCCAGAGATGGTGTTAAAACCTTCACTCCGGCGATCGGAGACGGGGAAATGCCGGAAAATCGTTGAATCGTGCGAGGAAGCTCCGTTTCCGGAGGATACCATGACAAACGAAGAGTTTCAGAAAACGATCGAAGCATTCATCGCGAAACAGTTGATATTTCGCCGCCGAGAATCTCTCGCCGTCGTTGTCCATAAGCAGATCTAAAAAAGTATATACATAACTAAGTATCTTCGAATCAACAAACAAAGTTTTGAAAGGAACAAAAAGTAGCAGCATTAGACGATTTGATGGATCTCGTTTAGTGTTTATTTTGTTTCCTTTGGGTGTTGGATCAAATACGTATAGTTTCTAATAATGTTCGGATAAAAAATTCTCAAGACGATTCGGATGGATTTAGAGCTCGATTCATATGAACAGGATTGCTTCTCTGTTTCTCTCTGTATTAGATTTTTAAAAAACTAGAGATGTTTACTTTTTTTTCTTTTTCTGTTGGTTCAGAGAGTGTCACTTCCTGAAGTGATAATAATACAAACTTGAAGTAGAAACTATGTTTCGTGAAATTATGGCATTGCCAAATTACTTTTGGTTTTAGTGCAATCCAAGAAAAGTAACCATATCGTCTTTTCTGCTTTGCAATCAAATCTATGAGTACATATTTTGAAGTTAGTAATGCCTTTTGATTACTATCTTTTTTCCAAGTCTACAGACTACAATACAATTGTTTTTTTTTTTAAATTGCAACCTAGAGACAAAAAAATATGATAGTGTATATTCTAAGGAAAAAGCAATCTAGTCAATAATAATTAGCAATCGAGGGTAGGAACATAAAAATATCCGAACAAAAGTGAAGGAAGGTCTCTTGACCAAGAAGTTACGAACTTACGATGGCTGAGAAACAGCAAATTTGCTGCCACGAATCTCTCTCACTAAGCGAGAGAAATGTTACGAGAAATCACATGGACGTGCAAAAGTGGGCACGATAATTAAAAAAGCATAATTTGGGCATGGTAGTTTTGATTTGAAAAGATGAACATATTTCATTCTTAATGTTCCATGGGAGTGACCCGATCGATGGTCTAATAAGTCATAACCTAGTTGAGAAAATAATTTAATTGCTTAAGCCGCAGAGTGTCCGGTGGGTACGTCTTAGCACTAATCATAGTGCAATAATATTGAATTGCAAAAGTATTTTAAAATGCACTTTTATGCAGACACTCACGCAGAAAAACTAAGATGAAAGTGACTTTCTTTTTTCACCAAGACCCGTAATCTCTGCTGATAAAATTTTCTTAAAGCGCCCTCTTTTTCACCTTTTTTCTTTTTCGTTTCGACATCTTTTGTATTTCGTTTTTTTTTTCTTCAAATTTTAATAACACGTATAGAGACAGTATAAAATTATAGATTGTCGTTTTTAATTTGTGGGATCTTTAGTTGACATCAGCAACAATGATGACTGTTTCCACCACGTACGAACGGCTATTGCTACTGTGGTTGTTGGATTAGTCTTTTCTTGTTGTTGCTGGCATCGTTGTTGTTGGATTCATTCACCATCAATGCACTTTATATTGATTAGCTAATGTTTTAATAAAATTAACAACCTAAAATTACATACTAGAGTTTGATTCTATATACTTAGTATATATTTATATATAACGCATGTTCATGAGAAGAATAACTGGCATGCATTACGTTGATATAGTGAAAAATAAGAATATCTACGAGGAAATTGCATGCGTAAGTGCACTTTTTTCACTGTTCCAGACTTCCAGTGAAGCTCTTTCCTTATTTATGTACTCTCACCTCAGACTCACAGTTTTGGGAGCCGAAGAACCAAAACATATTCACTAAATTTCCTCTTTCTTCACTGTTTTAAATTAATTAACTATAAGCAAAAAGGATTTTAAAGAAATTTAAGATATATGAAACGGCAGACACGCATTATTATCCACATGGATGCATGAACGAAAACAGGAAGGATGTTGACGTATATCAATATTCATATATGACAGTATATAGTACTATATAAACAATTCCAACACCAAGCCTATGAATTATAGTATAGTTTCTAGAGATTTTGGCCCACATTTATATCAGGAGTTTTTTTTGAAATAGTGCTTAACGTTAAAGAACAAATGGTTTGTTTCTTACTGCATGCGTCTTTAAAAAAGACCACCTGAGAATGTTGTCGGGCTCAGAAGTTTTAGGCCCGATATATAGGTGGCCCGAAGATTCTAAAACCTAAAAAAAGAAACAAGTGCAGCTCAAGACTCAAGTGTCAAGAGTCAAAGATACACAACTGTTTCGAAGTTTTCAGACTCAGACTCTCTCTTTACTTATCTATCAGACTCAGACTCTCTCTTTTTTTTTTTTTTTTACTTATCTCACCCACCTCTGATCTGTATGCTAGTGCTCCATTAATTGTTAGAATTCAAGGTCAGCTTTTAAAGCTCCAAAACTACTCCTCTGCAACGGAGTTATTTGTTCACTTGCATAGTTTAAAACATGTAAGTAAAGGACAAAAAAAATGACGAAGATTGACAATAAGCTTTGGCTTCATAAACATGTTATTTTTTACCAATCATTTCATTGTCACGCAAAATAAACCCAAAAACTATGATGATTTTGAAGCCCTAGCTTTTAAAAAAATAGTTTCCATCTCCGGGAAACTGCATTTACTATAGTTCATATATGCTAAATTGCAAGGAACTGGTGAAGGATTCATGAGATGGATCGTTCAACTTTCCCTAGTACAATCTGGAGGAAGAAGAGGTTATAATAGATTCTTAGAAATCAAAAGCTATTTCCGCATTAACAAGCTGAAGACATTTGAGCTTCTTTCTTTGACCACATTGAACATACAATGGGATAAAGACCAACTACCGTCGATCTCAAAATTCACTACGAAACAGTTGCTCGTTGCTCATTTTGGAGACGCTATTATCGACCGTACTTTTGAGAAAGCCGAGCATTTGATTGATTCAAGCTACGTACTTCATAATCGAACATATTGGACTTTATTGTTTTTGCCCAAAGTAGTTGTAGTAGGTCCCTTTTCTTTTATGGTATAATGAATGTATAACAAATTTTCTTTTTTGTTATAGTAAAATTTCATAAGTCCACATACCACATAGATATGATAGTGATGCTAATATTTTTTTTGTCGACAAAGTAAGAAAATGTTAACATGGAAAAAAAAACACACACACATTATATATGGTTCAAGACCATTACAAATCTAATCATTCTTCATCTTCCAAAAACTCTCTTCAACGATTTGTCCATATATCACGTCTTGCTCAAGGTATATATTTGCATCATCTTTGAGTTTATATTTATATTTAAAACTTTACTTAATGTCGTTTTTCAAGATTTCATCTTATCAAATCAAGTTCTGTTTTATAAGTATTAGGGACTCTCTCTCATGGGTATTCTTAGCATGAAGGGTGGAGATGGAGAACACATTTATGCAAATAATTCTGTGGCGCATGTAAGTACTTCTCCATAATCAGTAACAAATCTTGTTTTGCTATACCTATATATGAAGCATACGCTTTGGCAAACAAATATTCTATTTTACCGCATATTCTATTTGGATGATTTGAATGCATTTCGTCTCTCTATTCTAGCATTCACAGACCCTTTTTTTTGCTTCTTTGATCTTTATTTCTGTTGGTTCAAGGTTTTTCCATGTTACATATATAATTAGATTTTGCATTTTCAACTTCTTAGAAAAGTATTTCTTCCAATACAAAAGTGACGGTGGTAGAAAACGTAAAAGGAATGATAGTGAAAATGGGTTTTTCTGAATGCTCATTTTGGAGTCGCCATTATCGATCGTCTCTTCGATAAGTATGCATACCATTTAGCCCAACATTACGATATCTTGCGTAACAAACCAACGGTCAATTTCTTCGTTTCAATGACTAGGAAGTAACATGCCTTCGGGTTGATGCTTCTTATAGTTGATGAAATAATAAGAAACGATAATAATGATCTTTGGATCAATTTGGCTAACAAAGCCAATTAAAGTGTTATGTGTTTTGAATCTTTTGATGAGTGGAATTGTGTGATTTTTGTATTTCTTTTATGAATGTACTACTACTGTTTATGCAATTCTAAACATGTACGTATTTGTGGGTTACAATCATTTAAATAAAAAATGCAATTATATCTACGGTTCTTCAAAGCCTTTTCACGAACCTTTAAGTATACAATCAAAGTAAGGGTCGTCAGTGTGTTATTGAACTTGGGCTTTCCTAAATGGATTAAAGTGTCTAATTTGGGCTGTTCTCCGGACAAAACACTTTCTTGGCCATGTCTGAAAAGAAATGTTGAAATCAACCAGAAATGGATCATAGCTTCGTATCAAGAAAATCCTCGGAACCCACCAGAAATGGATTGTTGTCCCTGGTTCTCTGTACTCGAGGCTATCTTGTGATGATTCTTTTGTCCACATTTAACGTGGTTTTGAGAATCATTATTCCCCAGATCCATCACGTTAATTACTCAACTTCCAACGTTATTATAAAAATAATACAGTATTAATTAAAAACATGATTCCCTAGATCTTCAACGGTCGAGTATATAAATATACGTACATATGTAGCTTCTCCCAGCTACAACGTGAATGGTTTCTGTAAGATATACGTATGTCAAAGCCGTTTTTCTTTTTGCTAGTCCATTACATTTGATAAAGAAATTCATTTGAGCATTTTGAGCACATCATGCCTTCTTCAAGGTAATATTTCAACTTTTTCGGTTAATTCCAAGCAAAGTGGGAAGTTATGTGCCATTTTTTCTTGCAGGCATCTGATCAGTAACTGGGTTCGATATTGTGTGGCAAAATTTTGACACAGTTTGGTTCTAGACAAAAATATCAAAAGCGAATCAAAATTAATGAAATTTTGACACAGTTTGTTTATATCAATAATTAGGAACTCTTTAGTGGATGCTCTTATTAGCATGAAAGGAGGAACTGGAGAGCACAGTTACGCTACTAATGCACATGATCAGGTACAAAGGCACTCTATGATGAATTATGATGATACGAGAACTTCTGACTGTTTTACCACTTATTATTGCGTTGACAAAGCAAAAACTTCTACTAGCCTAATTTTTTTTTCTTTTTTCTTCTGTTATTGCTTAACTCATGCATAATTGGGTTAATGAAAGTATATGACATTGTGAGTTTTTGGGGTTTGCAGAGACGTGCTTCCTACGAAACACGACATGTGGTGGTCGAACACGTAAGAGAAATGCTAAAGAAAATTGCCTTTCCCGGTTACATCAAAGTGGCAGACTTTGGTTGTTCTTCTGGAGAAAACACGTTGCTGGTCTTGTCCTTAATATTCAACACAATCATGGAGTCATACCAACATATAGGTCAAAACCTACCAGAAATCGATTTTTGTTTGAACGATCTTCCAGAGAACGATTTCAATACTACCTTCAAGCTGGTTCCTTCTTTCCTAGAGAAGCTGGAAATGGATGTTAGAGGAAGGTGTTTTGTCTCGGGAGTTCCAGGTTCCTTTTATTCAAGACTGTTCCCAAGCAAGTCTCTTTACTTTATTCATTCTTCTTTTAGTGTCCATTGGCTTTCTAAAATTCCTGATGGGCTTGAGAACAACACTAAAAACATTCATATTAAAGATCCATGCCCTCCAAATGTCTACAAGAGCTATTTCAATCAGTTCAAGAAAGACTTTTCGTTGTTCCTAAAACTGCGTTCAGAAGAGACAGTGCCTAATGGGCATATGGTTCTAACTTTCATGGGAAGAAAAGTTTCCAATCCTTTATTCAAAGATTGTTTCCAGATTTGGTCGATGTTATCCGATTGTGTCCTCGATCTAGTCTCCGAGGTACATACTCAACTTCTTCTTCTTTTAAACATTCCTTTATCAAGTATTAAAATTTTTAAATAAACAATGTACTCGTAGGGGGTTGTGAAGGAGTCAGATATGGAATCGTTTAACATACCATTCTACAATCCGAATGAAGAAGAGGTGAAGGAAGTTGTCTTAGAGGAAGGGTCCTTCGAGATCAACAAGATCGAGAAAATGGAGCATATTCTTCCGTACAAAATTGACGGTAGCGAAGAAGAAGAAGATGAAGACCTATCACTTCATTTGGAAACTGGTAAAAAGCACGCAAGCTGGGCAAGAAGCATCACCGAACCGTTGCTCGTTGCACATTTTGGAGATGCCATCATCGACCCAGTGTTCGACAAGTACGCACGCTACATGGCCAAGTATCTAAGTGTTTCACACCATCGCCCTAATACGACACTTATCTTCGTAGTTTCCTTGACTAAGAAATAACGGCCCTCGCTATGATGCTGCCAATATAAATGTCAGTTGTATCTCTTTTGTGTGTGGGCTGAAAAATAAATCAAATTGGTGTTGGAGGGCATTACTTATTTTAGTTTTGCTATCACTGAACCGATGCTTGCTGCTCATTTTGGAGACGCCATTATTGATCGTCTCTTCGACAAGTACGCATACCATTTAGCCCAACGTTACGATGCCGTGCGTAACAGACCAACAGTCAATTTCTTCGTTTCATTGACTAAGAAGTAACATGCCTTCGGGTTGATGCTTCTTATAGTTGATGAAATCATAAAAAACGATTATTAATGATCCTTGGATCAATTTGGCTAACAAAGCCAATTAAAATGTTATGTGTTCTGATGAGTGGAGTTGTGTGATTTTTATATTTCTTTTATGAATGTTTGAAGTACTACTGTACTGTTTATGCAATTCTAAACATGTACGTATTTGTGGATTTCAGTCATTCAAATAAAAAAGCAATAATATTATCCGATTCTTAGAAGCCTTTCAAGAATTTTAAAGTATACAATCAAATTAAATGGTCGTCAGTGTTACTGAATTTGGGCTTTCCTGAATGGATATAAGTGTCCGAGTTGGGCTGTTCTCCGGACAAAACACTTTCTTGACCATGTCTTAAAAGAAATGTTGGAATCAACCAGAAATGGATCATAGCTTCGTATTAAGAAAAACCTCGGAACCCACCAGAATAGATTGTTTTCCTTGTTTATCTTTACGAGGCCCTCTTATCATATGATTCTTTTGTCCACATTTAACGTGGTTTTGAGAATCATTATTCCTCAGATCCATCACGTTAATTACTCAAGTTCCAACGTTATTAAAAAACAATACAGAATCAAATATGTATGATATTATTTTAAAATATGATTCCCTACATCTCCAACGCTCGAGTATATAAAAATACGTACAAATATGTAGCTTATACGTATGTCAAAGCCGTTTTTCTTTTTGCTAGTCCATTACATTTGATAAAGAATTCCATTTGAGCATTTTGAGCACATAATGTCTTCCTCAAGGTAATACAGTATTTCAATTTTTTTTCGTTTGATTCCAAGTAAAGTGGGAAGGTGTGTACCTCTCTTTTTTTTTTTGTAGTGCCAGGCATTTGGCTAATTGGGTTCGATATTGTGTGGCAATTTTTTTTGTTTTTAGATCAAAAATATTAAAAGCGAATCAAAACTAATGGAATTTTGACACAATTTTGACACAGTTTGTTTATATAAAAAATCAGGGTTTCTTTGGTGGATGCTCTTAGCATGAAAGGAGGAACTGGAGAGCACAGTTACGCTACTAATGCAAATGTTCAGGTACAAAGTCACTCTATGATGAATTATGATGATACAAGAACTTCTGACTGTTTTACCACTTATTATTGAGTTGATAAAGCAAAAACTTCTACTAGTACCAGGCCTATTTTTTTCGGTTATTGCTTAACTCATGATAGTTGGGTTATGAAAGTATATGACATTATGAGTTTTTGGGGTTTGCAGAGACGTGCTTCCTACGAAACACGACATGTGGTGGTAGAACACGTAAGAGAAATGCTAAGGAAAATTGCTTTTCCCGGTTGCATTAAAGTGGCAGACTTTGGTTGTTCTTCTGGACAAAATACGTTGTTGGCCATGTCCGTAATGTTCAACACGATCATGGAGTCATACCAACATATAGGTCAAAACTTACCAGAAATCGATTTTTGTTTGAACGATCTTCCAGAGAACGATTTCAATACTACCTTCAAGCTGGTTCCTTCTTTCCTAGAGAAGCTGGAAATGGATGTTAGAGGAAGGTGCTTTGTCTCGGGAGTTCCAGGTTCCTTTTATTCAAGATTGTTCCCAAGCAAGTCTGTTCATTTCAGTCATTCTTCTTTTAGTGTCCATTGGCTTTCTAAGGTACCCGAGGGGCTTGATAACAACACTAAAAGCATTCATATTAAAGATCCATGTCCTCCAAATGTCTACAAGAGCTATTTGAATCAGTTCAAGAAAGACTTTACGTTGTTCCTAAGAATGCGTTCAGAAGAGGCAGTGCCTAATGGGCATATGGTTCTCACGTTCGTGGGCAGAAAGGTTTCCGATTCTTTATCCAAAGATTGTTTCCAGGTTTGGTCGTTGTTATCCGACTGCGTCCTCGAGCTAGTCTCCGAGGTACATACTCAACTTTTTATTCTTCTAAACATTTCTTTATCAAGTATTAAACTTTTTGAAACAACAATGTGAGTTGAGTGTAGGGGGTTGTAAAGGAATCAGAGATGGAATCGTTTAACATACCATTCTACAATCCAACCGAAGAAGAGGTGAGGGAATTTGTCTTAGAAGAAGGATCATTCGAGATCAACAAGATCGAGAAAATAGACCATTTTCGTCCGTACAAAATTGACCGTAGCGAAGAAGAAGATGAAGACCTATCACTTCATCTGGAAGCTGGTAAAAAGCACGCAAGCTGGGCAAGAAGCATTACCGAACCGTTGCTCGTTGCACATTTTGGAGATGCCATCATCGAGCCAGTGTTCGACAAGTACGCACGCTACATGGCCAAGTACCTAAGTGTTTCAAATCATCGCCCTAATACGACACTTATCTTCGTAGTTTCCTTGACCAGGGTCCACTCCATGATGCTGCCAATATAAATGGCAGGTGTATGTATTTTCTGTGGGCTGAGAAATAAATCAGTAAAATAGATGATGGAGGAAATTACTTATTTTATTATTTTGGAGTTCACGAGTGAATTGTTTAATTTCTAGCTATAAAAAAAATCTATTATATTAATCAAGTTTTTAAGGACCTCGGTCATGGGTGTTCCTTATTGGTATGTGGGTGGCATCCGCTGCATGCACACATGGTAATCACTAAAACTAGCTCTCTTTGAAAAAGAAAATTTGTAAGGATGTATATTGTGTTGACGTTCAGATTTCAATATCTGTTGATAATAAGATGATGATTGGTTCTCCCGCTACCACCCGCAAACGCAGCGTTTGCGGTTCGTAGCGGTTCTTAGCGTTTTATAACAATCACGACAACCGCTTTCAACCGCTCTATACCACTCTGTACCGCTCTATATCGCTGAAAATCAAAAGCTCCTTTCCGCAAGCGTTTGCGGTTGCGGGCGGTTGCGGTTTGAAAAAAAAAAAAAAAAAACATAATATCTCCAAATTTGGAATAAGGGTATATTTTTTTGAAAAATACCATAATTATGTTTAAAAATTTCGAAAATACCCTAAATTTTTTCTGTTTTGAAAAATACACTTTTAAAATGTAAAAAGTATGTTTTGACGTGATTTAAACAAAAAAATAATACAAATTATAAACGAAAATTTAAAAAAATAATAAACTAATAAGTTTTTTTTCAAATAAATATAGTATATGTTAAACTGAAACAAATTTTAATATTTTGGATCTTTATATAAACAACTTAACCTCATACACATTCAAACCAAATGAAACTTTAAATAAATTAAAACTTTACATATATTTAAAGTTTATAAATTATTAAAAATTTAAAAGTGGAGAAATATATCTTTCATTTTTAATGTTTATCTTTTGAAAAATTTAAATATTTTTGAAACTTTGCATAAACAACTTTAATCTCACCCCATTTAAACTTTATATAAACAATCTTATATTTTTATTAAATTGTTTAAAAAAAACTAAACAGGTAATTAGGATGTTAAAATGATACAAAATTATTATCAAATATTAATATTTTATATTTCTTATTTGAATTTCGTTTTTATTAAATTAGGAATAATCATTTTACATATAAAAAGTGTATTTTTCAAAACCAAAAAAAAGGGTAGTTTTCAAATTAAAAATTCATCAAAAAATATATTTCAAAAAAAAAATTATTAATATGGTTATAAATGTTTTGAATAATTATATATTATTTTTATTTTAGTAACTTTTGGTTAAACCGCTCTTGCACCCGCTGGCTAACCAGTCAAAAATATCCCGCAAACGCAACCGCTATGAATTGCTATACCAGTCGTACAAACAGCTTTTAATCGCAAACTCCCGCTTCCGCAAACTCCCGCAGCCGCAAACTCCCGCAACCGCAGCAGGTTAAACCAGTCAGACCCTAAGTAGAGAAATACCATGCATCTTATATACAAAGTTACAAACTAGACCTTATTGTAATAATCCTAATATATATATTGTGAGGGCATGGGGTTGTAAGGGAATCAGAGGTGGATTCATCCAACTTGCCGTTTTCCCTTATATTGTGTTGACGTTCAGATTTCAATATAGTAAAGAAATACCATGCATCTTATATACAAAGTTACAAACTAGACCTTATTGTAAATTTGTAATAATCCTAATATATATATTGTGAGTGCATGCATGGGGTTGTAAGGGAATCAGAGGTGGATTCATCCAACTTGCCGTTTTCTAATGCCGGTGAAAAAGAGGTTAGGGAAGTTGTCCAAAACGAAGGATCATTTGAGGTTAACAATGTCGAGACGCATGAACATCTAGTCCCATACAAAGATGGTCATGAGGAAGATGACGATAAAACTTGTCGATTGAAATTTGGGGAAATGATGATTCTTTTCTTACATGATCTGTCTTACTCTTTTGTATGGAGCATGTGTTATCTCTGATCTTTTTAAAGAGTGGTTTTATTTATATATTGATATTATCAAGGTAAATGGCTGAAAACAAATTGTACACAGGAGACAAAGGCCAGGTCTTCAAAATGTTCCTGCATCATGTGCAACGTGGAATTGGTTTGATAAGGTCATAAACAAGTCATTATTAACCTCTATTGTATTTGTTGTGTGGAAACGACACGGTTTCTAATCTTTTAAGAGAAGAATGATCCACACGTCAAGTCAGTCTTTGTTTACTAAATTATTTCTCGAATTAGTTTGACGCACGTTCTTTTCTCTCGTCGATAATTCAGAAAAGCCTCATGACCAAGTCATCTCACCCCACTAAAACAACTTTTCTTATTTTCTTTTTCATTAATCATTATTCTCTTAGACATGGAAACTTCGAAGTAGTAGCATCGGAAGGATCCTCGCTTATTCCCTGCGTCCATTAGTCTCCTGTTCCCACCAAACCTCAATAATAAATTCTGAGGTTTTTTGGTTAAACACAACTCAGATTCTCAGAGCAAAACACACTCGAGAGAAGATGACATCCTCTGCCTCTTCTTCCGCAGAAACCCGTCTAGCCACGGCTAAGACGGTTCTCACAACCGCGGCTTCGGTGGCTGCAACCGCAATGCTAGCTAAATCCTTAGTCCAAGACTATTTGCCTGACGAGGTGCACCACTACATCTCTTATGGCTTCCGCATCTTCTTTGGTTACTTTTCATCCCAAATGACAATAATCATTGAAGAATTCGAAGGGTTTGTTCACAACGAAGTCTTCGAGGCCGCGGAGGCTTATCTAGCCACCAAGATCTCTCCTTCTAACAAAAGAATCAAAGTTAGCAAACACGAGAAAGAAAACAACTACAACGTCACCGTGGAACGTGACGAGGAAGTTATCGATACCTTCAACGGCATCAAATTCCGGTGGGTCCTCCATTGCCGCCACGTTGAGTCCAAGAACTTCCACCACCCTCGGGATCTAAACTCCACACTCAGATCCGAGGTCAGATCATTCGAGCTCAGCTTCCACAAGAAATTCAAGGACATGGCTCTTGAATCTTACTTGCCATTCATGGTCAAACGAGCCACGTTGGTGAAGCAAGAGAAGAAAACGCTCAAGATCTTCACTCTTGACCCGGACAACATGTATGGGACTTACTCAGACGCTTGGACCTCTGTGATTCTTGACCATCCTTCTACCTTCAAGACGCTAGCAATGGACGCATATGTCAAGAGAAATGTGATGGGAGATCTTGACCAGTTTGTGCAGCGGAGGGACTTCTATAAAAGGGTTGGTAAAGCTTGGAAGAGAGGTTACTTGCTCTACGGGCCACCGGGTACATGGAAGTCAAGTTTAATCGCAGCTATGGCCAATCATCTCAACTTTGATGTTTATGACTTGGAGCTAACTGCGGTTAGCAACAACTCTGAGCTACGAAGATTGCTCATTGCCACTGCTAATCGTTCGATACTTGTTGTGGAAGATATCGATTGTTCGATTGAATTGAAAGATAGGACATCAACCGATGATGACGAGAGCGATGAAAACCAACGGTACAAAAAGGTGACACTCTCTGGTCTTCTAAATTTCATAGATGGTCTATGGTCAAGCTGTGGTGACGAACGGATCATTATATTCACAACCAATTATAAAGAGAAACTTGACGCGGCGTTGTTGAGGCCAGGACGTATGGATATGCACATACACATGTCCTACTGCACGCCAAGTACTTTCAGGGCTCTTGCTTCAAACTATCTAGAGATCAAAGAACATAAGCTTTTCAGTAAGATCGATGAAGGTATTGAAGCAACAGAGGTAAGTCCAGCAGAGATTGCTGAACAGCTTATGAGGAATGACACTGTTGATAAGATTCTTGAGGGTTTGGTTGAGTTCTTGAAAGTCAAGAAGATCGAGAACAAACAAGAGGATGCAAAAAAGGAAGAGCAAGAATTGAAAGAGAAAAAGGAAAAGACCACCGAAGGCAAAGATTCTGAGGTTATTAAGAAAAACGAAGAGGTGGATGAACAGGTTATGAGGAATGACCGTGTTGACAAGGTTCTTGAGGGTTTGGTCGAGTTATTGAAGGCCAAGAAGATCGAAAACGACCAAGATAAGCCTAAACCTGAGGAGGCGAGTAACATTATATAGCTAGTGAGATCTGGAAGAGGATTAAAGAGTCATAAAAACCGTAATTATAAAATCGCTTTGTAACATGAGATTAATTGGTTTTTTGTATTTTGGGAATGATCTAACATAGATATTGATCCAGAGGGACCCGCTTAAGGAAGCTACACATGAAACTCTTCGTAGTCATATGATAGGGATCAGACCATAAAAACCCTTAAAAAAAGAAACTAGGAAAGTCAAGTGTATAATATGATTATTCCACTAAAATAATGGAATTATTTATAGAAACAAAACGATGCGTTTCGCATGTTTTTCTTTCAAATTTTCGTGTCAAACAATCTTTCCTCTAGCAATTTGTTGTTTGCTTTTATAGAACAAAAATTTATGATGCAACTTATCATTACGTCGAGCTAGACTTTAATTTTCACTTTCAACTATATTAAATGTGCCGTCGATGTTTTAATCTTTTTCCTTTTCTTTGATTTCTAATTTGCTTCAGTTTACCGTTTAAAATTGGGGTTTTAAGGTTACTCAAGATTTCTAAAAGCACAAATATCCATCCAACAAAGAGCAAAGTCTGGTTTGATATTAAAAAAAAAAAAAAAAACAAAACAAGACACGAAATCATGAATATCCGAAGAAAAACAAGAAAAGAATCATTCAAAAGCCCATTGGTTCTCTCTGCGCACCTCTTCTTCTTCCTCCGGTGTGAAGTCGTTCTTGATGTTGAAGGTCGTGCGAAGCTCTTGTGGATTTTTGCCTTTGATCATATCAGCCACTGCCTGGCATGTAAGGTCAAGCAAGTTCTTGATGTTGAGGTCATTAGCAGCCAGGATGAGTTCGTAGAGCATAGACAGATCGATTTTCAGGAAATCAGCATCCCAGGCCTTAAGGTCTTCTTCGGAGGTACCAGCATCGGCAGCCCCGACGTGTTTCTTGCAGTACTCGATCACCTTCGCAAGGATATTGCTCGTGACGTTCGGAATAGGGACTCCGTTGTCGACGCAGTCGTCTTCAACCATATGGGCTATGGTCTGAGACGCAAGAGCCACCGCCTCGTCAACCTCAAAAGACTCACCATCGGAGCTCTTCAACACAATCTTGTTCGTCGACATGTTTGTGAGAAACTGAAAAGATTTGAGAGAGATTTGTGTGTTTGTGTGTTTGCTTGAAGAAAGTTTGAGAAGCGATGAAGGAAATAAAATTGTTGTATGGGGTCCTCTATTTATATAAAATCCCTAGGCTTCATTCACGAGTTATTTCCTTTTTAGGGTTATTTCCTTTACGTGTTATTGACTTATTTCCTTTTTGCTAGGTTTTGATCTTGCTATGTTTTTTTCCTTTTTATTTTTTATTTTGTAAAAATTGATCTTGCTATGTTTATAATAAATGCATAAATACAGACACGATACATACAGAGGCGAGGACACATAACACATTCCCGGTTCATATATAAGTGTGTAGAAGAAACTTTTCTTCTCACACAAGTAACCTAAAAAAAAAAGACAACTCGTTCGTTCGTCAAGGTTTTGAGATCAGCTCTTCGCAATGGCACTAACGTCCCGTTCTTATCCAGTTCGTGTGCCGGTGGATTTCGGTAAAGACACGTCACTTGGAATGCTTAAACAACCTCCTCGAACGGTTTCCGCTCGTCGCTCCGCCGTAAAATATCCCGGAATATTCGCACAAATCCTAGAAAAAGTTGAATCGGCACCAATCATAACAGTTCTCACCACCGCTGCTTCCGTGGCTGAAACGGCAAGGCTGGCTCGTTCGTTAGCCCAAACTTATGTGCCTCCGGAGGTTCGCCACTACATCTCAAACGAATTCCGCTGCTTCTTTCACCGCCGCGTCGTTCCTTACTTTGATCCGCAGATGACGATAACCATCGAAGAATTCGAAGGGTATGATCACAACGAAGTCTTTGAAGCCGCAGAGGCCTATCTAGCCACCAAGATCTCTCCTTCCAACAAGAAACTCAAAGTCAGTAAACACGACAGTGAAAACAACTACAACGTCTCCGTGGAACCTAACGAGGAAGTTGTCGACACTTTCAACGGCGTCCAGTTCCGGTGGCTCCTCCGTAGCCGCCGTGTTGACTCCAAGAACTCGCGCAGCCCGCCATCCAATGTCCGATCGTTCGAGCTCAGCTTCCACAAGAAATTCAAGGACGTGGCTCTTGACTCCTACTTGCCGTTCTTGGTGAACAGAGCCACGGTGGTGAAGCAAGAGAAGAAAACGCTCAAGCTCTTCACTCTTGATCCAGAGAACTGGTATTGGAGCTGCTCTGACCCGTGGACCTCTGTTACTCTTGACCACCCTTCTACCTTCAAGACGCTGGCAATGGACTCAGATGCCAAGAGATGTGTGATGGAGGATCTTGACCAGTTTGTGCAGTGGAGAGAGTTTTACAAAAGGGTTGGTAAAGCTTGGAAGAGAGGTTACTTGCTCTACGGGCCACCGGGTACAGGGAAGTCAAGCTTGATCGCAGCCATTGCAAATCATCTCAACTTTGATGTTTATGACTTAGAGTTGACTGCGGTTAGAAACAACTCTCAGCTCCGGAGATTGCTGCTTGCCACTGATAATCGTTCCATCCTTGTTGTGGAAGATATTGACTGTTCGATCAAATTGAACAATAGGACAGCTGATGATGACGAAAGTGATGATGAAAGCCCACGGTCCAAAAAGGTTACACTCTCTGGTCTCCTAAATTTCATAGATGGTCTATGGTCAAGCTGTGGTGACGAACGGATCATAATATTCACAACCAATTACAAAGAGAGACTTGACGCAGCGTTGTTGAGGCCAGGACGCATGGATATGCACATACACATGTCCTACTGCACGCCGGAAGCTTTTAAGGTTCTTGCTTCAAACTATCTGAAGATCGAAGAACATGAGCTTTTCAGTGAGATTGAGGAATGTATTAAGGCAACAGAAGTTAGTCCAGCAGATGTAGCTGAGCAGCTTATGAGGAATGATACTGTCAGTAAGATTCTTGAGGGTTTGGTTGAGTTCTTAAAGGCCAAGAAGATCAAGAACGAACAAGAAAAGGCCAAAAAGGAGGAGCATGAGTTGGAGAACAAAGAAAAAGACTTGAAGAAGAAAGTAAAAGACTTGGAAAACAAGAAAACGAAAAAGCGAAAAGATTGATGAACAAACAGCTTATGACGAAAGATCGTTTCTCAAGTTTTTCTCTCTATTTTTCATTTTCTTATTTAACTCAACAATATTTTTCTAGTATGCTACCTAAACCTTCCTATTTATATAATAAGATTTTCTAGCTTTTTCCTTGTTTTCATAATGTTTTATATGTTACAACTTACATTTCTCTAATAGTTCTTATAATTAATATCAGTAAACTGAATGAAACAAGTACATAGTTAAATCAAACAAAGATTTTTAGAAACAAATATGATATAAATCAATTATTAAATATTTCTTAAATCAAAGTATTTTCCAAGGATGAAAAACTATGATGCTAACATGTCCTTCTAATAAAACTTACTATAGTAGAAGCTCTATAAATTAATACTCGATAAATTAATAAAATGTTCTGGTCCCGAGTTAGGCCGGTGTAAAATATGACACAATTCAATAAGATAACTGCTTTGTTTGAAACCAAAATCAAACTTGTATAATTAGGGAGCAAACACATTGCTTTGTTTTGAACTTTTGATTGTGCACAACTCTTGTCTTTGCCCTTTTTGCAGCGACCTGAATCTAGAAGACTGTAGTTTTGATTGTGCACAACTATTGGGTTTTCAATCTTTTTAACTATGCTTACTAAATGGGCCGTAAATATTAGCCCACTACACACAATTCCTTTAATCATCTTCCTCCCTAATTATCTCTCATCTTATGATCAGAGGTTTTACTGATCGCCAGAAAACCCTTCAATTCATCTTTTCTAGGTTCGACCACCAAAACAAAGAGTAGAAAATTGGTATCAAATTTCAAATTTTTATGATCAATCGAGTCACCTAACCTTTTTATACTTTTGATAAGATTTAAGGAAAGGAAAATGAGTTCCTCATCATCATCGGCTGAATCTCATCTAGCCACCGCCAAAACAGCTCTCACGGCGGTTGCGTCGGTTGCTGCAGCCGCAATGCTGACTCGATCAATCGTCCAGGATTACATGCCAGACGAGGTCCACGAACTCATCTCTTCCGGCATCCGCAGATTCTTCAGCTACTTCTCTTCTCAAATGACAGCCGTGATCGAAGAAGGATCTCCAGGAATCGAACACAACGAAGTATTCGAAGCCGCGGAAGCCTACCTCTCCACCAAGATATCGAACTCCACCAGAAGAATCAAAGTGAACAAACTCGAGAAACAGAGCAACCTCAACGTCACCGTAGAACGCGACGAAGAGATCGCCGACAGTTTCGACGGCGTCAAGCTGAGCTGGATCCTCCACGTCGACAAACGTAACCTCCGCGATCTCACGAGCTCGACTCTGAAATCGGAAGTGCGTTACTACGAGCTAAAGTTCAACAAGAAATTCAAAAACTTGATTCTCGAATCTTACTTGCCGTTTGTGGTGAATCAAGCTGCGTTGATGAAGCAAAAGGTCAAGACTTTGAAGATCTTCACACGTAATGTCTACTCAGCCGAGTGGACTTCAGTCTCTCTCGACCATCCTTCCACGTTTCGCACTCTCGCCATGGATCCGGAGACGATGAGAGACCTCGTGGAGGATCTCGACCGCTTCGTGGCGCGTAAAAGCTTTTACGAGAGAGTTGGAAAAGCTTGGAAGAGAGGCTACTTGCTCTACGGTCCTCCAGGAACAGGGAAGTCGAGCTTGATCGCAGCCATGGCGAATCATCTTAACTTCGATATCTACGACTTAGACTTGACCTCTGTCAACAGCAACGCTGAGTTACGGAAGCTGTTGATGTCTACTGCGAACCGCTCGATTCTGATTGTGGAAGATATTGACTGTTCGATTGAGTTTAAGGACCGGACTGTGGATGAGATTTCTCATGAAGACGATGATTCGGTTCATAAAACGGTTACACTCTCTGGTTTATTGAATTTTGTGGATGGGTTATGGTCAAGTTGTGGTAACGAGAGGATTATAGTGTTTACGACTAACTACAGAGAGAAGTTGGATCCGGCATTGTTGAGGCCTGGACGTATGGATATGCACATTCACATGTCGTATTGTACACCGGCTGCTTTTAAGGTTCTGGCTTGGAATTATCTTGAGGTTGAAGAGCATGTGGTTTTTGAGCAGATTGAGGAATGTATCAGGGAAGTAGAAGTTACACCAGCAGAGATAGCTGAACAGTTGATGAGGAGTGACTCTGTGGATAAGGTGCTCCAAGGATTGATTGTGTTCTTGAAAACCAAGAAAATGGAAAAATGATAGTAAAGAATCTAAAGATGGAGGACCAAAAGAAATAGTTATTAGCTTTGAGTTATTATATTATTGTCCACTAGTATTTGATACAATCAGGCTATCTTTTGGTTACAGACATGAGAAGAGATAAAATTTGAAACTTATGTTTGGATATTATTCAGAAAAGTTGAATTGATCAAATTAATCTCCATGTGAATGGGCCCATTCAAGTTCCTATGGGTAGCAACTAGCAAGAAACCAAGAAGAAGACGTGTATTAGTTGACTGTTGACTTGTAATTGTTAAACCATTGACTTCCATTTCGATAAAGTTTCTCATTTCCTGAAACAAGTTTGCAGAGTAGGAAGGAACCAAAGATCTAAAGACCAGAAGCTTCAGATCCTTGTCGACTCAGTCCCCTCCCTTGTAAGTCTTCTCTTTTCCATAAAGATTGTTTACTTTGGCTAGATTTTTGTAATTCTGCTTGTTTCTTGAGAAAAATACCGATTAGTCAAGAAAATCTTTATCTTGGGTTAATGATTCTGTATAGTCGTTGGTTGGTTGGTTGATTTTTTAGAAAGGTGAAATCTTATGATACATAAACCGATTGAATTATTGCTTACAACTTTACAACTTTTATAGCAATTTGAAATGTTTCTTCAGTTGCAGAGAAATGGTGGATGCTGTAGTGACAGTGTTTCTGGAGAAAACCTTGAACGTCCTCGAAGAAAACCGCCGAGTTGTAACGGAATATCGAAAGAATCTAAAAGATTTGCAGAGTGAGTTACAGTATATGCAGTCTTTCCTCAAAGACGCAGAGAGACAGAAGAGGAAGAAGGAAGTCTTGCGTACACTCGTTTCAGACTTACGAGAGCTGGTCTACGAAGCTGAGGACATAGTCGTGGATTGTCAGCTAGAAGATGGTGGTGGTGAAGATGATGATAGTAACGAGCAAAGGCCTTGGCTTTCGCGGTTTTATCCTTCACGGGTCTCGCTGCAGTACAAGAAAAGCAAACGTCTCAAAGAGATCAACGAGAGCATAACAGCTATCAAGACTAGAGCTGAGCCTTATTTCAAGTTCATGACGCAGAGCAACGTCGGAAGAGACAATGGAACTGATCGGTGGAGCTCTCAGGCGTATGATCATACTCAAGTGGTTGGTTTGGAAGGAGATAAGAGCAAAATCAAGGAGTGGCTCTTCAGGTCAAACGAGAGCGAGCTCTTGAAGATGGCCTTTGTTGGGATGGGAGGGTTGGGGAAAACCACCATTGCTCAAGAAGTGTTCAACGACAAAGAGATCGAGAACCGTTTCGAGAGAAGGATATGGGTCTCTGTGTCCCAGACTTTCACTGAAGAACAGATCATGAGAAGCATATTAAGGAACTTGGGTGATGCAAGTGTTGGAGACGATCTTGGAACGTTGCTGAGGAAAATCCAGCAGTATCTTTTGGGGAAACGGTACTTGATTGTGATGGACGATGTTTGGGACAAGAACTTGAGTTGGTGGGACAAGATCTATCAAGGACTGCCTAGAGGACAAGGAGGCAGTGTTATCGTGACAACAAGATCAGAATCTGTGGCGGTTAAGGTTCAAGCCAACAAGACTCACCGTCCGCAGCTGCTTACTCCTGATTACAGCTGGCTGCTGTTTTGTAAAGTGGCGTTCGCGGCGAACAACGGTGCTTGCGAGCGTCCAGAGCTAGAGGATGTTGGGAAAGAGATTGTAGCGAAATGCAAAGGTTTGCCTCTGACAATCAAAGCCGTTGGTGGGTTGCTTCTGTGCAAAGAGCATGTGTATCATGAATGGAAACGAATAGCAGAGTATTTTCAAGATGAGTTGAAGAACAACACTTCTGAAGTTGACAATGTCATGTCTTCTCTGCAGCTGAGCTATGACGAGCTGCCTTCTCACCTCAAAGCATGCTTTCTTACTCTCTCGCTCTATCCTGAAGACTGTGTGATACCGAAACAGCAGCTGGTGCACGGATGGGTCGGGGAAGGCTTTGCCATCGTGAAAAACGGAAGATCTGCGACTGAGTCTGGAGAAGACTGCTTTTCAGGACTCACGAACAGGTGTCTTGTTGAAGTTGTTGACAAAACTTACAGTGGAACCATCCTCACTTGCAAGATTCATGACATGGTTCGTGACCTGGTGATCGATATAGCGAAGAACGATTCTTTCTCTAACCCGGAAGGACTCAACTGTCGTCACCTTGGGATTAGTGGGAACTTCGATGAGAAGCAGATCAAAGCTAACCAAAGGCTGAGAGGCATTGTGTCAACAACTAAGACAGGTGAAGTGAACAAGCTCAACGCAGACCTGGCTAAGAAACTAACAGAGTGCAAATACCTTCGGGTTCTTGATATCTCTAAGTCAATATTCGATGCACCTCTGTCTGACATCTTGGATGAGATTGCGAGCCTTCAGCACTTGGCCTGTCTTAGCATGAGCAACACACATCCGTTGATCCAGCTTCCTCGTTCCATGGAAGATCTCCACAACCTTCAGATTCTTGACGCCAGCTACTGTCAGAATCTGAAACAGCTCCAACCTTGCATCGTCTTGTTCAAGAAGCTCCTTGTTCTTGACATGACAAACTGCGGATCGCTAGAGTACTTCCCCAAGGGAATCGGAAGTCTCGGGAACCTCGAAGTGCTGTTGGGGTTTAAGCCATCCAAGTCAAACAATGGTTGCAAGCTGAGTGAAGTGAAAAAACTCACAAAGCTCAGGAAACTTGGTCTTTCTCTGACTCGTGGCGATCAGATAGATGAAGACGAGCTTGATTCTTTGGTAGACCTAACCAAGCTTATGTTCATCTCCATCAACTGCTATGATAGCTACGGAGATGATCTCATAACCAAAATAGATGCTCTCACTCCTCCACACCAGCTCCACGAGCTTTCGCTACAATTCTATCCTGGAAAGATGAGTCCGTCGTGGCTGAGTCCTAACACGCTTCCAGTGTTGAGGTACATGTCAATATGCTCAGGTAATTTGACGAAAATGCATCAACGATTCTGGGGGATTGAGACCAACACTCACTGGAGAATCGAGGGTTTGATGTTAACTTCGTTGTCGGATCTAGACATGGACTGGGAAGAGCTCCAAAGTTCAATGCCGTACCTTAGGACCGTCCACGCAAACTGGTGTCCAGAGCTAGAGACTTTCCCAATCGAAGATGTTGGCTTTAGAGGAGGAGTGTGGACAAAGACACCACCGCATAGAACCTGATGGCACATCTTAAGCAAACCTGACAATGTCTATTTATCAGCATTCAGCAGTAATAAATTGGTGTATTACATATACCAACATACATTGTCATGTAATGTAACATTTGACCGTTTGGATATTATATTGAAGTTTCCTTATCTAATAAGCATATAGCAAAAGAGCAAAAGGCAAAAAACAGAGACTAGCATCAATGTGCAGATCTGTGATGTTAACAGCTTGATCAGTCAGAATCAGAGTCCAGATTCTCTGAAGACCTAACCGACCGCCGTATGCTCTCTTGATATTCAGCATCTTCATCGTCTTCCTCTTTCTTCGCCTTGCTGAGCATTCCTGTTTACAGATTTGCACATTTATAAGCAACAGGACTCTCGATGAGCTGTAGTTACTGAAAAAGTGGATGCGAGGTTCTTCATACCTCTCTTAATCAGAACGTTCTCCAGCTTAGTCGTGGTGAAATCGTCCTTTGTGCCCAGATCCTGGAACCCGACTAGCCTGTCTATCGCTATTCCCTTGCTGAGAATGATAAAGAAACCATTATACATTGTATATCAGTATAAAACCTAACAACAAATTATGTATGTAAGAATGAATGGAAAGAGACGGAACCTGAAAAGCAAAACGCAAGGCAGAGTCTTTATTGCAAGCTTTGTCACGAAGAAAGGAGCATTCTGCATTTATGTCAGCTAAAAGCATTAGATTTTCATAGTATTGTTGATAAGCCGTTTTCTTTTTCAATCTTTAATCAAAAGGGTTCACTCACCTCTGCATCCATTTTAATGAACTTCGTGTCCACATGTCTAGGAGCAAGAGTCTTCAGGTGCTTGTCCATAATCCTAAAATGATGCACAGTACATAGGCTTGGTTATGAGCTCGCATATCAGAAAGACGAAGAAAACAAAAAAAAGTTGAAGGGAGATCTTACTTGCAGCGGTAAAACTCCTTGTGGTAGAAATGACATATCACTTTCTCACTCCTGGTGACTTCGCCCAAGAAATCTCCCTCGCTTACCTCTCGGTATTCACCATGTCCTTGCCTTTTGAACGCTTCTCTCTTCTCAACTTCTCTCTGTCACAGATCAAAACCTTGGACAGTTGTTAGCTCATACCACTAGCTGCATAACTAAATAGATAAGGCACAACACGATGCCAAAAGTTATAACCTTGAGTGCTGCAATCCTATCTGCGTGCAATTTTTCCAGCTCTGGATCCTACAAAACATGAGTAAGCAAGTCTACCATTAGAGTCGGTAGCATAAATCTCAAATACTGTAATAAGATGAACAGTCCAACAAGAAATAATTGCACTTACATCCATCAGTTCATCAAGATCAACCTCCACATTGGCTGGATTTGATGATTGCGCCTTCTCATTTGCAAGAACTTCCTGCACATCCATATCAACAATAACATCACAAAACATACAAATTCCTCACACGTTATCTACAAACTGGTGTAGCCTACCACATCAACAACATCAGGAACTTGTAAAGTCTACAACTTTAATAGATAAATCATTTCAACAATTCTTGCTTCATGATTTAGATTTACTCGTAACACAGATCCAACAACTTCTGTGAATTTCATACGCATAGAGAAATAAACCCACCCAAGAGAATATGCTAGAAACACAAAAACGAATCATTTCAAAAACATTCATGAAAAGGTAACTATGAAATCGCATTTGATGGATAATTCGTTTACCTTCTTATAATCTCTAGCAGCTGCCGCCAATACATTTCCGAACGCCAGATTCGAGAGAGTTGATTTGACCGTATCCGGATCCATCTTTAGCACCCAAAAATCTGATAACAAACCACGAAAGCATCAATCAACAACAACAACAACAAAACAATTAAGGATTCAGAAATAGAAAGCTATAGCTCCGAGATCATACCTTACTCAAATGCTTTCCTGGTGGAGGAAAATGAAAAAAAAGCTTGAGAAATCGGAATCAAACAAAGCTTATTAGTAGCAATTTCAAATCTGGAGCGGAAAATATAACCCAAAATCAAAAGACGAACATCAATGGTGAAACACAGACGAAACGACCACGTTTCAGGGGAAATATGTGTATTATGGATTCCGTTTTAGCCCATGGGTTTCTATGCTGTGTCCGAAAAGCCCGTACAGGCCCAAATAAGTTATTTACGGATTTTTATTTTTTAAATAAAAACTCAAAGTGGGTGTGATTATTTACGGACACGTGTGGCCGAAAACGACACGGACGTCTTACGTGATGGCCACGTGTGTCTCTCCTCGTAATTCAACACTGATTGATTTTGATAGGTGATTGATTTCCTATCCAAAACCAAGTCCATAAAAGGCATCATTCGTGTGCTCTTATCAATCTTCATCGAGAATAAATTTGTCTGAAAGAAAGCGAAAGAAGTTAATTTAGGAAAATGGAGTCTTACCAAAACCAATCGGGAGCGCAGCAGACTGGCCAGCAGCTTGACCAATACGGAAATCCAGTCCCAATCGGCACCGGAGTCTATGGAGCTACTGCTCCGGTCATGGCTAGTCATCAAAAGGAAGGCGGTGGTTTGACCGGCATGCTTCACCGTTCTGGAAGTAGATCTAGCTCTAGCTCTAGTTCGGTAATCATTTAACTTATTTTATTTTGCCTTACAAAGCTAGATAATTTTTAATTAGATTTTTCTATGCATTTAGAAAATGTTTAGGGAACACATAGTTAAGTCGGTCAATGTTGATATATATATATGGTTTATTAAATAAACAAAATGTATATTACGGTTTATGGCTAAATCTTTTGGGAGCTGAAGCTTTATGAAAGTTAAGGGTCTAAAATTACGTGCATGTACATTTACATATGGTGTAAGTATGTTATGTATCAAAGTTTTTTCTTTTCCATCCATTGTGGAAAATGACTTGGCAAAAAAAAGCAAAAGAAGAAGAAGAAAAAAAACATTATAAGTTCTACTAGTTTGCATAAATTCTCTTACTTTTCAATTGCCTACTCTTAAAACTAATAGCTAAAATATGGAAAGTTTTGCAAATTATTATAGCTTTTTGTACGATATGATTTACACGCGGCCATGTGCAGGAGGACGATGGACTAGGTGGTAGGAGGAAGAAGAAGGGAATAACGGCCAAAATTAAGGAGAAGCTGCCAGGTCATCACCAGGGTACCACAACCACCACGACGGCTTATGATACCACCGGCACTGGCGTCGTTCACCATCAGAAGAAAGGCATGTTGGAGAAGATCAAGGACAAGCTTCCTGGTGCTCATCATCATTAGATTCATCTTAAAGTACCTAATATGTATTGTGTAATAATAATAACATAACGATCACGTGGCTTTGTATGATGCGTTATACGTTTGGTCGTTGCATGTTGTAATGTATTTGGGCGTCATCGATCAATCAATATAACTATATATCGTCTATCGGAATAAGTTATATTTGTATTAAATCATTTAGATGTTGAGAATATCTTTCACCTCATTTATGGCTTTAGCTTTATGTTGTTTTTATTGAACACAAATCAGTAAGGTAGTTGGCGCATGGGTCAATACGAGTCCATCGGCATCTTCCCATTTATAATGGCAAACGGATGTATAGACTTGTATATAAGTAACAAATCTAAAATTCAAACAAAGCTCCCATTTAATGTGTCCATCTCTAAAAACTATTTAGTTTAGGTAAATGAATCACACAAATTAATCACGTCCTCGTCTATAAATTAAATGAAACCATGCATTCATCACTCCCACAATAACCTCTAGTCTCGAAATAAAACTCACAAGTATCAAATGGCAAAGTCAATGATGTATAATTCTCTCGCTCAAATCTCCCTCGTTGTCATGATTCCTCTTTGTGCTTGTTGTGAAACCGACGAAGGCACTAGCACCGCCTCTCTCTCCCATCATTTTTATGACAACTCATGCCCAAAAGCTCAAGAAATCGTTCAATCTTTTGTCGCGAAAGCATACTCCGATGACCCTCGCATGGCTGCCTCGTTGCTTAGGCTTCACTACCATGACTGTTTCGTCAATGTTTGGCTTTATAAAACTTGATATGAAAATATATGGAAAAACGTCAAGTCTTGATATATGGATCTTGCTTGCTTTTTGGATGGTGCAGGGATGTGATGCTTCATTATTATTGGACAATAGCGGAACTTTGGAAAGCGAGAAACGATCAGTCGTAAACATAAACTCTGCTCGAGGGTTCGAAGTCATCGACGATATCAAGTCTGCCTTGGAAGATGAATGTCCTCAAACAGTTTCTTGCGCTGATATTTTGGCTCTTGTTGCCAGAGACTCCACTGTTATTGTAAGTCAACTAATTGCTAGGATTAATAAATATTACAAACCCTCGTTAAATTGATTGAATTATTTATAGACCGGTGGACCGAGTTGGGAAGTATATCTAGGAAGAAGAGACGCAAGAGAAGCAAGTTTGATTGCTTCCGACAATAACATTCCTTTTGCTAACTCCACGTTTAGTAACCTCGTCAACAAGTTTAACGATCAAGGACTCGATCTCACCGATCTTGCTGCTCTCTTAGGTAATATATACACACCCGACCAATTTCGTGATCTTGTAATAATTTTCGAGAATTGATGAACTGCAAAACGATTGTTTCATTAATGTGATTGTTTCAAAGTTAATTTTAAGTCATTGACATTATATAGTCTCTTAAGTTTAATGTTTCAAAATATTAGTAATTTTGTTAAGAACCCCAGTTTTTAACTAAATAGTTTTTTCTTAAGCATGATCTTTCATATCTTTGTTGCACACCCAAAAAAAACTCATATATCGACTCAAAAATATATGCACGAGCCAACACATATTAACAAATATTGTAACGTTTATACTAATAAGTAGCATGATTCGAAATGTACGTAGGAAGTCATACGATAGGAAACTCGAGGTGCAAGAGTTTCCGAACAAGGTTATACAAGAATTTAGGAAACGAAGATCTCGACCGGAATATGGATCAAAACTTCGCTTCAATGTTGCAGCAGGGATGTCCGATTTCCGGTAACGACCAGAACCTCTTTAATCTCGACTATGTGACTCCGACTAAATTTGACAACCACTACTTCAAGAATCTGATGACGTATAAAGGACTCTTGAACACTGATGAGGTTTTGTTCACCAAGAGCAGCAACTCCCAGGAGTTGGTCAAGCTTTACGCGGAGAATGAGGAAGCTTTCTTTGAGCAGTTCGCAAAGTCGATGGTGAAAATGGGTAATATCTCTCCGTTGACGGGGACTAATGGTGAGATCCGGAGGATCTGCCGGAGGGTTAACCATTGAAGACGTCTAATGGAGTTACATCATATTCGATAGTTAAGTAAGTCATATAGGTTTGATTGAACGTTTCTTGATGTGTGTGAACGTTTCTTGTTTGTTCTAATATACACCATGTTTCATATTAAGGAATAAAGTTGTTATATATTTGGGAGATATTTTGTAGTTTTTCTTAGTTTATGTGCATTATATCTATAAAAAAAACTTAAAACAAAGAAAAATGTACATGTCTATGATTATGATTTGTAATCATCCAACAACATTTGCATTATTTGTCGCTAGTGAGTTTGCTGCTGAATTTGGAATTTGGCTATTCCTATTTCCTAACAATGCAAATGTTGACATTGCAACTCCGTTAGTTCCAAAATCGTTCTCGAAGTTATGGATCTAACCTACATTTTAAAGGTATCGTATGAAACAAAAATGCTCTTAATTTTTTTTTAAAAAAGAACATAGAAAATATTAGATCTCTCTTTACTCTTAACCATTATTTTGCAAAGATCACACTCAGTTTCTCTGGTATAAGGCCATAACATTTAAAACGCCACGATTGTTTTACTCTGTTTTGGATAACTTGTTTAAGAAGGAGAGAATCTCATGAGAGACTTGTTCAGACTTTTCCTGATGGATAAAATGATGTCCATCTTCAATAACAATAATCTCAAGATTAGGTACAATGCTCTTGAACACCTCTCCTTTCACATACTCCATCGTTCCATGGGCTCCTTCATTTCCAATATCTTTGTCTCCCGCAATAAACTTGGTCGGAACAAAGATTTTAGAGCCTTGCCACGGCGCCAATATCTCCCAATTCCTGTAATTTCTCACACTTTTTAATACTTTGTTTTTTTATAACAGAAATATAAACAGTGAAAACTAAGACTTACAGATCCATGGCTCTGTAGTAATTCAAAGCCCCTGTGAATCCACTTCTTTGAAACTTCTCTGCATAAACCTCAATCTCTTCTTCTGTTATCCAGCTTGGAAGCGTCGGTGGTATCTCGAGATCATCGATGATCTCTGTATCAGGAGGAGCCACCAAGAAATCTGTTCTTGTCATTAGCAAGAACTTCTTCAGTACCGTCACGCAGTCATGTTTTGCAAACGCAGCCTCGGCTCTTCCGGGTTTCTTGTAAAAAACAAATCCAAGAAACTGAATCAAACGAGGAAAATTATTACTGTAAAATACAGAAATTAAATTGGGGAACTAATTCACCTGAAACTGAGACATGTATACACCATCACCAAAGCTTTTTAAAAATTCTGAAGGTTTGAGATTTGGATCTCTTGGAGAATATGGAACTGAGAGACTTATGAAACCTTTGACTCGGTCTGGTCTAAACAAGCAGAGAGACCAACCTATGATTGCTCCCCAATCATGTCCAGCCACAAAAGCCTATAAACAGTGATCAAAATGTAAACATTTATTTTTTCAAGAAATCTATCGCAATCTTTTAACCGTTGAATTCTCAAGAAGATAAGATCAAGGTTGACCTGAGCAGTGTTGTAGTGATCGAGCAAACCGATGAGATCAGCGACGAGGTGGCTCACAGTGTAAGACTCGTGGTTTGGAGGAGAATCGGAGTCACCGTAGCCTCTTAGATCCGGAGCGACCACGTGGTAACCATGGCTCGACAAGAAATCGATCTGGTGACGCCATGAGAACCATGTCTCAGGGAAGCCATGGAGTAGCACAACCAAAGGCCCTTCTTCGTCTCCTTTCTCGGCAACGTTTAACCAAATCCCGTTGCTCTTGATCTTCTTCTCTCTCACTGAGTTCGTCGTCATGATTCTTGATTGAATAGAAAGAAAGAGAGAAGGGAAAAATCAGCGACCAAGCGAAGACTTTTAGTACAAGAGTTTGAGATTTGGAGCTCACTGAAACAATGGGTACACGTGGAAGAGAAAGAGACAGACTAAGCCTCTAGTTAGGTCACACGTGGCGGTCTCTTGTCTTAATTCAGAGATCTTGTACGTTTCAGTCTCTTGAGCCGCCATGAACAAAAGAATGTTGACATAAGTTCATGAAACAAGAAACACATGACTGATTTATAAAGACGAGAAACGTCAAGTAACTCTTGGGTTCTTCTGACAAAATGGTAGAAGACAAGACGCAAGAAAGAGGACTAATCGTAACACAACAAAAAAGAAAACATGTTTTGTCATTGAGGATTGATTATTCTATGTTTTTGTTTGAATGAAAGCAATTTAAGTAGATACTGATGTCTTCTTCTCTTCTTCGAGTTGCTTAAGCTCAGCGAGTCTTTCAGTCCAAGCTCGGTCCCTTGCGACAGCAGCCATCTTACGTTCCACTTGCTTGATTCTCTTCTTCCTCTTCGCCTCTTGCACCAGCGCCTGCCTCTTCTTCTTCTCAGACTGAAAAGTATTCACGAAGTTACTTCCATCTCATTAGTAACCAAATACCTCTCTCTAATTAGAGAATCTATAACAAGTTACATCTCATATTGTTCTGCCTAGATATGGAATAAAACAGAGAAGCAAGAAAAATATAGACTTTAACACATTTTTCTCTCATTTAAACAATCTATGGATACAACATTTCAAGATCTCTCAGCTAACAATCAGGAGTTATCACAACCAGTATAAAGATATCAGATTTATAAAAAAAAAAACAAACAAGAGAGAAATCAGACAAACCAGAATAAAGGCACGTCGCTGCCCAATGCGCTTCTTGGCATTCCTTCTTGTAACACTGCCCTTGTTGGGATTGTTTGAAGAAATTGGCTTGCCAGGTGTATATTGAACATATGCATATGGCCCTGCATTTTCCATCAAAATCCTGTTAATATTCATCTAAACAATTTCCACCATAGATTCTCTAGCTATATTAAAGTTTCCAGTAAAACCACCCAAAATGAGCCTTTAACACAATCACACTCCACTAAATTCTAACTAAACTGCATAAACAAAAATCAGCAAATTCACAAATAAAGTATCAATTTTTAGCGCCCAGACTAACAAATGAAGCTTAAATGTAAACACGAAAGTGAGGAATAATCGATTTATAAGGTAACAATTAACCATCATAGACGAAATGGCGAACCTGGAGGTTTCAGTTTGTATCGTTTCTTCTTGGGATGAGTCATGGGACGTCTCTTCGGGAGCCGAGTATCAGTCAAGCTTAAGCTATGGAAATGGTTAGCCACTGGCATCCATGGTAACCTCAAATGAGTCGATCCACCCAAGAATGAGCATAACTCGGGTTTCGCGGCCGGAATCGTCGCAGGGAACGGCGCAGGCGAGAAGTTAGCGGCGGCGCGCGAAACAAGGGTTCTCGACAATGGTCGAAGAATCGATCTAATTGCACCGAAACCCATTTCACCAAAGCATCAGCAGAACAGATTTGCGATCCGAAAACTGATGGATTAACCGATTTAGCTTTCTGAAATGTTGCAACTTCGCAGATTCCAAAGAGACTGTGAAACGAAGGACTCTCGTTAAACCCTGAATTTCCCACTCAACACTAATGGGCCTAATCTGGGCTTCTACTGTTTGAGCCTTTAAATTGTGACTAGTGGCCCTATATTGGGACTAATATTAAAATACCCATTTACAAGCGGCACCAAATTATACGAATTCTATAATTCAAAAAGTTGCAGATATCTTGTCTTTAAATGTCATTAAATTTGTCATTGCGAGGATTATGTGTATATTGTCTAAAGATATAGTCTAGTTATGGCTAGAGAGAGAGTCTTGCGTCGTAATTTTCTACCGCTAAAGAATTTTTGGATGAGAGTATGCGACATAAGGAAAGCAAATATTTTACCATTGATGACACTAATCCCAAATTTGGAACCCTTCAAGTAAAATATAGATAGAGTTACCATACAGATATAGATAAAAAATCATAGGATAATATTCTCTAACCCATTATATATACACACCAAGTCTCGCTTCATTTGGAAGAAGAAAAACCAAATCCTTTCTTTTTTTCTTAAAGGTTTAGAACAACCAAACTTGTAGATTGTTTCTTCTCAAAGTTCATAAAGATGACCAGCATGTTTTCGTCAAATCGTCAATCAACTACAAGGCTGGTCCGTTTTCAATCCATCATTATTTTACTCATATTCATATTTCTCATTTTATCTATTGATAATTCGTTAGATATACTTGTTACATATTATTAAGATTCTTCTATCGTTTTCTTGCAGACCTGTGGATTCAAAGTGAACACCAACTCGCCCGAATGGCACAAGAGCATGACCAAAATCCTCAAGAAAATCAAAGGTTTTTTCTTTTATACAACACAAAACTTTTTTTATTTTGTATATTACACCAACTATTTTTTACTTTCTTCTAATAATATTGACTTTTAATGGTTTTAGGTGGAGATTTTTGGATAGACGTGGAGGAAGGAATGGCATATGTTACGGGTGAAGGCAATCCGAACAAGCTATTGAAACTGATGGGTTCGAAGAGAGGCAAAGATGCTGAAATGGCTTTTGTGAAAACCGGAACACATCACCGTGATCCTTCCAATTTTTACAACTGTCAAAACTCATATTTTGGCCAATCAACGCCTTTCTGGCCGGCCAATATGAGCTATCATCCTTCAGCGTCATCGGGGTACTATCCGGCGATGCAACCTTACCAACAACAATATCCATATGCCGGTGGATTTAATAACTATGGTTATTATTAGGCCTTTTTTATTTTATACAACTACGTCGAGATCGAGCGATACCCGTTTATTTTTTTTAAACTAGGGTTTTCTGCTTGAATCCGGTAGAAGGAGACTTGTTTTTTTCTTTTCTTTTTTTACTTTAGCGGATGGATATTCTCTCTGCGGTTTATTACTATGAGCAGAAGAGAATAGAAGAGGATTATAATTCTCTGTTTTTTGTTTTGGGGGTTTCAGTTTATTTGTGTTTTCGTATGAATCCTTTTGTTAAAGATGTTGAAGTCTTTAACATTTTGTATGAATCATACTCGTTGATGTTAGGGTTCCTATAAACTATAACGGAATCAGAATGGAATGTTTCAACTTTCAAATTTGCTTTCATTTTGCATAGAGATTTATGGATATATACTTTGCTCAGCCAATATCTTGTATCATATGATTTTGCGGAGAGTATTGCTCGCTTTCTTTATTTATAATCGGATATATGAGATTAAGTTTCCTGTAAGCGTTCTGATTTACTAGCAATAAATTTTCTTACAAGATCCTAAAACTGATATTTAGTGGAAAAGTAAAGTTGCTGTTATTCTTGTAGATCCTTTGGTAATATATAAATACCATTGAAAAAACAAAATCCACGCTTGATTGATATCTTTTCATGAGAAAGCTTCAATACTCTTTTTTGTTTTGGAAGACCAAAACACTATTTTCAGGATACTAATCATCTCCCTCTCTTTGAACATATTTGCATTCGTATCTAAACACCACTAAATGATCTTTCCCATCCCCATCGCTCAGAGCTATCTTATTTTTCAAAACTAAACCTTCTTTGGCCTTGGCCTCATCATAAGTACCACTGGAGAATCTACTTTTGGTCATATGGAACAAAACACACTCTTTTGTTTTACGTTCATTGCAGAATAACTTTTTGAGGACAAGTGTAGAAAGTAGCTTTCTGAATGTTATTATATTAGTGTACTGTACATATTGAAAGTAGAAAGAAAAAAAAAAAAAAAAAAAAAAGCCAAAAGATCTGTGGCATGATATTTCAAAGAAGTTTCCAGGATACTAATCATCTTTCTCTTTGTACATATTTTCATCCGTATTCAAACACCACGAAATGATATCATTCCCATCTCCATCGCTAAGAGCTAGTCTTATTTTTGAAAACTAAACTTTCTTTACCCCATCATAACCACCGACTGAGGAATCTACAAAACACTTGATCTCTTTTGTATTACGTCCATGCAGAATAACTTTTTTTAGGAGAAGTGTAGAAGGTGGTTCTAAATGATATTAGTATACTGTATTACTGTATATTGAGAGTAGAAAGAAGAAACAAAGCAATAGATCTGTAAAATGATATTTCAAAGAAATATGCAGATTCAAATTGACTAGTCACAAACTCAAAATCTTATCAAACGAGATAAGACCGGGATCATAACAAAGGGGAACAAAGTTATAAAATCTCAATAGTCAAATACTAGAAAATCAAATTTATTATAACCCAACAACATCTTAAGACAGAACAGAATAATTAAGCCAAGTGTTTGGCAATGGTAGACTGAAGCTCATCTTTCTTGGCCCCAACAACTTTGTCCACAATCTTCCCTTCCTTCAAGAACATGAAAGTTGGCATTGACTCAATCGCCCAATCACTTGCCACCGACTGTGTTCCATTAAAACAAGAAAGGAGGATTGAGAGCTTATTCAAACACAAGAAATTAAACAATAAGAAGGGGATCAGATTTTATTGATTTACCTTCAATTCGTCAATATCAACCTTGAGGAACATCACATTGGGGAGTTTCTTAGCCAAATCAGCAAAGAATGGAGCTATGAAACGACATGGTCCACACCATGATGCCGTGAAATCAACCACTACCTGCAATAACCAACCATATAAATAAATCATTTCCATGGAACAAACGTTACAGAGTTACAATTAATTACATCTTACAAAAACAAATCTAGGGTAAGAAAAATCAATATCACTCGCAATCTAGTCATTATGATCTATACCAACCCTAGGATCTACTCTATGGTAGTTCAGATTCATAAAAAAAAGGAAGAGGATTTCAATCGCTATGTACGTACATATGTCATGCATGAATTCAAATCGGAGATAATCAACGTAATTGCATTGCAACGATGTGACAGATCCAAACCAAAGACAGCGACAATCCCATATCTCTAAGAGCAAAACAACATAAAATGGGAGAAGAAAGGAGATTACAAGAGTTTTGGAGTCATTTCCCTTCTGGAGTTGCTCGTTCCATGACTCAACGGTGTGGCACGCGATCACTTGTCCCTCTTCTGCTGCCATCTTTCGCTCTGTTTTCTCTGTCTCTGTCTTTTCGTCTGTGTGTTGTGTTGATCTGTTAGGTTTCTCCTCCTCCTCCTTTGCGTTTCAATTACTTAGCATGCTCTCCTTTTCGAATATAGCCCCTGGAGTCACCTACAAATCACAACTTTGCCACCAATAGTTTTCCTTCTTTGCTTTATTCAACGCGTGATATTTACTTCCCATAATTATACCCACCAGATTCTCTGCCTAAATCATAAATATTCCCACTTTTAACTCTTCAAATTTTTAGTTTCTGACAATTTACACCTTTTTAAGTTTAACACACCAAAAAAAAAAAAAGAGAGGAAGTCATAAAATTGGGCACAAAGGACCTCACCATTAATCCACAGGCAAAACAAGTCAAAATGATGGAACTTTTATATTACAACAATCTTGGTTCGTCCCATTCCGACAAAAAGGTCCCAACCAAATCAAACCATCTTTCACATTGTAATCCCATTTCTTCAACATCATTATTCTTTAACCTTCATAACATAACTAGATCCTTGGACCAAGCCAAAACTACAGCTGGATCAAGTTCTTGAAACAATACGTTCCTATGATGAACCAACCGGTAAGCAAAACCGCTAGGATCGAGCAGGAAGCTATGAAAGTCCAACCACCAAGTAATATTCCTAAAGCGTAGACTATGACTGAAGGCAGCAAGGACTTCACCATCGCCGTTTTGCTCACCCAACGTCCCTTGAGGAACACAAGCGCAGCGAGATTCACCACGTTCCAACCGCCTGACCTTATCGCTAGACGGTTCAGGTTGTTGGCTACAAAGGAGTGACAGTTGCATGTGAAGATGTTGTATGAATGGTGTTGGTACTCTTGTATGCCTTTTCTCAGCGCATCATCCCATGTTGGCTCTTTCTCATGAGAGCCTTCTTCTTGCTCGTATCTGCTGCTCTCACCACTGAACAAACAGGAACCGGAAGACATAGATGACTCCTGATTAAAAATCCAAGGCCAATGTGAATATAAAGTTGTAATTTGGCAGGAATGAGAAAAAAAAAAATGAAAGCAATGAGCTTGCAAATAATGTACCTTTTCCTTGTTGATTTGGATATAGCGAGACACAGCTCCAAATGCAAAATTGTCAACACAGACGAAGTTAGGTCCTGCAAAGTCGAGGATGACACCGTCTTCTCTGCAAATACCCACGTGGCCGATGAAGGGAACGAGCCATGAGATGAAAGGGAGAGGCGTCCACACAATGCAGCATGGGAACCTATCTCTTCTAGGATCGATTTTCATTGGATCTGCAAAGCCAAGCATCATCCGATGTTCTGACTCTGTTGTTGACGTCTCTCCCATTTCCAAGTCCAAGTGTGTTCTTTTACTCGATCCTCTGTTCTCAAAACAACATTTCCAGTGATGCCGGGTAAGTAAAAACTCAATAAAGCAATGAGATTTGGGAACGTACAAGTTCTCAATACTCGAATAGATGATGCGTATCACTTAAATTGTAACCAAAACATAGATTCATCATATTCATCACTAAACTCTATATTTACAGCAAAAGAATGTTTTTTTCAATAGTTTCACAGCATATACCATCAAAACAAGGAGAAATCGAGATAGATATTCATCTTGTGCAAAATCAAACTTGCGTTATCACGTACAAAATCCACAGAGAACGAGAAAAAGACTACCAATTCACTGATTTCTGAATAAATTTGAAACACCTATCAGCACATTTGCTAAACACTGTGACGAAGACCAACGCCAGAGACTAACACCGCAGAGAAGAGCTAAGTAAACATTTTCGTGGTTCTATGATTCGCGAGTCTTAAACACTAAACCATGAACTCCTAAGAAAATGGCGGAAGAGGAATCCAGAAGTTTCCATTATAGATTCACTCATTCACATCCAACTAAGAACAAGTCAACATTTGAAGAATCACAGACCGGATTCTGAAACTAATTCATAGAGAATAGATCAAAGCGTACCAGTTTAAGCGAAAACGAAGACGATAACTCGGATCAGAGAAAACTATACAAAATTTCCTCTTCGTTGAGACGAGAAACTTCGAGCTGTGATTCGATTCGACACTGCCTTCTCTCCTGGGGAATTTTGTGAAATCAACGATAGCGAATGATCGTGTTTGGTCATCAGTTTAAACTAATCCTTTTCGAGAATATCTCTGTGATATTAGACGACAAAACGTTCGGTTCAATATAATGCAAACGGCAGGCTGTTTAACTATGATACACCCAACACTGTGATACGACATCATTTTGGTTTTTACGGATACTGACCGGAGATTCTGGGTCGTCTGCTTCTCGACTATCCATCGCTCCCTCTTTCTCTTTCGCACTGAGGAAATTGCTACCTACTGATGCAAATCTGCCATTGATACGTCTCCTCGAGGTTAATCGAAAATGAGGAAACGCGATTTGGCAATTTTGATGCTCTCTGGGTTCGCTATATTCTTCACCCTTCAGGTGATTTTTACCCACTAATCGTTTCCTTAATTTCTCTAAGTTCAATAATACCATAGAGCTTCTACAACCCTTAATCGATCTGTTACTAGAGCAAGCTTTGATTTTTTTCCTGTATATGTAGAACTCGACTGCCAATTCGATTCATAAGTGGTGACAGTGTTAGCTAGATTGTGATTAAAAAAAAAAAAATCAGATGGAATCTATTGATCTCTATGTATTCATCTTTACCCGTTGTTAGAGCTTGGTTTATAGAGCTTAATCTACTTTATACGTGAATGATTGATTGTTGATTATGCAGCACGAGGGTGATTTTGCGTTCAAAGAAGCATGGTTTCATTTGTACGATGAATATCCTGTCATGCACGAAGCTGATCGTCTGCCACCACCTATTGTAGCTGATCTTAATGGCGATGGAAAGAAGGAAGTCCTCGTTGCTACAAATGATGCCAAAATTCAGGTATCCGATTTTCAAAATTCTAATATCTCATTTCGATCTTTCTCGCCAGAATT
Organism: Microthlaspi erraticum; assembly: GCA_902728155.2. Lineage (NCBI taxonomy): Eukaryota > Viridiplantae > Streptophyta > Magnoliopsida > Brassicales > Brassicaceae > Microthlaspi > Microthlaspi erraticum. The sequence goes on along the minus strand of CACVBM020000444.1, from coordinate 810,054 downwards.
ATAGAGCCTTGCAGCTAGTGATTTCAGTTTGTTTGAAACGAATGATAGTGCAGCTTAGTTCTTACTCTATATGGTTTTGGTATTGCGTGTTGGGTTTAGGTCCTGGAACCTCATTATAGGCGTGTGGATGAAAGTTTCAGTGAAGCGCGTGTTCTTGCGGAGATCACCCTGTTGCCTGACAAGATCCGTGTTGCGTCAGGGAGACGTGCTGTGGCGATGGCTACAGGTGTGATTGATAGGTATTATAAAGATGGGACACCGCAGAAGCAGGTTTTGGTTGTTGTTACCTCGGGTTGGTCTGTGCTCTGCTTTGATCACAACCTGAAAAAGCTCTGGGAAACGAATCTGCAGGTTTTTTTTTAATCCTCTTCGTCATTTGTTTTAAAGATCCATAAAAGGCTTGCCTTAGTTTTATAGAGTATTTCTCCTTCTACTTTACCCATGTTGGTGGAATGACAGGAGGATTTTCCACATAATGCACACCATAGAGAGATAGCGATTTCGATAAGCAATTACACATTGAAGCACGGTGATACTGGTTTGGTTATTGTTGGTGGACGGATGGAGATGCAGCCATATGTATGTAGGAGTTGAAATTCCCTCTGTTGAATTTCCTGTTTAGCTTGCATGCATTACTAATATAGATCATTTTTGTGGTTTTAGAACCACATGGACCCATTTGAGGAACTTGGCATGACAGAAAAAAATGCTGAGCAACACAGAAGGAGTGCTACTGAGAAGCAGGTACGAAAGATGTGCAGTTGTTATATCATATGATCTCTTCCTTGGAATTATTCTGATAAGAAATGTAGATGTATATCTCTGTTGCTGGTTAGTGGTTACACATTTTGTCTAGAACTCAAAGATAAAGAAAGAGCTCAGACAATTATTCATACCCCACTGTGTGTTTAAACTGTTTAGAAGAACTTTAAGCTTCCTTTCAGGCCCCTGAAGATGCTGGAGCTATAAACTTGCGTCACTTTTCTGTTTATGCATTCGCTGGCCGGACTGGTGTTCCTCGCTGGAGTAAAAAGACGGATGTCAGTTATTTCTCCTTTTCTGCTCATTTTTTCTCCCCATATTGAATAACTATATGCTTACCTTCAACAAATTTGGCGGTCGAATTGATAGAATAGTCTTTTCCTTCTCTTCTAGGATGTTGAAGCTCACACCTCAGATGCATCACAATTAATTCCCCAACACAATTACAAGCTTGACGTGCATGCTATAAATAGCCGTCACCCGGGAGAGGTAAAACTAACCTTTTCTCCATTGATCGTTGAGCGATATAGTTAACCTGTTCTTTGGTGGGCACTACTATCATCATTTGAAAGCTTTAAAAACTGAGATTTGGTGTGCTGAAGTTTGAATGCAGGGAATTTAGAGAATCAATTCTTGGTGTTATGCCCCATCACTGGGTAAGTCTTGTGATTCCTACTACGTGCTTCCTTAGTCTACTATGCTTGAAAACTGTTTTACAGTACGTTGTTGTCCTTGTATCAGGACCGACGTGAAGATACATTGTTGAAGCTTGCTCATTTCAGGCGACACAAGAGGAAGACATTGAAGAAGCAAGCTGGTAAGTCCACAACTTATCCGTTTAACAAACCTGAGGAACACACACCCGCTGGAAAAGACTTGTCGAAAAAGATCCCGAAAATCATTGGCAAGGCTGCACGCTATGCTAACTCCGCAAAACCCAAGAAGGTAAAAGCTCTTACAATACGTAAACTACCAACATGAAAAATACACATTTTGTTTATGATAGCAAAGCAACATTCTGATGCAGGGTATGCAATACATTCCGACTATAACTAATTACACCAAGCTCTGGTGGGTTCCTAATGTTGTTGTGGCTCATCAAAAAGAAGGAATTGAAGCTATTCATTTGCCTACTGGTCGAACTCTTTGCAAGGTAGCTTTTTCTTCAGATCATGAACAAGCTTATTATTTCCCGTACCCAATTTTGAGTATTTTGATTCTTCCTACTCCAGCTTCATCTGCTTGAAGGTGGGCTTCACGCAGACATAAATGGAGATGGTGTACTCGATCACGTCCAGGTTCACGCATTACATATACTAATGCCCTTTTCAGTTCATTGGCTTGGATCTTTATGTCTTACGACCATATATATGGTTTTGTGTCCACTATAGACTGTCGGAGGCAATGTTGGAGAGAGAACTGTAGTGAGCGGATCAATGGAAGTGTTGAAGCCTTGCTGGGCAGTGGCAACCTCAGGCGTTCCAGTCCGTGAACAGCTCTTTAACGTCTCAATCTGCCATCACGCCCCCTTCAACTTCTTGCACTACGGAGGAGAGTTTTCAAGAAACTTTGCACAGACAAGAGACACCTCTTCTTTGGAGATTGCCACTCCCATTCTCATCCCCACAGATGACGGTCATAGACACAGAAGAGGAAGTCACGGCGATGTAATCTTCTTGACAAATCGTGGAGAGGTACTTTCTTCTTTTCTCTATCTGATGATCCAATCTCTAAACTTCTCTCGTTCAATAGCTCATCGAGTTTCCGTACTAGGTGACTTCGTACACGCCTGATGTGCACGGCCACGAGCCGCAGTGGCAATGGCAGCTTCAGACAGAAGCCACGTGGTCGAATCTCCCTTCAGCATCGGGTTTAACCGAGTCAGGGACCGTGGTCCCAACCCTGAAACCGTTCTCGTTGCGCCTTCATGATAACCAGCCGATGATCCTTGCAGGAGGAGATCAAGCGGCCGTAATAATCTCACCAGGAGGAAGTGTTTTGGCTTCCATAGAGTTACCTTCTCAGCCGACTCATGCACTTATCACTGATGACTTCTCAAACGACGGTCTAACGGATGTGATTGTGATGACATCAAATGGGATTTACGGGTTCGTTCAGACCAGACAGCCAGGTGCTCTGTTCTTCAGTTCCTTGGTGGGATGTATCTTAGTAGTAATGGCAGTTATTTTCGTTACTCAGCACTTAAACTCCATTAAAGCTAAGCCTCGACCTTCCTCCAGCTTCTGATTGAAAAACCTCACAGAGATTTCTTCCACTCTGCGGAAGTAGAACCGGTCCACTAGCGGCGCTTCACCCTCACCGGTTTTGGTAAACCGGGCAGGTCGATGTTATTACCCGCGTAGGTTCAGTCTGGTTTCAGTTTTATAATTTTATATACTTTGTAGAATTCAAAGTAAAAAAATCGTAGAGGATGAATGTAGGACTTTATCTTTCTTTCAGTTTTTGATGTTTTAATGGAATTGTTGTTGTGACATTAAATTATAAGAGATGTTGGAAAGAAAAACAAGATGTGTTTTTGAGAAATACGACATCATAGTATAAAGGAGGATACAAAATTTTCATGGGACTTCATAGCACATATCGTTTTTAAAAAGAAAAAAAATTATGTGTAGGTTAAGTAGATAAATAGGTTTAGCTTGCCAGTAATAATTGATGCAGCGATGTGGTTAAAACTTATAGAATTTTGGACCACGCTAGTGATAATAATATATTTCCTCAATCCTCAAATGGGAATGTGGGAGGCATGAGTGGTGTAATGATTTACATAATAATAATTTAATCTACAAAAGCATTATCGTTACAGTAAGATAATAATAGACATTGAACAAAAGGCGTGCATTGCCCAACACCTTTTATTTTGTCGATTCTATTTACTCTGTGCCGAAAAAGATGAAAAATGCTACTCCACGATTTGCAAAAATATACAACCTCACCAAAGTAAATTGTTATACAAATCTCATATTTTTGCTCATGCAAGTCTCTTTCTTTTGGTAAAAGGCACACATCTCATTATTTGGATTTTGGATATTTATATACATTAGTAATGAAAGAATGGGAATGCAATAATATAGACTTAATGAGGAACGTAGAAGGTGACGGAAAAAGCATATTTCTAATAAAAGCATGCAAAGAGGTTCACGAGATCACTTAATATGGGCGCTACTCTACTTCCGTTATCTTTTTGGGCCTTTTTATCCCTTCATTTATTTATGAACTTTACTGTCTTTACCTAAATCAAACTCAATTGTCGAGGAATAACCTCAAATGTCATATAGATACAGAGTCATGAAATACTCCTAAAGTTTATCAATATTACAAGTCTCTATATACCAACGCTTGTAGTTGTATGCTGTATGCATTTGTATAGTTAAAAACAGAAAAAAAAAACAAAAAAAAAACTTAAAACACTATTTAATTTGGTCGTATATAGTTTTGGAAAAAAATTGAACCCATTTTTCACAGACGTACGTACTATAGAAGTCTAAGTGAAGAAGAAAATAACCGTAGAGTTTGTCGTTAGGGAAACATTTAGATAAAAACATGTGTTAAATTTATATATGCCCTATTAAATTATCTAGCTAGGGTTTTGCAATTTCCTTAGAAGGTACAGTAATAGAATAATGAAGAAAATCAGTGGTCCTTTTTTTTGCAGCCTCTATATGTGTTATTTTTCAACTTTGATCCACACCCTTTGTTTCTAGTGTGGGGACTTGTTTAAGCCACGATTAGACCCGATCCGATCCCGTTTTTGGCCATCTTTTTCTACATTCCATGGTCCAGCTCCTTCAGGTCGATCTTAGCGGTTGGTTTGATTTTGTTGACCAAATTGATTTCGTTTGGTTTTGTCTCGGTCTTTTTTAATATAGACGAGTAACCATCACTATTAAGCGTGTACATATGTACAAGTTACAACATGTATGATGTATCCATCCTCGAGGTAACTAAACAACAAGATGCAAACAAACATTGCCGTAAATGCTTTACAAGCAAACTTGTGTTTCAAATTCAATCATGACTACAAAGTACAATATAATAGCATACGATATACAGATTCATCGTGCTATTAAGATCGTTATAGACAAAAAGTGTACATTCATATATGATTGAGACATCATCATATATAGAGACTAGGAATTATAAACCGCCAAATCACATAATGTCATATTTTGTGATTATGCATGTTTTACCAATCACAATACTGTATATCAAAATCGCGATTTATATTTGAAGCTGCGAGCATTTCGCAAGGGTAACGAACAAAAAAATTGTCGTTACACGAAATCTTGGTTAAAATCATTTTCTCGGTTATTTTTTTTGTAATATATGGTTTTAAATTTCAGTTAAATCTTGGTTAGATATTTCAGTGTCACTGATCAAATTCTCGGTGACTTTTATTGATGGAAGCTGCTAACTGGTTCTAGACTTCTAGGAATGCTAGTTGAAAAATCCACAATGTACCATAGACCAATAACAAGCTAATGAGTTGTTATTGGTTAAAGAGAAGTTGATAATTACGTTGAGTCTAATGAAACGTAAAATCAGATGACACAACGTTTTATAACGAGTGTATACGTGTATGCATGTGCATGACATGGCAAGACGCCATAACTTCAATCCCTTGGGGACCCACAAGAATTCCATTGGTTGTATATTTTTTGATTTCGTAATTGAAGAAAATATACAGTATTTATACATTGACATACACGTATATGAAATGTATGTAAGTATACGAAGTGAAAGTCAAGTGGGGTCCAAATGGAAACACAATCCATGTGAAGAAGTTTCTGCTTCTGATTAGATATGGAATTGAAAGGAAAGCGAGAGAGAGAGAGAGAGAAGACAGTGAAACAGAACATAACAGAAACTAAACCAAGTTTGTAACTTTACATTCTTCATCTCCTCTCTCTCTCAACAATAACTACTCTTGCACCAAAGAGAATGTAAGAAACTAAAAGCTCATTTTTTTATATTGGCAATTGGCATTTGCGTTAGAAACAAAATATAAAAAAGTAACCCACCAAATCCTTTTTTTTCTTTTGCTTATTCTTCGTTTCTAAAATTACAAAAATATGTATGAAATTTTAATAATTTTAAAGAGGAATAGAAAAATGGATATGAGGGAGCAATAAATGATTTGACAGTGAAAGCATGGCTCATTGTAGAAACACTGTTCTCTCCCTGTCTCTGTAAGAAAGATCTGTTAAGTAGCAGTGATGAGAAGCCACCAAACACTATACTCCAAAATCTCTCTCTACACTTAAATAAATGCTTCACAGAAAACCCAAATAATAGTTGGCTAAAAACCCCAAATAATAATGATATAGTAATATTATACATTATTATCTACGAAAGTGAATGTATGCCACTTTATACTTTAAGTAAAACATTCATACAAATAGGTTAGTATTTTGGTCACAAATTCACAATCGATAATTATTTGAAAGTTACTTCTTTACTTCTTCTTTTTTCATATTCCTCACAGATTCACGAAAACCTTACAATTAATTAACTCTCGCGAGTCGCGAATAGAAGCATATGGTCAATTATGGTTTGAGTCTATTTGATGGTTTATATACGTCATAGAAATCCCATCGTATTACCGTATGGAGTATGTATTTACACGTATATGTATATCTAGCTATGTGAGTATTACGTAGGAATTTAAAAGAAAAAATAACAAGAAAAGAGGCAGACAAGTTACAAAACACAGGGCTCGAGAAGAGACAAGACTCTGCGGTTTCTAACCTTTTTTTGGGGACTCACTCTTCTTATCATTCACTCCCTCTCCTTTTCTCCTCCACGTCAACTCTGATTCCCACCCTCCTCTTATTCAAAAGAAATACCTATTCCCTCCGTTTCAAATTAGTTTCAAATTAGTTGTCGTTTTGGCAAAATGTATCTGTAAATATTTGGACGTATCTGGACATATTTTGCATTGCAGATACATCCAAATATTTGCAAATACATTTTGCTAAAACGACAACTAATTTGAAACGGAAGGAGTATCATTTATATTCTCAATTTTTATTACTTATTCAAAAACCTGCTTTGAGTTATTGTAGAATTAAACTCCATCTGCTCCGTAATATAAACAATTTTAAATAATTATTTAGATACGTACAAAATAATCAACATAAATTTTTAAAACTTAAAGCTACATGCATGCATTTTGAATTTATACAGTATGAGGAAAGCAAAAACTTGTTTGTTGGAATTTGGAGTATTAATTGAGAGAAAGGGCCTGGAGAAATGAGTGACAAGCAATTTGGTTATATATATAAATGCTTATACCAAAGATAAGAAAAAAGCTACAGTATAATAATAAAATGAACGAATTAGAGAGAAATAAAAAGAGAATATTATGGAGAACAATGAAAAAAAGAAAGTGGTTGAACTGAAAACGCGTGTACAGAGGCCACGAAAGTCTTACATCGCTTCTCCTTATGCATCTCAGTATTTTACTTTCTATTATACAATTTATACGACACACTATTTACTTATACACGTATGTCAAAAATATACATACGTGCAATGTTGTCATGCATACTTTTTTGTTAGGCATAATGACACACGCATGAATGTTTTAGTATGATTTTCTCTGCTGTTCTGATAACATCCTAATTCCTAAATCCTAAGTTTTGTCATAGTCCAAATCTACTCAACATTATGCAGACTTCTCAGTAGTCAGTATCTATCTCGTCTACAATTTTAACTGTTGTTAGTTATTTTACGTGTTGGTTCTGCCTGAAACTATTATTTTGAAATGATGTATAAATTGTTTGACATTAATGGATTTGGTATGTAGCAAATGAAAGAAGAGGTAGACTACGAGAGATAAAAGGTCATTGACTCGATTGTAATGTATCAATCACAGCCCCCCTTGATTTAATTGGTCTCCTTTACTACTAATCTTTTTTACTACAATTTCTTATTCCTTCTTTTCTTTGTCAACTATAGATTAAAAAAATCAACTCACTTAAGGTTGTAAACCAATTAATACATCGATCGATTATTAGCTTAAATTATTGAGGAAAACTAATGGAATCGGTAATACAGTAAATCAAGAAGTCGTACGGAAGCGTAGGGCGGCGAGGTGGTGCTTTTAGCCTGTCTCAAATTATTCATTATTCCCATTTTTGAATCTAATATTTTTGAAATGTCTAAATTAACCCCCTCTCCATTAGTCAACTCTCTCCATTCTTTTGGCAAATCCTTTAAATGTCCCCATCTTTAATTTTTCTTTTTGAGTAATTACTCTTTATTTTTACATGACACGCATGTACTTCTCTAGATTTTGATTTACCGTTATTCTCAGGCAATTCAAGAAGATACAAATGATAATTATAATGATTAATTAATTAGGATCCATGATGCTCACGGCACGGGCATAGAGGTGTGTGTTTGTCTGTATATAATTGTATAAGCATTAATATTTATACAAAGATAATGCAGAACATAGGGCACCTCAATAGAATCGTACTTTTGTCTCTACAAGAGAGGGTGTGTTTACGTGCATTTTGTTATTCATATATGCAAAATATTATTAACAAATATTTCATCCGTTTTGAATTTTCTAGACATTTTTTGTTGTTTCTCAAAGATAAATTTTTTAGCTTTTTGAATTACTTTTTCGGTTCTCAAGAAACAATAATTAGATTTATTAGATTTTTATTGGTCTAAATTTATAGAAAGTTGTTTTATTGCCAAAATCTATACACTAATGATTGAAAATCAACTTTTTCTTAATATGTGTGAAAACTCTAGAAAATTCATCTTAAAAAAACGGAGGAAGTATAATACACAAATGTGCGTATATCATAGTAATTTCGTACTCTCGGAAACATGGACAAAAGCATCTGCTTTCCAGCTACAAACTTTAGACACTAAATTTAATCCACAGGTGCAATTGATATTTTAAAAAGATTATGGGCTTATGGATAATCAGAACATTATAGTAATGAACTAATGACAATCAATGCTGATAATTGGCAATCCTTAAATTTTTAAATAAATTGTGAGTAATAGTCCTCATGCTTATCTATTTGATAAGGATTTTAAAAACTTGATTTAACGTCTTTTCTTTGTTAACATCTTCGTTAGTAGTATATGCTCTATCTCGTCCACAAAATATATTTGGAGCATTTGATACAATTAATCTCACAACTACCAAACAAAAAAAACAAAAAGAAATTAATAGACCTGTACATTGGAGTTTTGACAAGGTTTTGTCGTCAGTTTTTAGATCACGATTAGGATGTCTAGGTCCCAAAATATAGAACTATCTTAGGACAATCAAAAATTGCGTAGTTAATTTAGTATTAGTAATATGAAATATCTACTCCTTTTAAGGATTATTTTAGTTTTTTTTTACATTCTATAAAAATGTCATATAAAAATTGCAAAATGTAAGAGAAAAGGAGAAATAAGCAGCGGGTTTCCCGGAAGAAAGGACAAATAGGGATAATTCCATTTGTACAAACGTGGCAGGATAGTTACCGTCCGATTGTACAATGAAAATATCAACGATGAGAGATGTTCATTTGGTAGAGAGAAGTGGTGTAAATTTGTTCTTCGAAAACAAAAAAAAAAAAAAAAAAAGAGAAAGAAAAAGATCTTTTGCAAAATCTGGAAAAACAAAAGAAACAAACAAAGAAAGAAGAGATGAGAGTGAGGAGGAGACAGAGAATTAAATTAGAGGAGCAGAAGGGAGAGAGAGAGAAAGAGTGATTATTAAGGTTATGGCGGCGTTGCAGAGCGCGAGAAAAGGCGATTAAACCTCTCTGATCTCTCTTCTTCTTCTTCCTCTTTCTCTCTGTGTGTTTCTTAAATACTCTCTCTCTCGTACCGACAAACGAGCTTTGCCTTTATCAGACCCTCAAAAGCTACTCAACTTCAATACACTACAAACCCAGAGAGAATGAATTCAACCTAAACCCTAGAAATCCTCCTCCCCCAATAGTCTCACAATAGTCTCAAAGATCTAGCGCGAGAAAGTAAAGAATAGCATCTTTCTTGATCTTGGATTTATCTCATCTTTTTCTGAAAAAGCTGTTGGAGAGTGGTGGTATGGGTGGTTGTGGTGGTGGTGCCGGTGAATGGCGGGGTTTTTCTCGCTAGACGGCGGAGGAGGAGGCGGAGGCGGAGGAAACAACCAAGACGAGCATCGAACCAACAGAACTCCTCCTCCGCCTGCATCAGAGGCTTGGCTCTGGTACAGAAACCCTAACGCGAACGCAAACGCTCCTTCATCCTCAAACGCTGCTTTAGGTACACTTGAGCTATGGCAAAACCACAATCAGCAAGAAATCATGTTTCAGCATCAACAACATCAGCAAAGGTTGGATCTCTACTCCTCCGCGGCGGGCTTAGGTGTCGGACCAAGCAGCCATAGCCAATTCGATATCTCCGGCGAAACCTCAAACGCCGGCGCCGGAAGAGCCGCAGCAATGATGATGATGCGGAGTGAAGGTGGAGGCAGCGGAGGAGGAAACGGTGCGAGCTGTCAAGACTGTGGGAATCAGGCGAAGAAAGATTGCGCTCACACGAGGTGTCGTACTTGCTGCAAGAGCCGAGGCTTCGAGTGTCCTACTCACGTGAGAAGCACGTGGGTTCCTGCCGCAAAACGCCGTGAGAGACAACAGCAGCTAGCCACGGTTCACCCTCCGACGCAGCTGGCACGCGGTGAGAGTGGTGTACCGAAACGCCAACGGGAGAATTTGCCCGCAACTTCGACGTCTCTTGTCTGCACTCGCATACCTAGTCACAACGCTTCAGGTATATATATTATATCGATGTAATGAGAAATATTTCTATGTCTTTTTTTGATACAGTATAAGTTAAGATCGTAAAATAATGAAATGCAAGCAGTATTTTTTTATATAATTTGAAGTAACGATTAGGATCAGCCTTTAACAGCAAATGAAAACCCTATTTTGTTGATCAATTTTCTGAAAAATGTTTATTTTTATTTAAATATTCGTGATTTGATTTTGATATATGAAAGTACTGTTTTGGAGTAAACACTGACTAGTAGATTGACAGGAACAAGCTGTTCTTATCGCTCTTGAAATCTGTGTTCTTTCTCTAGTTCTCTGCTCATTCTTCCGTAACCTGAATTTTCGATAAAACCAAAAAACAAAAACCTGAATTTTGGAGAAAAAAAAAAATAGTGATGTTTTATTCTGTATGTATAGTCAATCATGCGTTTGTCTATTAGTAATTGTTACTTTGTCTTTTTTTTTTTAATCTAGGTTTAGAGGTTGGGAGTTTTCCGGCGGAGGTAAGTTCGTCGGCAGTGTTTAGATGTGTGCGAGTGAGCTCAGTGGAAGATGGAGAAGAAGAGTTTGCTTACCAAACAGCCGTAAGCATCGGTGGTCACATCTTCAAAGGCATTCTTTACGACCACGGTCCTGGAAATAGCGGCGGCGGCTATAACGTTATCGCTGCCGGTGAGAGCTCCTCCGGTGGTGCTCAGCAGATGAATCTCATAACAGCTGGCTCTGTCACGGTGGCAACCGCCTCTTCCTCCACTCCAAACGCCGGTGGTATTGGCAGCTCCTCAGCCGCTGCCACGGCTTACATTGATCCAGCCGCTCTCTATCCAACTCCAATCAACACTTTCATGGCCGGTACACAATTCTTTCCCAACCCAAGATCATGCTGAAGCAACATAACTCTTTTGGATTCTTAGAATAGAATTAGGGTTTTCAAGCCATCTATTGTTGGATCATATTACATTAAGTTGGAGAAGAGGGGGAAATTTAGGAGGAAAGTGGATCTGTTTATCTTACCTCTGGACACTCAAGGTTGTTGCAATTTTAGGGTTTTAAATGAAAATTCAATTCAAATAATAATACCAACTTCTTATTATAATGATTTTGTGAGGATAGTGTTTTGTATTATTTAAATGTTAGGAGCACAATATAGCTCATTTTGTCTGAATCTTTGTTACATCAAATGTGTCTGTTTCTTGTTTGTGTAACACGTAACCTTAGAATCCGGGGATAATGTTTCTCATACTTATATCACCTTTTTTCTTCTTGTGGCCAATAGAAAAATCCGTTACATGTGCTACATAATAAATAAATACAATTTAATTTTTCTAACCATTTTAACATAAAAACAAAAAAGTACCCCCAACTATGGTTTCAGTTATGGCGATTGGCGAGTGGCGACTATATGGTCTGCCCATACCATGCATTTAATAATTTTCAGTTTGTATTATTAAGTTGTTTGTTACTATATAACTGATATACATATATACCATAATTGACATGTGATAGAATCAGAAAAGATGAGTAAATGTGTATATAAATATGTTGGAAGAGCGACATGTATAGATGTGACATGAGGTGCGTTTTACAGTGTACGTTAAACCCAATCAATTCACCATGCCCTCCATTAGTACTGTGAATACCAAAATACAGTATTAACTTTGTTATACAATTAGGTTTTTTATTCTTTCACATTTAATGACTTTGGAAAAAATACCACTAGTAGTCTTTTAAGTAAGTACATGCAAGTAATTTTATGCTAGTACTTGTAGTTTAATCATTTTCTGTAATTTTTGTTTATTTTTCTTAAGAAAATATCTCTTAGTTTCTAATTAAAATTAATAAAACTGAATTTCATATGAAGTGAAGAGTTGACCTATTTTGTGAGAGTATAATCCATGTGAAAATGTCAAAACAGTAAGTTAAAAAGAAGAAATGTATTATTTCCGCTTTATAGTTAATTCAAGGCCAACGAAAAAATAATGAGCATAAGGACTATTTACGTATTTTTAATGTTCATACGCTCATAGGCATGTAACGTTACGTGCATATAAATATATGTATATTGCATGTATGTATGTTTACGCTTCTACACACGATGTCATTCGCATATATCTAGATACTACTATATATATAGAGAGAGAAAGAGAGAGGTTTTGCAGATTCTCATGATGTATGTTGAAGTAGAAGATAACAAGAATAGGAAATGCAAAAAAAAAATCTTAGAAAAAAATGCAGAATTTGGAATGCAGTGTCATCAATTCCAGCTGAAATATGTTTGGCTACAGAAACATTTTTTTTTTTTGTTTTAGGCTTTATTACAGAACATAGTTACTCTCCTCGTCTCCTCTTTTTCATCAATCAATACGGTTTTTGCTCATTTGAAACGCAAATAAACCTCTTTCTTCGTTTTATTTTATGTAGTTTTTGACCGATCCAATTTCACAGTAATCTTAATTTAGCTTTCTTGAACTATATAATATGTACTACAAGATATCAAGAAAAGAAACATATGGAAAAGCGAAGAGACAAGATTTGAAACCTCACCTTAGCTCTTTCTTGACTTAATTTGTTTAAGTTGGAGAGTGTTTGGATCATAACTATGATAAATGCCTTTTAAACTGGCAATAACAAAATACAATTCGATACTGTTATGTGGGAAGTAGTATAGTTTTGTGGAGTTGATCATTTTAAATCCCTTATAAGACTCTGATTGCGTGACAACATTATATAGTCGATAGTTTTAGTCCATTCAAATAGTGCTGCGGTCAAATCGCCCGACTCATTTCCGACTTTTACTCTCTGCCGTATTCCACCTTCTCTTATCCAACATATTTTTGTTTTTAATAGAACCACAAGTATATAATGTTTTCTTATAAGTAAAGTTATTCGGATATATATTATTTTGGCCAGAAAGCCAAAAGAGATAATAGCTGGCAAAAATCCGAAGCCTAAAATTTACCGTAGCCCGAAATTTATTAATCCAAAGAGTTAAAATTTGGATGCCTTTTGGTGCATTGATGACAATAATCAGAAACATACACATTCTCAATTTAGCACGACAAAAGTGAGACAACTGGATATAGTGGACGATAAACAGAAGACATGTGTAAAGGACAAATTGACATTTGAATTATGCGTTTTACGGGGGACTGAAGCCGAAGCAAGCGTACAATATTACGAACCTGCAAGGTCCACAACACTAATGCACACGGCACACTATTACACTAACAGTATGTATATGTTAAAACACAACATATTGTTTTCTGTAAAAAGATGAAGATGATAAACATTAGTAAACCAAAAAACATTTTCTTATCCATGAATTCATATACTTCTTAAGGTGAAATCATCACACAAATTAAAAATCCTTAGACTAAATTTAGAATCCATTTTGCCAAAAAAAAAAAAAAAAAACACTCTCATCACGTATAAAATATCCTCCTCACACTAGTGTTACTAGTTGCTTAGCATTGCATTGCATTACATGGTTTTTTTTCTTTCTTGGACAAACAAAATATGAGACACAAAGAAAGACCATAAACTAAATTTAGAGACAGGAAATTGAAAGTACCATGTCCGTCTCTATTGGATCTTTGAACCAGTCTTGTCTCTTCACAACCTCTCTTTTCTCTTCTTTTTTCTTCTATTTTTACTTCCTTCAACTCCCATTTCACTCCTTCATTTTTGTTTCTTTCTTCCCATTTTCTACATCTTCCCAACCACATCACAAAACAAGACAAGAAAGATGGCGTTTGGGAAAGGACGTGGAAACAAACGCGGCGCTTCGACGTCGTACGCGTCGACCATTACAATGGTCGTCTTTGTGGCACTATGTGTCATCGGTGTGTGGATGCTTTCTTCCAACTCCGTTATTCCACCACAGATCTCACGACCCTCCACTCGAACGGTCGTTTCAGAGACAGAGAGGAGTGATCTCTCCACCTCTTCAAACGTTAACGATGAACCCGAACCGACAAAACCGGAGTCTGAAGAGCAACCAGCATTTGAAGACAATCCTGGAAAGCTTCCAGACGATGCCATAAAGTCTGAAGACGAACAACAGAAGGCAGCTAAAGAGAAGAGTGACAAGACAAAAGCAGTGAGAGAGAGTCAAAAAGAGACTCAGACACAAGAGATCCCACTAAACAATGAAAAGATTCCAGAGGAGAACAAGGTGGTGCAAGAGAATGATGAGGGTCAGGTGAAACAAGTGGTCAAGGAGTTTGAGAAGGAACAGAAGGAACAGAGGGACGAGGACGCTGGTGCTCAATTAGGTAACTCAAAAGGAGCACAAGAGCAAGAACAAGAGCAAGGACAAGGAAAGGAAATGCAGGATGTTGATCAAGGAAAGAAACAAGTGCAAGATGTGGAAATGGGAACTAAACAAGGGCAAGAACAGGATTCGAATGCGGATGTGACATTCACAGATGCGACCAAACAAGAACAACCTATGGAGGTGGGACAGAGCGTAACATCAGAGAACTCAAAGAATGAAGAAAACGGACAACAACAGCAACAACAACAAGACGACCAAATCTCAGGGAAAGATATACAACAAACCGAGGAGACTAGCACGGTCAGTGACGAAAATGGGAAGGAGCAGAAGAGCATGAACGAGGAAAACGGACAGCAAGACGAGCATAACACGGCAGAGGTTGAAAGCGGAAACAGAGAAGAACAGAGCACAACAAAGAACGAGAATGTGGAGCAACAAGAAGAGAAAAAACCAGAAGGTTCAGAAGCAAGTGGGTTTGGCTCTGGAATACCGAAAGAATCTGCAGAATCACAGAAGTCATGGAAGAGTCAGGCAGCAGAATCTAAGGACGAGAAACAAAGACAGACATCTGAATCAAACAACGCAGAGGGTATGACGGACGGAAAGACATGGGTGTTGTGTAATGCAACTGCAGGTTCTGATTATATACCATGCTTAGACAACGAAGAAGCTATAAAGAAACTTCCGAGTAGAAGACACTTTGAGCACAGAGAGAGGCATTGTCCAGAAGACCCACCAACGTGTCTCGTCTCTCTTCCAGAAGGGTATAAAGAATCTATCAAGTGGCCTGAAAGCAGAGACAAGGTAAAAAAAAGATTCTATCCAAATCATTTTTTTACTATAAGTGAAATAATCTGAAACTGGATAAAAATTTAACCTCTCGTGTTATCAAGTAGATATGGTACCACAACGTCCCACACACAAAGCTAGCAGAGGTTAAAGGACATCAGAACTGGGTGAAAGTCACCGGAGAGTTCTTGACGTTTCCCGGTGGTGGAACACAGTTTATCCATGGAGCTCTCCACTATATCGACTTTCTTCAGCAGGTGAAGCTCATTTCTTTGTTTCAGGATGGTGTTAAAACTTCATCTAATGCTTCTTTTTTTCTTTCTTTTCTTATTGTAGGCTTTGAAAAACATTGCGTGGGGTAAACGTACTAGGGTCATATTAGATGTTGGATGTGGAGTTGCTAGCTTTGGCGGTTTCCTATTTGAGAGAGATGTTATAGCAATGTCTCTTGCACCAAAAGATGAACACGAGGCTCAAGTCCAGTTTGCTCTTGAGAGGAGGATTCCAGCTATCTCTGCGGTGATGGGCTCTAAGAGACTGCCGTTCCCGAGCAGAGTGTTTGACCTAATCCACTGTGCACGTTGCAGAGTCCCTTGGCACAATGAAGGTGGTATGCTTCTTCTGGAACTAAACCGGATGCTTCGTCCAGGAGGTTATTTTGTCTGGTCAGCAACACCGGTTTACCAGAAGCTTGAAGAAGATGTTCAAATCTGGAAAGGTAAGGTTTCTTGAGCTAAAAGTCTGCTCCTTTTTTTTGTGTTTTTTGTTTGTTCCTGATGACACGTTTTTGAGTTATGTAGATATGTCCGCGTTGACAAAGTCAATGTGTTGGGAACTTGTGACGATCAACAGAGATAAACTCAATGGTGTTGGTGCTGCCATCTACCAGAAACCTATAACAAATGAATGCTATGAGAAAAGAAGGCTAAACAGACCTCCAATGTGCAAAGACAAGGATGATGCTAATGCAGCCTGGTATGATTGATTGGTTGAGTTAGAGAATGAAAAAACCTTTAAAGCTTTTAGTAGAATAAAAGAATGACAATATATACTTTGAATGCAAATTTTCAGGTATGTACCGTTACAAGCATGCATGCATAAAGTGCCCACCAATGTGGTCGAGAGAGGGAGTAAGTGGCCTGTGAACTGGCCACGTCGGCTTCAAACACCTCCTTACTGGCTAAACAGCTCTCAAATGGGGATATATGGGAAACCAGCTCCTAGAGATTTCACTACGGATTATGAACATTGGAAGCATGTTGTGAGCAAAGTGTACATGAATGAAATAGGAATCAGCTGGTCTAATGTGAGGAATGTTATGGATATGCGAGCTGTCTACGGAGGGTAAGTATCTACAAGAAATAGATCAAACAAAAAATTTCAAAATTCACTCACCAAAAGGTCCAAAACTAATCTTATGTTTCCCCAAACTATGTCAATATGTAGGTTTGCAGCAGCATTAAAGGACTTGAATGTGTGGGTGATGAATGTAGTCAACATAAATTCACCAGATACGTTACCAATCATCTATGAGAGAGGACTGTTTGGAATTTACCATGACTGGTGTGAATCTTTTAGCACATACCCTCGGAGCTATGATCTCTTGCATGCAGATCATCTTTTCTCCAAGTTGAAAGCAAGGTAAAAAAAAAAAAGAGAGAAGATTATAGTCATCTCCAACCTTTTGATAATTTTCATCAAGTTTTGAAAATTAAACTCTTTTTCTTACTATTTGGAAGGTGCAATCTTGCTCCGGTAATGGCAGAAGTGGATAGAATCGTAAGACCAGGAGGTAAGCTTATAGTTCGTGACGAGTCCAATGTGATAAGAGAAGTAGAGAATATGTTGAAGTCTCTTCACTGGGATGTTCATCTAACCTTCTCCAAGCACCAAGAAGGAATATTAAGTGCCCAAAAAGGATTCTGGAGACCAGATACAACTCAGTCTTCTTCCTGAAAGACGGTTTCTTAGTTTTACGGTTTCTGCAAATTGAAATAGCAGAAGCGGTATTATATTATACATTTATCATAAAGTCCAAAAAATTCTTGTTCGTGTTGAAGAATTGGTGGATAAAGAATGTCAGTAAAAGTATTAGTGTTAGTCTTGTTAAACTATAGACTAAATTAGAACATTTTGTTTCCTACTTCATATATTTTAACATTGTTTATGATCTTTGATTGTGACTTGTGAGGCACGGTGATCATTTTACCAAACAAAAAAAACAAAACAAAACCTTCACAATGATCAGAAAACTTTTTTTTTGCCCGATAAGAACATACTATGAACTAAGTTTTTTTTTTTGAATTTAGGAGCAGTGTAAGGAATACAAATCAGATTGAGTTTGCTTAGATAATAATACAGTAATTAGGGAACAAAAGCAAAAGTTCAAAAAAAAAATGACTACTAAATTGACCAGAAGTAAGACTACAAAAAAACTCTCAGTTTGATATTAACCCAAAAGAAACTTTAATCGTAACCCTTAGAAGCAAGCATCAACAACCTTTTGTTTTTTCCACTTATGAGCAGCTTCAAGAATCTTGAGATTTGTCTTTTGCAATTCTTCGGGGAAACATAAGTCAATGTATTCAACGTATTCTGTTGAACCGTCATAACTCATAACTGGCTTTCTCTTCTTGAGTTTCTTTGGGAGCTTAGATTGTACAGTTTCTGTTCAAAGATCTATATCATCTAAAAATTGTGCATGAGGACATAACATTAATGGAGGTTGTTTCTATCTTCTTTGCTAAAGAAGAATCCTAATTTGAAGAAACTCGTCATCAAGGGTGGACTGCACTATTCTAAAGATGAAGCCGGCTGCGGTGTGCAGGTGTGTGTCAGAGTATTCCTTTCTATTGGAATTACCAATCGAATTCTTAGACATTTGCCTTCGAGATGGTCGATTTGCTGAGTTGGAGCAACTTAGACATTTCATGGAGAAGTTGAGCTGTCTTGACTTGGTTATTCACCGTGAGAAAAAAGTTAAACAACAAAGAGAAGATGAGAATCACCAAATATCTTCAAAAGCTTCATAGAGCCTCATCCAAGTGCCGAATCAACACCTTTATATAAAAGCATCATTCCATTTACTTTGCATCGAATTTCATAATTTCTAAACAGCCTAAACTCAAATCATTACAAGAAAACATGCGTTTTGCAAAGGCCGAAAACGTTGTTAAATCGTTGCTAATCGACCTTGGCATCGGATTTGCGTCGAATTCGAAATCGTCGTTAAGCTATCGACGCTAATGACCTATCGTCGTTAATTCCTTGCTAATTAGCAACGAAAAAAAAATCGTCGTTAATTCGTCGCAACCTAAACATCGTAAAATCGTCGTAACCTTTAACGGATTTACAAGGAGGCTTCAATTCGACGCCAAATTTACATCAAAAAAACGTCGGAAATTTTAAGTCGGTAATATTTTGTTGTTAAATCGTCGCAAATTTGCAACGATTTAACAACGAAAGCTGTAATAAGTTTGCTTCGATTTAACGACGAAAGTCGTTATTTTACTATTTTATTTGCGTCGTATTTGCGACGATTATATTTTCTTTAAAAAAAAATAAAAAATAATAATAATATAATAACTAATAATCCGAGAGAGTATCGATGGAGGGAGGGCCGGCGGAGAGAAGGAGGTCCGGCGGAAGAGAGAGGGTTGGCGGAGAGAAGGAGGTCCGGCGGGAGAGAGAGGGGCGGCGAAGAGAGGGAGGTCCGGCGGGAGAGAGAGGCTTGGCGGAGAGAGAGAGAGGGTCGGCGGGAGAGAGAGGATCCGGCGGGTGAGAGAGGATCGGTGAGAAGAGAGAGTTGCAAATGAGAATCAAAGGGAGATGGAAGTGTGAAAGAAGTGAGGATCCCTTATATAGAATTTTGTTTCCTCGCAACAGCGTCGCTATTTAGCGACGAATTTCCGATGATATGTATGCATCGTCGTAAATTCGTCCCTAATTTTTTTCGTAAAATTTCGTTTTCCCGCACGCGGGAATTAAAATTTTCATTTTTTGATGTCCCTTGGTAATTCGTCGTTAATTACCAACGAATTAACAACGATTTATTGGTAATTGTTGTTGATTCGTCGCTAATTTTTTTTGCAAAATTTCATTTTCCCGCACGCGGGAATTAAAATTTTCCATTAATTGATGTCCCTTGGTAATTCGTTGTTAATTACCAACGAATTAACAACGATTTCTTGGTAATCGTCGTAAATTCGTCGCTAAATTTTTTCGCAAAATTTCGTTTTCCCGCACGCGGGAATTATTTTTTCCATTTTTTGATGTCCTTGTTAATTCGTCGTTAATTACCAACGAATTAACAACGATTACTAAGAAATCGTTGTTAATTCATCGCTAAAAATTTTTCATACTTATTACCTACAAATTTACAATGACGTGTCCCAAATCGTCGTTAATTCGTTGCTAAACAGGGACCACATAATATTATAATTCAATTTCATCCGAGAAAACATTTTAAGAATTGACACGATTTTGCTTCATTTTTACGACGACTCGTCAGAAATTCGTTGTTAATATGAACCCTAAACCCTAAATTTGCCCTAAACTGTTAGACGTTCCTTTACTCGTATGAGAAATGTAAGTAGGAGCTATAAAAGAAGTTGTATTGACAAAATACAACAACATATTTGGAAAAGATCATAAATTATAAGAAATCCTCTAAGATGACATATAGTAAACCTTATACTATAAGAAACACTTGTTCATTTTCTTTGTAATGTTCGAAACTTACGTTTACTTGGATTAAACATGAAAAAGTTATCATTTGTTATTGGTTAGGTTGGTAATTGAAAAATTGAGTGTAACAAGTTGTTTTTAGGGTTTAGGGTTTAGGTTTACGAATTAACAATGTTAGAGCGACTATAGAACCTTATGCCGCTAACACGTCGCTATTTACATCGGCATTTAGCAACAGATTAACTACGAAAATCTTTACGTCTTTATCTTGTTGGTAATTCGACGGTATTTACCTATGAAATACGGTAGTTGTCAATTTGTCGTAAATTTACAACGATTTACCAACGAAACATATAAACGTTGTTAATTCGTCGCAACAACGTCGCTATTTAACTACGAATTTACTTCGACTGCTGATCGTCCCGATTTACGACGAATTTACAACGATGTTGTGTTTCGTCGTAATATCGACGCTAAATTGATGTTATTTTGCGACGAAATAAATTCGTTGTAAAATTTCGTTGCAAAATGACTGTTTTCTTGTAGTGAATATGTTTCGGTATTGAGAAAGGGTGGAAGTGTATGTGTATATACCCAATATGAAAAGTAAAAAAAAAAAGTCAAATAATCTTCATGATGGAGATGAAAAACCAAATAATCTTAGTGTAGACTAAATTTTTTTTTTCTTTTAAGGCAAATAAAATCCTTAATGTTATCTATATTAAATTACTAACGTGAAACAAAATATATTGTTTTGCTAATTAGTGTTCAAGAATTGGTGGATAAAGAATGTCATTTTGAACTAATCAGATTTTGTGTTGAAGAATTGGTGGATAAAGAATGTCAGTAAAAGTACTAGTGTTAGTCTTGTTAGACTATAGACTAAATTAGAACATTTTATTTCCTACTTCATTTATTTTAACATGGTTTATGATCTATGAACGATCTCGGTACGTACATTGGCATTGCCTGAAGGAAGATACTGTATGTGTCTAACTTTAGGAGCAGTGTAAGGACTAAGGAATACAAATCAGATGGAGTTTGCTTATAGATAATAATACGGTAATTAGGGAACAAAAAAAAAATTCAAAAAAAATGACTACTAAATTAACCAGAAGTAAGACTACAAAACAACTCTCAGTTTTGATATTAACTCAAAAGAAACTTTAATCATAATCCTTAGAAGCAAGCAGCAGCAACCTTTTGTTTTTTTTCACTCATGCATTGTTGTGTTGCATGCATTATTTAGAAGACGAACATGGCCATTGTGGATTTTTTTTATTTATAGTTTCAATTATGATTTTTTTTTTTGGTTAATTTGATGAGTCAATTTTATATTTAAATCTGACTTGCAATCGAAAACATATGTATTAAATTAACACATTTTGTTTTTGTTGGGCTTCTTTCATGATATAAAAAATTTCTGGGTTTTGTTTTGCAATTTTGTTGTTAAATTGGTTCTCGAGAAAAGAAAGATTGAGAAATAAGAGAGGAAGGAAACAAAACAAAAAAAGAAGAGAAAACGGGCACTTTTATTAGTAGAGAGACTGGGCACACTTATCATATTCAATGCTTTACCAAACTCACACCTCTTCTAATTCACACCACCACCATCCTCCTCTCCTCCTTCTTCATCTCTTTCTCTCTTCCTTCACCGACATCTCCTCCACAGTTCGTCTCCCTCACTCTCTGTGTCTCAGGTATTCCCAATTTCTCCTCCAGTTTTCTCCTCACATTGTACTGATAAGTCCGAAATTGACATAGAGATAAAGGAATCTCTTTTTTTATCGTTTCTGTCTCGTGTCTTGTGGGTTTCTAGGCGCGATAAATTTCTGGGTTTTCGTTTGATTTTGTTTTCTCTTTGAATTGGTAAAAAAGAAACGGTTTTTATTTATTTTTTGACGTTTATTTCACGATAATTTTCAGTTTTTGTTTGGTGAGTTTGAAATTCCTCCGAGTCAAAAAGAAATTAGGTTGCTTTATGTGATAAACTTGGTGGGTTTTTGATAGGAAATGGAAAGTCTGGAATTGGGGTTGAAGGACAGTAACCGGAATGAGAACGCCGTCAATGGAGGAAGCGCTCAAAACGGCGACGACTTCTCGGTCGACGACTTGCTCGACTTCTCAAACGGCGACGTTTTCGTTGAGGATGAGACTGACTTGAAGGTTCAACGAAATAGAGGAGCCGCCTCTGTTTCCCTAAACGACGAATATACCATTCACCCGAGCAATGATTTCTCCACCGCCGCTGAAGAAATTGGTCCTCTTCCGACGAGCGAGCTCTCTGTTCCGGTAATTAACTCGTTTCTAACTTCAGTTTTTGATAAAATCGAATGTAAAAATCCCATCTTTAATCTCCCATTGTCTTCTTTGTTAGATGGATGATTTAGCGGAGCTTGAATGGCTATCGAATTTCGTGGATGACTCTTTCACACCGTGTTCTGCTGCTCCGACGAAGAAACCGGCGTGGTTAACCGGAGACAGAAGACACCCTGTAGCGCCGGTTAACGAGGAGTTGTGCTTCAAACCACCTCCTCCGGCTAGAAACAGAACCAAACGAGCCAGAACCGGTGTCAGCGTCTGGTCTTGTGGTTCGTCGTCTTCTAGTTCTTCAACATCGTCGTCTTCCTCATCTGGTCCTTCAAGCCCTCTGTGGCTCTCCGGCGCTGAGTTTCTTGACGAGCCAGAAGTTAGAAGACAGAAGAAGAAGAGGAAGAAGCAGTCGTCCATGTCGGCGATTTGGAAAAGGGGTGAGGAGCAATTGCAGACGCAAACGCGGCGGTGTGGTCATTGTGGCGTTCAGGAAACGCCGCAGTGGAGAGCAGGACCGATGGGAGGAGCGAAGACGCTGTGCAATGCCTGTGGTGTGAGTTTCAAATCGGGTCGGTTTTCAATGTCGGCGATTTGGAAAAGGGGTGAGGAGCAATTGCAGACGCAAACGCGGCGGTGTGGTCATTGTGGCGTTCAGGAAACGCCGCAGTGGAGAGCAGGACCGATGGGAGGAGCGAAGACGCTGTGCAATGCCTGTGGTGTGAGTTTCAAATCGGGTCGGTTTTCAATGTCGGCGATTTGGAAAAGGGGTGAGGAGCAATTGCAGACGCAAACGCGGCGGTGTGGTCATTGTGGCGTTCAGGAAACGCCGCAGTGGAGAGCAGGACCGATGGGAGGAGCGAAGACGCTGTGCAATGCCTGTGGTGTGAGTTTCAAATCGGGTCGGTTTTCAATGTCGGCGATTTGGAAAAGGGGTCAGGAGCAATTGCAGACGCAAACGCGGCGGTGTGGTCATTGTGGCGTTCAGAAAACGCCGCAGTGGAGAGCAGGACCAATGGGAGCGAAGACGCTGTGCAATGCCTGTGGTGTGCGTTTCAAATCGGGTCGGTTGTTGCCCGAATACAGACCAGCTTGTAGCCCAACGTTCTCGAGCGAGCTCCACTCCAACCACCACCGTAAAGTCGTTGAAATGCGTCGGAAGAAGGAGACGTCCGATGATGCTGATGATGAAACCAGTTTGAAACAGCCGGTTCAGACGGTTCAAGCTGTGCCGAGTTTTTGAAGAACATAGGAGAAGAATTAGGGATCAGATCCGGTTCAGTTAGTTTCTCATTAACTCTGTTTATGGAATACCAATTTCTTGTCTTGACCTTTTTCTCTTAAGTTGATTTTGTTTGTGTTGGTCGCAGTAGTTTTAAGAAAATGGTCAGGTTTCAAAACTTTAAAACTCACATTTTGGGTTTTGTTTCGCGTGACAATTTCAGTTTTTCAAAATTCTTTTTTGCCTCCTTTTTCCTTCTGGTTGCAGCTTTACATTTTGGATATTTTACTGTTATGGGACCATGGAGTGAACATGAAACCATTAGAAGTTTCAATAAGCGACACCTATTATCTCCTTCATCATTTCAGTTAGATAATGATATTTCAACATCTCTTTGGTTCCTCCTTTTTCCTTCTGGTTGCAGCTTTACATTTTGGATATTTTACTGTTATGGGACCATGGAGTGAACATGAAACCATTAGAAGTTTCAATAAGCGACACCTATTATCTCCTTCATCATTTCAGTTAGATAATGATATTTCAACATCTCTTTGGTTCCTTTTCTAGTTATATTGTACTATGTTAGATAATTATTGGCAGTGAGGATAAGTTCATTGCTAATTGAAAATATTTACATGTTATAAAATTGGCATAGCATCAACTGAAATTTTAAATTGCTAAACAAACGTACTAGGCACACTTTCTGAGTGACTGATTTATTACTCTGCGCATTTCTGGAGACAGAATGCGACTTTTAGTGACGTGCAATATAGTCAATTTCTGCACTATGTATTATAATGACATTCGTTGACCATATCTTTGAGATTAGCACGACTTACCACCTCTTACATCACTAAAATTGTAAACTCATTTATATTTACGAAACTTCTATAAACTTGAGAGTTATTCCTCGATTGGTTTTGGTGTTGACTAAGCTTTTAAGTGTTTACCTAAAAATCCAAAGATTTGAAGTGCCTAGTTTCAAGAATTCCACATTGTAATGTAAATGTACATGTTTTCCAATAATTACCAAATTACTAAACCTTCATTGAAACTTTTGACCAAATGAGCAAAAGGAAAGTTAAGCATGGGAATATAATTATGTAGGCATTTGAAACTACAAGAACATTTTCATACAAAATACAAACTTTCGAAAGATGTTTATTTTTCTAGTTTACAGTAAATTCACTTTGGTTTTGACATTAAACCGACTCATATGTACCAAATTTCTTTGGATTTTTTTTTGTTTTTTTGGCGAATCGTCGCGAGTGAAGTCACGCGCGAGCGATTCTTCTCTCATTTTCTCCGCTTCATCGTTTTTTCATCCTTTCTTTTTGAGGTCTTCTCCGGCGTCCGGTGCTCTTCGCCGGTGTCGTGAGGGGACCTCCCACCCGATTAGATAGTATGAGCTTCATGGTCGGGATCTGGGTTAGACGGTGGGCTCGAAAGGTTTGGCGATTGATACTTCTCCGAGATACGAGGTGTGGTTTTTCCGGTGAAACTTGCGGCTGCGGAAGCTCCATGGCGTAGGCGTTTGAGATTCAGATGAGATCTGGTGGTAGCTGGTTCGTTTGAGGACGGCGAACTGCTCAACGCCGGTAATCAGAAGAAGATCGGCCAAGGCTTAGAGGTGTCGTTTGTGTTAGCCGGATTGGAGGGATGTGTCTCTGTCGGAGGAAGCTCCGTTGTGACGGTGGAGCTGGCTTAAGGATGGCGGTTCCCCACGGCGGTGGCTCTGCTTGTCAACGGCGGTGGAATATTCTGACCGGATTGAAGTGGAGTGTCGCGTGGAAGTGGCGGAGATGTGTGCGGTGAAGCTTGGTTGAGCATCGGAGGTAGTCTGGTTTCAGTGAGTCGTCTCCGGTGGAGGTCGGCGTTTTGGCCGTGGGAGGCTCGGTCTTCTTCTTTGCCTTTGTCGGTGAGTAAAGGGGTCCGATTCAACGCTGAGGAAGGACTGGGTGGACGGAATTGGACAACCGTTCTTCTTGGAGCCCCAAGGCGGCGAGGGTGAGCTCTGGTCTCGTGTCCGCCGGCGGAGGTCGAGGAGGAAAAGAGAATCTTTTTCCCGACACTTTTCTCAGATCTACTTTTTCCTGTTAAGCGTTTGCGTTTGCGTTTTTGCCTGGGCGTTTACGTTTGCGTTCTAGCTAGGGTTTAGGTGAAAATTGGGCTAGTCAATTCTATTTCCAGCCCATTTCTGCATTTTTATTCGATTATCCCTGTATTGGCCCAGATTCCAAGTTCATTTTATGGGAGATTTATATATTACATGTATTAAAAAAAAAAAAAAGAAGATAAAAAAAGTTAGAGTGAAAAAAAAAAAATTCGTTAGTTTATAGACATGATAGATAATTAGCAAACCTAAGTGATGCACTGATATGCAATCATTGAAACTCAAAAAGAAGAAACACCAAAAGAGAGGCGTGGGAGTCACGTGAGGAGCATTTTCCACCCGATTCAACTGCATTCACACATTCCAGCTCTAGCTTTTAGCTTGTTTATGGTCCATAGTCTAATTAGTTAGTTCCATCATCACTAACTTTCGTAACATAAAAGTAAGCCCTTATAACGATTCCCACATAACATTGAAGTATATATTTTTTTTAATAGAGTTATAAAAGTTATAAAGACAAATTGTTTAGGTAACGTTCTTCTCGAGTCGTGTGCCCAAACTCGCTGGGAGATCACTTGACGCAACAATACATGTGACTGTGCCACATTCTCGTCTCCACATTATTTCCTTTGGTTCGCTTTACGTTTTTTCTTTTAAACTTACCGATAAAATACAAGCCAGAGACTGCGAGAATCTTTCATATTCATTAGGTATTTTACAAAAAAGAAAATTGAAGTAGTAGTCAACACAACACTCAAACTCACCTAATTTTGTAGACTTTGGGGATAAACCAAAGCATGTATTTTTTTTTTATTTTTTTTGAACAACCCCAACCAAAGAATGTATAGTTCATGTTTTTGAACCGCAACACTGTGATATTTATTCAACACTTTTATGAAAAAAAGTACACCACGTGCATTTCCTGCTCCAGTCACGCTTTCCTCTCATGGCTACTTTCATCATCGCATCGCAGCCGTTGGATCTAAAATCATTTTCTTTGCAAGGTATTATCGTCTTGTTATATCGTGAGGGTAAATGCAGACTCATAATAAGTCTATTATCTTATGGGCCTGGATTTAGGCCCAAGTATAACATAAATTTGGTAGGCCCGCTTTGGTCCGTTATCTGAAGAACATGTTCCACAAACACATCATCCTTGAGTAAAGTTGCAAGCTTATCTTCCATCATCAAGGAAAAAGAGTACACATAACAAAAGTCGGAATTGTCTAACACTTATCTAAGAATTATCATCTGGGATAAAAATGTAGCATATGAAAATATCAGTAAAAGCCAAAATTGAGCAAGGTAGACACAATGACACATCATTACTGTTTCTTGTAGTCGTAGCTAATCACTTTTGGTACATGGGCTAGTTTAAGATATTAATTGAACCATTCTTTGGGTTGCTTTTTATTTTTGAGAAATCCAGAGGAGAATCCAAAAAAGTGTCGAGAAGATTACTATCCTCTCGTCTGTCACCTGTGCTTTCTTCTTTTCCTTATTGGTTTCTCTCCACATTTTATAATGTAAACAGTTGCTTCTTCATTTTGGTCGCTTTCGATATGGGTCCATGGACTCTTCCATTGTCTCTTTGACATAGTTACCCACTCTCTTCAGGTTCTTCATCACCCCTGATGCTACCAGGTTTGCGTTTCTGTTGAGCCTGTTACATTCCCACCAAAATGAATGAATATTGTGTGTTAGAAACAAATCAACAATGTCCATTCTATGACTATCATACATGGCTTTTTATGGTAGATAGGACTGATTATTGGTTAATCTAACTACAATGGTCATATAGTTTCAGATTTGTATCATTTCCTTGCAGGCATGAGAATCAATTAGGCGTTTAAGAGACTGTCACAAGCTAAAGCAAAATCTCTGTTGCTTACCTGGTTACAAAGCCGTTTTCTGGGGCTGGGGCTGGGGATGGTTTCTGGTTCTGGTTATGGTTCAGGTGATCCCGAGGATCTACACCAAAGGGATCCCCAGTACGAGCACCATTTCTGTTTTGAACACGGGCTGGAACAGGTGAAGTGTTGCTAGAAGTCGCTTTTCTTTCTGCTAGCATCTACATGGACATACGAATCTGATATTAGAGATTGCAAATAGTACTAATAATACCATATTCCTCTTTAATGCCAGTGAAGATTATCGATCTCGCAATATATATACATCCAGTTTTGGCGGAATTTGCTACTGACTTTAAAATAATGCGTACACACACACACACACACACACCAACAAAAGAAAAGCAGAAAGGAAACCAAAATAGTCTAATGTAACTTTCGGAGCAACAAAATGGATTTAGAGGAAAGTGATGAGAGTGTACAAACCTCAAGACCGACACAAAAGGGAAGTTGTGTCTTTGTAGGCTGCTTCATTGCAGAAGAGTCTTTTTCAGTCATGTAGACTGAATAACCCAGACAGCCGTAATAAAAATTCGGCAAGGTTTGTGGTTCTTTTTGTCCAACAACGTAAACAGGAACTGCAAATTCATGAAGTATCATTACTATATGCAAAGAAAAAACAAAGTAAACGAAAAGCAAAAACACATTTCTCTTCAAGTTTAATCCAATGGTCGTGAAAAAAGTGAACAAGTAATAAAACATAGCCTAGAGGGATAATTCTGAATAATAGAATCAACAATCAGATTAGCTCAAACAAGTTTCGTCAATCCAAATTTTCATGTTATAGATGATTTCATGGCCTAGGCAGTAATCAATTACAAGAAGAGAGCTACGTGTTGTGATATGTATTCAGGAACCTTAGCAATAGCAAAAGCAGGTATTAATGCTATTTCGGAAAATTGTGCAACCCAGCGTTCAATCAAATCCAGCTTTGGAGAAAACAGAGAAAAGGTCCAATTACCTTGACGAAGAGTACGAGGGATTCCGACGCAGCGGGGATTTTTAGCCTTGGATTTGAGAGTGGAGGAGTAATAAAGATAGCCTTTGCACGATCTTCCTTTCTCCAGAGATGCTCTCCCTTGTTGCTTTTCCGATTTTTCTTCCATTACCGTTGTCTTTACTTCTCCGCTCGAGCCTTCACTCATCCCGAACCTTTCAATATCTCTCTATCTCTCTTAATCTTCCTCGGAGTCTCTCTCTGTCTCTCTATAGTCATTAGGTATTTTACAAAAAAGAAAATTGAAGTAGTAGTCACAAGAACACTCGAACTCACCTAATTTTGTAGACGTTGGGGATAAACCAAAGAATGTATAGTTCATGTTTTTGAACCGCAACACTGATTTTTGTTTTAACACTTTTATGAAAAAAAGTACACCACGTGCATTTCCTGCTCCAGTCACGCTTTCCTCTCAGTGCTGCTTTCATCATCGCATCGCAGCCGTTGGATCTAAAATCATTTTCTTTGCATGGTATTATCGTCTTGTGAGGATAAATGCAGACTCATAATAGCTCTATTATCTTATGGGCCTAGATTTAGGCCCAAGTATAATATAAATTTGGTAGGCCCGCTTTGGTTCGTTATCTGAAGAACATTTTTAACAAACACATCATCATCATATACGTTGATGGCAAATCTCATAGACATGGTTATTCTTTCTTTCGTTTTCTTTCTTCCATATAATATAAGGAAATAAGATTACATTAAACATACGAATCATTCACAAGATGGAGACAGAGCAGACCAAGTTTTCATCCCAGAGTTTGAAAAAAAAAAAAACAGCAAAGATGAGTTGGTCAACTGGCACCGTCCGATGGAGAGTCACATGACGATCCGGAGAACAGCAAGACCGACGGCTGAGATGGAGACAAGTGTTCCGATACAGTACTTGATCACCTCGTACTTGGCCGCTTCTAACTGAGCTCTTAAAGTGTGAATCTCCTGAGAGGTTGAAAAACAGATAAAACATAAACATAAACTCTTCTGATGCAAATGCACATAAACAAGAGATGAGAAATACTAACACGGTCAAGTTTGTTTGTAAGGTTAGAGGTTTCAGACTTTTGATTTGTTAGCTCATCTCTTATCCTCCTGCACCACATTATTGAAAAATACCACAACGAATTGTTAAAATTCGTAACCTAAGAACAGGCTAATGAACAGGGAAAGTTAGCGGTTTCTCTGACCCTTTTTCAAGATTCAAATCCAACCGTTGTCCTGCTGTGACTTTGTCGATCTCATGCCTAACATTGTAATTGTTGTATTAGTCACTGCACTGAGACTATAGGCCTATAGCAAATCAAAACATAGAGATTATTTATTAGTAAGCTGACCTTATATCAGCGCGGATTCGCTCTATGTCATTGCGTAGTTTCTCATTCTCGTGTTGCAGCAAAGAGAAATGGTGGTCCTATACATAAAAACCGTATTTTGTTTCAACAATCTTTCAGAATAAAGCTTCCACTATAAAAGGTAGAAGAGAAGCTATACACTTAAAAAAGTGAAAACAAAGCTTACCAGTGAACTGTTAATTTCACTTTTGAACGTGGATAAGTTTGATTCCTGCGTCATTTCAGCCTACCAGAAGCATAAAGGATCAAAGTTAGGGCAAGCTTTTAAACAGCATAGCCTTGTAACAGATTTTCCACCAATATAGAAACTTACTTTCTGCATCTCTCCCTTGGAAACAACCAACTGAGAAACAACTCCTAAGCTATCATTCAGAACATCAGTTATAGCACCTGTTATTGCCTCTGCTTGCTTTGAAGGCAGGCCCTGTGCTTCTAAGCTCCTTACCTGAAATTCACATTCCAAACTCTTCCTTTGAGCTATACTGTTATTAAGACAATATCTAAAAACAAAGACCAGACATGTGCATTCGATGACTCCGGTCTGGAATGTTATGTAACCATCTTAGTGTCTCATTTCAAAAATCAATCCTTTTTTTTCACAATCTTGCCTAGGAATTAACTAGGATATAAAAGACAATTCAAAGCAATGAGACATCAATAAAAAAGGTTGTGCGTATTACCAAAGCGAGTGTATCGACGAGATGGACACGTTTCCCATTGGTTTTGATAAGTTGAGATATGAATCTGGCGTGGGATTGTCTGTACGGAGAATATGATAGTAACGACGAAGAAGAAGAAGATGGTGAGCGAATCTCGTGGTGATCGAACAGAGACCTTTCAAATGTCGGATTTGGAGAACCAATTGATCTGAAAGTCGACAAATTTAAACCCGAACTGGTTCCAAGTCGTGCCAACCGAAGATAATTCGCGTAAGCGGCCATCGAAGGTTGAAAAATCCCAAAAATTGATTTGCAAATTGGAACCAGAACTCAATCAGATCGGGAAAAGAGGTTGGAAGAATGCGTGATGATGAACACAAGAGTTTCCGGATCGGTTAAGCATGCAAATGAAATTCCGCGAAAGGTCAAAAGATGAGAGAAATGGGAAAAAGGAAGAAACTTTGAAGATGGGTTTGGTGAGGATTTGTTCTTATGGATATTCTGTTTTTGGTGTTATTAAAGTCTGCTTCTTTCCCATTGAAACCGCTAAGACCTCTCCGCACCATTAAAAGAAACAGACGGACGACGACGATTGAATAAGCGTAGAGCATTGGTCTTTCCTCATTGGGCACGTTTCCCAACTCAATTCACGTTGGTTAATCTTTTTTTGAATATTCCATTTAACTCTAGTCCATGTGCTTAATTATCTTTAAATTCCCAAACTAAAACCATGTTATTATTCATCAATGTTTTTTTTTTTTTTTAATTTAATGAGCTTACCTGGTTATGACTTATGAGTAATGCTGCAAGAACAAAAGAGTTTATACATAACAAAAAGACTTGGCGATCGGAATCACTCTAAAATTTATCTAAGAATTCTCTCATCAGGAATAAAACTGTACCCCATTTTGCAAATGAAGATTGTATATCAGTAAAAACCAAAACTGAGAAAGGTGGACACATTACTGTTCTCGTAGAAGTCGTAGCTAATCACTTTGGTACATGGGCTGCTTTAAGATATCTTATTATTTGGAGAAATGAAGAGGAGAAAGTGTCAAATAAGATTCATATCCTCTCTCGTCTGTCACCTGTGCTTTTTTCTCTTTCTTTTTGGTTTCTCTCCACATATATAATGTAAACAGTTGCTCCTTCATTTTGGTCGCTTTCGATATGGGTCCATGGACTCTTCCATTGTCTCTTTGACATAGTTACCCACTCTCTTCAGGTTCTTCATCACCCCTGATGCCACCAGGTTTGCGTTTCTGTTGAACCTGATACATTCCCACAAAAATGAATGAATGTTGTGTGTTAGATAGGACTGACTATAGGTTAATCTAACTAGTGCAGTTACAATGGTCATAAAAAGGATCTGTAGGTTCAGATTTGTATCATTTCCTTGCAGGCATGAGGCATGACAATCAATTAGGCGTTTAAGAGACTGTCACGAGCTAAAGCAAAATCTCTTTTGGTTACCTGGTTACAAAGCCGTTTTCTGGGGCTGGGGGTGGGGCTGGTGATCGGGCTGGGGATGGTTTCCGGTTCTGGTTCAGGTGATCCCGAGGATCTACACCAAATGGATCCCCAGTACGAGCACCATTTCTATTTTGAACACGGGCTGGCACAGGTGAAGTGTTGCTAGAAGTCGCTCTTCTATCTGCTAGTATCTACATGGACATACGAATTTGATATTAGAGATTGCAAATAGTAATCATTAAACCATATTGCTCTTTAAAGGCAGTGAAGATTACCGATCTCGCAATATACATCAAGTTTTTGCAGAATTTAAAAGTTTCTTCAAAATAATGTGTACACACACACACACACACCAACAAACGAGAAGTAGAAAGGAAACCAAATAGTCTAATGTGACTTTCGGAGCAACAAAAATGGATTTAGAGGAAAGTGATGAGTGTACAAACCTCAAGGCCAACACAAACGGGAAGCTGCGTCTTTGTAGGCTGCTTCATTGCAGATGAATCTTTTTCAGTCATGTAGACTGAATAACCCAAACAGCCGTAGTAAAAATCCGCCAAGGTTCGTCCTTCTTTAGAAGCTTCAGCTTCAGATTGTCCAACAACGTAATCAGGAACTGAAAATTCATGAAATATCATTACCGTAGTCTGTATCACACTATATGCAAAGAAAGAGAACAAGTAAACGAAAAGCAAAAGCACATTTCCCTTCAAGTTGATTCAATTGTCGTGAAAAAGTGAACAAACAATTAAACATAGCCTAGAGGGATAATTCTGAATTATAGAATCAACAATCAGATTAGCTCAACCAGTTTCGTCAATCCGCAATGAGAAATCCAATTTTTTCATGGCCTGGGCAGTAATCAATTACAAGAAGAGAGCTACGTGGTGGATTCAGGAACCTTAGCAGTAGCAGAAGCAGTCGTTAATGCTATTTCGGAAAATTTGAGCAACCCAGCGATCAATCAATCAATCAAATCCAGCTTTGGAGAAAACAGAGAAAAGGTCCAATTACCTTGACGAAGAGTACGAGGGATTCCGACGCAGCGGGGGTTCTTAGCCTTGGATTTGAGAGTGGAGGAGTAATAAAGATAGCCTTTGCACGATCTTCCTTTCTCCAGAGATGCTCTCCCTTGTTGCTGTTCCGATTTTTCTTCCATTACCGTTCTCTTTACTTCTCCGCTCGAGCCTTCACTCATCGCGAACCTTTCAATATCTCTATCTATCTCTTAATCTTCCTCGGAGTCTCTCTCTGTCTCTCTATATTACGCTCATCTTCAGGCTCTCCGATCTGCTCCCGGGTAATCTATTACGGCGGTGCCCTTCAATTTCCAAAATCCAATTTCATTGCTCCCATTTTCCTCCTTTTGTCTCCGAAGACGAATATTCATAAGGCTGTTTTTAAATGTTAGCAAATAGATTTATTGGGCCGAGACCCATAAAGATAATAAATAGACCCCAAAAAGGCTAAAAGGAATTTTAGAGAGGACACGAGCTCCTTCATATCCTACTTTCTCATTGCAAAGCATTACAATCTTTTAAATATAACTAGGAGAAAACCCGCGCTACCTAAGCGCGGGTATATTATTCTAGAAATTTGGTTTTCAATGGTTTTCTAGATTGATTTTGCGCAGCGCATGTGTTTAGGTAAGGGATCAATGAATATATTGAGTTTAAAAAATGATTGCCAAAAATGTGTACATATATGGCCCACCTAGTCCAATTGTAATATTTGAATTGAGAACAATAATAGGCCTAATGTTAATATTCTAACGTAGTTTGTGTTGGGCTGGAGTTAGAGTATTTGACCATTTTTGAAGGCTTGATGGGGAAGAATCTTATCTTCTTGTTGTGGGAGTATTCACAGGGCAGTCATCCACGAACCCAAAAATTGTCTCGAAGAACACATAATCGGGGTCAAAAATGATGTATTATGTGAAACCAGGTTTGATAGACGCTAATTACAAGTATTGGAGAACAAGTATATACTGGAATCAAGACATGATTCACAAAACTACAACATTGTTCTTTGACCTTCAGCTATTCTTCCTGCAATAAAAGAATTGTTCTGACCTCAAAAACGAAATATCTTTAACCACTGACTCATTGTTCAGACTTCAGACGCACCAAATATAGGGCAAATCAGGCAAAGCTTATTCTTCAAGAAAAGGTTGATGAAATTGGAAGAAGAAATTTGCAGCAAGAAAAACACCCAAAAAGAGTTGATATTTCAAAACCGAAAGAAGCTTTTTTTTTTTTCTTTCTCCAAATTTTGTTAAAAATCCGAAGAAAAAGGCTTACATGTGACAAAAACCAATGACAGGTAGATATAAACAACAAAATACTCATCACTCTGATAAGAAAGAGAGAGATAAACAATGGTGAGTGAAATATTGTGACCAAAATTTATGGAAAAATAACCAAAATTCGAATAAAAACAGTAACATTCTTCTCTAAATCCCAAGGAAAGCAGAATCTTCTAGACAATGTACTAACGTATGATTTGGCAAGGTTGTTTATGAGTAAATCGTTTCATCTTAACCAACCATTTGGGAAACGTTGAACTGTTAGAGGTCGTAGTCTTGTCGAAATCAAATCCGGTAAAGAAAGTAGTAGTTATAAAAGGTAACCACCTTATGCGATGAGGAAGGGGAGGACAGTGAGCATGAAGGTCTCATACGTGAAAGTAGCAGAGCCTGAGTATTTTGTGTCATTCTCCTTGAACTTCTCTGTCAGTCCCTGCACATTCCCCACCATCATTTTATCAAATCAATAAACTAATTACGTACAGAATCTGCAGATCTTACGGAAGATTAATCAAACAACAACATATTGATTTAACAAAATGGAATTTGATATTCATGTTGAGGAGATAAGTTTGAGTTGAACTCTTCCCTAGGAGTAATTCCCAAAACACTAACACGATTTCAGACTCATTTGACCTAAAAGCACTTATGTAGGATGAGACATCGATAAAGTGAATGATAGAGCGTACCTTAACAGTGAGACAGCACCTGCATCAATGTTAAGCAAATCAGATGACATTTAATTAGCAACGATCATAGCATGAAGACGAAAAGACAGAGAGAGAGCATAACTTGGAAACTGTCATATTCGATGGCCTTGCTCTTGCCTCCGGTTTTGTCAAACCTGGAAACCAGCAGATCCAAAATCACAAGAGAAACTGAAAAGCCAAGGCTCAAAAGCGTGTCTCTCAGCTCATTTACATATATTCTCCCGCTGATCCTACCTAATGGATTTTGGAACCATCAAAGCAAATGGATAAGCTACTAAATACTAACCGTACAACCTGATTGAAAACAATAGAGGATAAGAAAACTGGAGCCAAAAAGAAATCCAAAAAGAGAGACATACTCAGAAAGGTAGAGAGTAATATAGTATTACACCCAGCTGCATTAACCTCTCGTTTCCCGATATTTTCCTGAGAATCGGATAGAAAAAAAAAAAAAAAAAAATCAAAAACCATTACAAGGTATAGAATTTTCTTCAGAAGAGTGATTAAGAAGTTACTGGAAACCAGCAAGTATGACGGCGAGATCGAACGGAGGACGTTCCGGTTCTTCTTTCTCAGCTGAACTTTCTCCGTTTCTGAAACTTGATTCCTTCGTCTCGGATTGGGCGAAGCAATTGAAGGAGCTAGACTTGGCTCCGACTCTGGAATTTTCACGGAGATTGATTTTCCCGGGAAAGTGGGAAGTCAAGGTGGTAGAGGAGCGAAGACGGTGGTTTGGACGGAGGAAGTGAAGAGAGTAGTGTAATTGCAGAGAATTCATCGGTAGAAAGTGGAAGAGGTGTGCCGAATGTGGAGATGAGACAAAGGGGATATGTGTATATACAAAGGTTTCTATACCGGAAGAGGAAAATTGAAGGTGAGAAGGCGTGAGTTAAAGGCGGCCATTAACCTCTGTAACGGTGGAGGGAGGGATGTGGAGAGTCTCAGCCGAAGAGGGACGATTTGATTTGACGGAGAAAACATGTGTGAAGATTTTTTTTTTTTTTTTATAAGAAAACGAGGTCAAAAGTTTTGGAGCTCAACAGCAAGAAAAAACAAATGTTTTGTGGATTTCGTGTAATATATGGGAAAAGGCTGACCTGGCACTTTTTGTGTCATCAGCTGGAGAGTGTCACAAACCCTTTCAATTATATATTGCGAGAGAATATAATTTAATTGTTTCTTATGTTTGAATTAATTTAATTAAAGATATTACTTAACTTTTCCTATTAAACTAAAATGGTTTACTATTAGGCCTAGGCCCAAAGAAGATTGTTATAGATATGTTGTTTGATTGTGTTCGGTGGTCGTTCCGAAGCTCTGAAATTATCGATCTGTACAAGAGAGGATTACATTTGTTTTCTTAATTTTATTGTCCGAAATGAAACTGGAAAAACAAAATTTAATTAAAATATCATTTACTTTTATTTTATACATTGGAAAAAAACCAGAAGCAGTTATTTATTTGAATATAGAATTATCTAAAATTAGATTATGTAAAAAATCTAAATGTAAAACAATTGAGTGTAGTTAGAAGCATTAAAAAGTCTTACTTGAGTAATAAATAACAAAAGATGCAGGCCTTTAACAACAACAACAAAAAAAAGACAAGAGATGCAACTTGGATTATCGATTCTAAATTGTCACATACTCAGATGAAGAGATTTTTCAAAAAAAAAAGTTTAACTTAGACTAAATTCTTTTATAAGAAACAATCTTGTTTATGTTTATACTTGCAATGCTTGCGTAGAACAGTGTATCCCAGATTTCACCTTTCAAACTGGATTACATATAATTGAGCTATCATAAGCAATCTAGATTACTCAGAGAGAGAGAGATAGAGAGAGTGAGAGAGAAGCACCTTATATTGAAGAAGCTTCCTCCAATGCAAAGAACGAAACCATGAACACCAATAATAAGAAAGGGGAAGTTGGTCATCACATTCATTGTATTTGGCACTCCTGTTCTATCAATTCAACACAAAACACATGTCGTTATTACACGCAGGCAGACAGACAGAGAGATAGAGGTAAAGAGAGTGAGTGTGTGTATGAGATACCCATGAAATTGCGCTTATCGGCGAAGACGTGGTGACAAAAGGAATTAAGAGGAACTTTGGGAGTGATGAACATAAGGATTAGACAACAGAGGAACGACCCATCAAAAATTCTTTTCCTGAGCGACGAAGGATCGATTACCGAAATCGATTTTGCAAATTTTGTTGATGAAGTGATGCGTTTTAGTGCGAGAGACAATAGGTTGATGTGGTTAAAAAAACGCTGAGCTATATTAATTAAAATGTTTTGATTGGCTGCTGAGGTGTCATCTCCAAAACACTTAAAAATGCTTAGGTGTCAAGATCTAGAGAGGCACAAGAACTTTTGCTGTGTTGATGAGCGAAAAGGATGTTCGACAGAGATGTGTTAAATAAATGTATGGGCACTTTGGTGTTACAAAAAGGGATGTTCGGGATGTGTTAAATAAAAAGAAATAAATACAAAAATCCAAGAAATGAGAAATCAAGGGTGCCAAAAACTGCAAGAAGCACCTCTTTTGCAGTATCCACTCTCATAGAATTTGCAGATTTTCAGCCCTTTGGGCGGATGAGCTGCGTACGAACCTGGTCCATGGTCATACCCGTGGCTACTGCTGTATGGCCATTGCCGATGATGATTATCATGCCTGTTGTTGAAGCTACTGTTGTGACCGTTACTCCACCATTGCCGGTCTCTCTCTCTGTCTCTGTCTCTGCTCTGCCCACCGGATCTCCTTTGGTGACTTCCACGTGGACTGCGACTGCGCTCCGTGTTTCCACGGCCTGAGTCATGGGATGATGATGACCTCGGGCTCGGTTCCAGACCTACTCCCGAAACTGACCTGTGAAGCCTCTCGACTGGTCCGGCATCCACTGTGGTTTCTGATCCCAGCCTGAGAGCTGTTGTTGTTAGAGTCAGGTCCTGCCTTATTGACGCTGGCGCTGGTGGTGGTGGTGCAAATAGCAGGAGCTCTGGACCAGCGGTTGTGCAGTGGCTGAAGGGAATGTTGACTTTTGCTTCTGTGCCCATTGAGCTTTTCCCGGAAGAGACGTTGTCGAGAATACTCGCCTGAGAGACATCCATTCTACATGTCTCAGATGTGAGGGACATGCGTGCCACGGGGTTGAAGAAATCTTTTTCTGGCCCTTTTGTCAAATCATCGTCGTCATCGCAGTGAAACGTTGAGGTGGGTGAAGAGGGCAAACCGTTTTGCTCCATTGCTTCAACTTCAGCTAACAGATCTGAAACTGATTCATCGCACTCGTCTGGGTCAGTCACAATGGCCGGCCACCCAGATGTGTGAGTCACTTGGGCGTTGTTGTCTGAAGTCTGACTAATTGTGGCATGATCAATTGGCTTCACAGACGGTGTAGCTAAAACAACAGCATTCTGCTGAGTTACTTGAGGAAGCTGTCCTCCAGTGACCACAATACTTGAAGTGGTAGTAGCAGCATCGGTGGTTGTGGTGGTGGTGGTGCTCCATGTGACACCAGATGGTCCTTTGACCAGAACACATGAAGACAGAGACTGAATAGTCTCCGCTGCTTGAGCTTCCAAGTCTTCAGGGCTCGACTTAGGTGTAGGACTGGGGAAATCAAGGAAATGAATTTCTTGATTCAGGTTTGGTGCAGGAACAGAATCGTTTACGGAAACAGAACCACCATTTGTTCCATCTTCTACACGCTTAGTTGTGATATGGTTACCATCTGCCAGCACAGCACTGGATTGATCAGTTCTTGGAGTTTCTCTTGCGTCAGGAGTAACCAAGTGTCCTGGAACCACAGGCATTGACGCCGGACAACTAACTTGAGGCTGGAGTTGAACAGAATTACCATCCTCGACTTTCCCAGAGCTAGATGCAAGAGCTTCAACTTGTTTCTCTTTTGGTTTGTTGGCTAGGGCACTGACAGTAGAGGACGAAGAGGTTGCACTTGTGAGTCCAGAGTCCTCCGGAGACGGTTTTAGTTCTTGGGGAAGCAAAGAGGAACTTGGCAAAGTAGTTGCTTTGTCAAGCCGTCCGAAAAGAGCGTCAGTCAAAAGTACAGACTCATTCTCATGCTCTTTCCATATCTTAAGATAAGGAGGAAAATGACCACTAGATTTCCATCTGCGAAGCTGCACCATAGAAAATGGTCCCTGGGGCTTTCCCGTTGGATCTCGGTAATGCCATACTTCACTCTCTTCATCTTTAACAGTTTCCTGCAGTAACCAGAAATTTACATGACATGAGACCAACATAGAAAACCATGAGAGGTTACTTTGACAACAGTGTAGGAGGTATAGGACAAACCTGGATAGCTGATGAGTTATTGTGGACCTTGGAAGAATCATCTTTATTAGCATGCGTGACATTTCTGCTTCGCAAATTTGGTGCATCAAAAACTTTTTTAGCATTTTTTCCCAAGTTTTTTGGGGTATCCCCTTTTCTCTGCAGACCTTTACTTTGTGCCTTTTGTATGTGATTATCTGCAAATAAAAAATATAGAAGATTGTAAACCGCAACCACAAACCAGAAATTTTGCGGAAGATAATGAACAGGTAGCTGTTTCACATCCTAGGTTAAGGTGGAAGACCTGGTTTCCTTGTAGTTAATCCTGCATCTTCTGATGATGCATGAGTTGGATCCATGCTTGCATCTATATGAACTTCTGGGACTTTCTGCAGAAGCCGCTGGCGTTCCTCATGTGATTCTAGAAGCTCTATCTTTTCTACACATTCTCTAAGCGTGGGAGATAGTTAAGAAATCCAAGTCTAAAAATTTCTACGCAATCAGTGTCAAAAGTAAACCTTCACATTTAAACTACCGCAAACCAAACATCTAAATGGGAACACTTCAAGTTAAATACTACTCAAACTGAATTTTTCTTTGCCATTACGAGTAGCATGGACATCTTCAGGGCACTATTTCATCAACGACTCACTGAAGGATTCTAATAGCAGCAACATTTGCAAAATAATAAGTGCAGTGCAACAAATATGGTATACCAATCTCAAAAAGGATATTCCTTTCTATGACCCTTCTCACTGGCCCGATCCCGGAGATGTTTGACCTTTAATATCTCAGCTTCCAGAGCCTACATCAACAAAACATCCAGCAAAGCACATTAAAGAACTATGATCATGTGGATCTTTAATATTTATACGAATGATATTCACTGCTTTTAATTAACCTACGTCATTGACTCTCATGGCTTGTAGTGTTGCTGCCGTCTTCAAGATGTCACCCTGACATCGCAAAAAAAAGACAAAAAATAAGAAAATAACATGTGTTTCCAACTTATGTAATTTACACAATTTCAGGACGAGAAGGTACAATGTGCCTATTCATACCACAGTCAATCGTCTATTGAGGCCACATTTTATGCTCTGGCGCAACCGTTTGCACTCATCCTGAAACATTAAAGATAAAACAAATGAAGCATAATTACTAGGGCTGTTTCATTCACAAGCAGAGAAAGGTACAGAAATCAATATTTCAGAGAGGACTATATTCACCTCTGTGACGTTCTGGTCTGTTAATTGATCAATCGAGATGACTTCTCTCTTGTCTAAATTCAGTATTTCTAGCATAACATCTGTAGTCTTTGCGCCAACTTGGTACGATGCCGTTGCCTTGCTTGTACCTGATAAATGACCACAAAATCGGCTGAGATCTTACTATTAAACTTTGGGTCACTAATTTCCCATTTTGCTTTCTTTCCTTAGAAAAAAGATTAATATGACCAGTAACCACGTACCTACAACTTGAACAAGCCTGTGAATATCCAGCTTCTGGTCACTGCCAGATACCTTAATTCTCAAAATTGTGCCTACCACCTTTTCGTGAACTTTGTCGATATCATCAAGTAGAGTCTCTAGAAATTTACGTCTCAGATAAACCAGGTTGATATTATGAACATCAATGGCCGCATATGCATCCAGATTTTCATTTTGTACTCGGTCATCAGTTTTCCTACGCATCTTCCGTCTTCTATCCCTAACTGGTGTATCACGAACAGTATCCTCCTCTATTTGGCTAGGAACAGCATGAGAAGTTTCCCCATTCGTGGTTTTCTCCTCCTGAATAAGGAAGTGAGACTCGAGAAGCTTGAGCATTTCAAAGTGAGCAACTCGCTGTCTTCCAAACAACTTCACAAGCATCAGGTCACAAATAACTTGAGACGTCTGATCAGGATCCCTTAGATTTTTCTTCGTTACATAGTCAAGCAGAAGAGTCTGTCCTTCATGCACGCCAAGAACAGACGTATCGCCATTTTTCATCAACGACACAAGCTCGAGGAGTTCTTTTGTAGCCCAGCTTGTATCTCCAGGAGGCTTCTTTAGGATCTTGTTTGGAATTTTTCCATCCGACTTGTTGGGTAAAGTGGGGGAATCACTGGTCCTTCTTCTCTTTGTTCCATTGACTGCTACATCTAAAGCTCTGCTATTGGTATGATCATTTTGTGAG
The DNA here is from genome assembly GCA_902728155.2 of Microthlaspi erraticum. Lineage (NCBI taxonomy): Eukaryota > Viridiplantae > Streptophyta > Magnoliopsida > Brassicales > Brassicaceae > Microthlaspi > Microthlaspi erraticum. The sequence continues at coordinate 768,213 of CACVBM020000444.1, read as the reverse complement.
TCCGTTTTAGGAGCAGCGTTAGGATCCTCCTTCCAAGGATTGTTCGCTCTAGTAAGCTCATCGACAGTTAGAGACAGATCTTCCTTCAGGCAAAGCCAATATACCTTGAATAGATACTCCCAACTGAGTTTGTCATCAAAATCCACCTTAACCTATCCATACAACAGATGAAGAAGGAAAACAATTATGAGCAGCACACATTAACTAATGTATCAAAATGTGACTGTTACGTGGAAGAAAACATTACGAACGAATTTTGATCGGGTTTAAACAAAAAGAAACGCCTGGTTTTATAAATTAGAACTATCAAAAGAGAGTTAAAACATAAACATAACTCAAATCAACAAACTATATTCCTCTAAAGTCAATAGCGGCAGGTTGGTGATAATTCAACTGGCCTTGGCAAATCTTTCGGCAAAGCACTGAATGGAACTATCTATAGACTCTGGAGGATTGACTTACCGCTTCGTTATCTCCGTGAGCAATATTCTCAATCAACTTTATAGGCTTAATACATGTGCCACAAAGACCCATGTTACCTCTCACAATCACATAGTCAGCATCTTTAATGCACCGCTTACAAACAGAAAAAGTGCATGTATAACACATGTAACTGGAAGACTTCTGGCATGTACCGCATATGTGCCAACCTGAAATGAATGAACAAAACACCATTTTCCGAATCAGCATCATCATTTAAGAAAATTGAAATGACGGCATGTCAGAACAATCAGTCCATAGATTGCTAAGAGCAAAGACAACATAGTAATATCATCATAGACTATAGCACATACCACAGTTCCATTTAGCCGTTGTTCGAAAGAATGCCTCATCTCTCTTAATACAAGCTGGATGGTATGCCTTGGGGCAGTTCCTGAAAAGAAAAACCCATCAAGACTTATCAATCTCTAAAACCTCCATTAATAACTAATGATTATTAACAATGCCCTGTTGCTTCTATAGCAATTGAGTAACTCAATCTACGGCATTTAATCAGCGCATCATCAATCATAGTAAATCCCATAGAAAATCTAATTGACTAACTAATGAAGTTCTTCTTCGTTGTAAATTTACGCTAAGGCTCTAATCTCAATCTATGCATACTATATAACACAATTATCATTGTACGCTGAAAATCACTCACCGGCGATCACATAGAACGAGGTCTCCGCCGTCGAAGCAGATGAAGCAGACATCCTCTTCCTTTTCTTCCTTCTGTTGCGTCGGCGGTGGCCTAGTTTGCTGAGGCGTCTTAGCCTGTGACTTCGGAGGCCGGCCCCGTTTTCGCTTTACAGGGGCAGCCTCATCAACAATTCTGGCCACTTGCTCAACGGGCACACCAACCGTCGGGGCAGGTCCAGAAAAGCCAGGACCTTGGATTACACCGATATTCTCGCATTGATCGACTCTCATAAGATCGATTCCCCTAACCGAACTCTCTTCTCGACGAGCCAAAGCAGCCAACTCCGGCGCGCCCTGCTGGGGCCGGTTCGGCTGATTCTCCATGAATACTCGAGAATTCGGATAATAAATTAACAGTACAGGCAGATCAATCAGTGAAAGAGAAACCCTAATCTGAGGTTCTTTGGGGATTTTGGGGATGATGATTGAGAGTATGGGTGATGATGTTTTAGAACGAAGACTAGTGGGGGAAAAATAAAAATGGATTTTTGTTTTTGCTTTATCGCCCACTTCTTAGCATTGCTAATTTACTTTGACTCCATTTTAAAGAGAAAAAATGTGATGACTTGTTAGATTTTTGTTTCCGAATTTACAGACTCTTAAGTTTCCAAAACGGCAAAATATACTGCTATTTCTAGATTTCTAATCATTTTCTATCTTTCATGGTAAGTTTTCTAGGGTAACAGTGTTGTGACTCCGTTTTTAGAAGAAAATATTGTGACTTCTTTCTGCTTATAGATTTTGTTTTTCCAAATATACTACCATTTTCAGATTTCAAACTAATTGTACAAATATACAGCTAGATTTTCTAGGTTTATCATTCAATTACCCATCCGAAATAACTTTGACTCAACTCACTCAAGATAATATGATATTTAATTTACAAAGACTTGATATTTATTTACATACCAACGAGAAAAAAACAAAGAATTGAACTCGGCAATCAATCGGTAGTAGTCAAAGATTGTGTCTCAAAATGTTCAAGTACTTACCACTCCCTTTATCTTTTTCAAATAGTATCCTCTTGTTTTTTGGTCAAAAAAATAAGAATTTCAAATAGAATTCTTAAGGTAGGTAATTTAATTTGAAAAAATAAAAAAGTCCCAAAACATGTATTTATCTCATCGGATATGTCCATTGTTGTACAAAATTATAGGACCTGATTTGGTCATCTATGCTGATATAACTTCATTCGCCATACTCACATGGTTTTGTAGGTAGGCCTTGTACCTTTGTTGGGCATTGTTCACGTGCATGTTAGACTTGCCTTTTGTTATAAAGTTTCGAAGTATATTTCTTTTACTCGAACTTAGATATTTATTCAACATCTATCCTTATGAGTTATGAATGAATACTGCAAATCTCTCAACATAATTACAATCCGATACATATTTTCCGTCATTACAGTATCTTTGATATATCTTCAACTTGGATATTTACTCGAACTTTTAATGACGGAAAATCTCTCACTGATATATGTGTTTAATTGGTATATAAACACATCTGACATTGGCTTCTTAAAGCTAAGATCGTCCTTTATGTGAGATGATACGGTTTGTATATGTTTCGTTTATACAATTATACACTTCAAACATCCCAAACAATAAAATTTGAAATCGTAACAAAGCTAATCGAAGAGCACAAATCAACATTCCTCTAAAATATTTGAATAATAAAAACTATAACAACAAATCTTGGATAAAATAAGAATGTCCAAATTATCACACTAATTTTTACTAACAATTTTAAAACCCGTAAAATAACCGTAATCTCGGAATTTCAGAAAATCTTTTAAAACTTCATTTTCCAATAACCACCATAAGAAGTAGAAGCACGCCTTCTGCTTACAACTTCAGAAATCAGAAATATATATTTTTATCTGTGCGTGGGAAGTGGGAAGAGAAAGAAGAAGAAAAACATTCTCCTCCGTGCAAGAAACCCATCCAACGAATGAAGGATTACTCAAAGATCGGTGACAAATTGGTGATGAATAGAACAAGGCGACGATTGGAAGGCACCGCCATGGGCGCCACCGTGTTCGATCTCCGTCCCGGCGTCGGCATCGGACCTTTCTCTATCGGTATGCGATTCTCCCAAAATTTCCGATGCTTCTAGTATTCGAGAATCAGTTTATTGTCGATTGCACTTGAAAATGGCAATCGATTTGCGATCGGGCGATTGCGTGTTGTTTTGGGAATTCTTTGATAACATTTCTCCGAGGTCTTACATCGCGATATTCGATAATGAGCTGCGTGGTAGATAAAATTGCTGGATCATCTTTAGTAGAAGCGAACGTTGTGTCAGTTGTTTTAGCTCATTAGCATACTGTTCTGCTTCCGATCAATTTTGACCGCCGATCAAATTGTGGTGTTGTTTCAGGAATGCCGATTTGCGAAGCATTTGCTCAGATAGAGCAACAGCCTAACATATATGATGTTGTCCATGTTAAATACTACGACGAGGTTTGTGCTAGTAAGACTAATTTGCTGCTAATGTTCGTCATTTCTTTCGTTGAATCTATCTTATGTTGCCTCACGCAGGAGCCTCTGAAATTGGATGTTGTTATTAGCTTTCCGGATCATGGGTTTCATCTTCGATTTGATCCCTGGTCTCAGGTACTACTCTTTACTAGATGTTGCTGGTGATTCATACTGAATTCAACTTCACTGCTTTATAAAATTCGTGTTGAATCAATATTCTCATGTTTTACCTGCAATTTGGAGTATCGTTATTTGTCTTCTTTTGTTTGTTAAAGATACACTTTAGTTTATTTCTTGTTCGTCCAATTTCTTTTGCAGAGGTTACGCCTCGTTGAGATATATGATGTCAAGCGGCTTCAGATGCGCTACGGCACTTCGATGATTGGGTGAGTCAAGTAGTTAAAATCTATGGGTTAGGTGTAGTTTACTGTTGTGATGACTGTCTTTTGCTTGATACTTCAGGGGTCCATCAACACTGGGCACGTTTGTGGCTGTTTATGCACTCTTTGGACCGACCTTTCCTGGGATTTATGATAAAGAAAGAGGGGTTTACTGTCTGTTCTACCCGGTGAGACATATGCTCATACTGTTTTTTTTACAGAAATGATTGGGTTTGTTCTATCAGTGTTATAACATTTTTTTACTGTGGCAGGGGCTATCCTTCGAGTTTCCGATTCCTAACCAGTACACGGACTGCTGCCATGATGGAGAAGGTATGCTCTTCTCCAACTCTAGAGAATTTTTTGTTTTAGTTTTTGTCTTGTAGTTGTTCAATATTTAACTTCTCACAATATTATTTTCCTCTACAAAGCGGCACTGCCATTAGAGTTTCCGGATGGCACCACACCAGTAGCATGCCGTGTCTCCATATATGACAACTCAAGTGACAAAAAAGTTGGTGTTGGAAAATTGATGGATAGAGCTTCTGTCCCTGCTTTGCCTCCTGGCAGCCTGTATATGGAAGAGGTTCATGTCAAGGTCTGGCTTATCTTCATTTACTCCCTTTACCCTTTGTGTGTTTTAACATCTCTTAGCCGTTAGTCACCTACGTACTCTTCGCATGACTTCACTAAACATATATGCAGCTTGGCAAGGAACTATACTTTACTGTTGGAGGCCAGCATATGCCTTTTGGTGCATCACCACAGGTAAAATTTGACCACTGGTAAAAATTTTACTTTCTCTTATTGCACTTCTTCATTGGAACTTATCATATTGTGCTCCGTGCAGGATGTATGGACTGAGTTAGGACGACCATGTGGGATCCATCCAAAGCAGGTCTATAGCCGTCTCTCTAAAATTGTTTGTTGCAGATTGCGAACAGATGCTTAATGCCCATTTGGACTTTTTTTGGATTTCTGCGTCTGAATTGTCTTTTGCTTTACAGGTAGATCAAATGGTTATTCATTCTGCATCAGATCCACGGCCAAAAACAACTCTTTGTGGTGATTACTTTTACAACTATTTCACTCGTGGCTTGGACATCCTGTTTGACGGCGAGGTAGGCAACATGTCAAATAGAGTTATCTGTTCCCTTCATATGTTTTTTTAATCCTTGACTCTACCTTTTCTACAGACTCACAAGGCGAAGAAGTTTGTTCTTCACACCAACTATCCTGGTCATGCTGATTTCAACTCATACATAAAGTGTAACTTTGTGATTTCTGGTAATCTATGCAAATGATAGCAGATTCATGTCAGTTAATAATCCTTTACTAAAATGCTTGGTTCAAAACGACGCTTTCTTGCTGCTTTTCAGTTGGAGAGGATGCGGCAGAAGCTAACAGAGGTGGAAAAAAGATCACTCCGAGAACGAACTGGGACCAGGTTAAGGTAAACATATTTTTTATCAAAGTGATTCGAGCATAAGAGGAAATGATTGGAAGCTAGTCTATGTTACCCTTTTACCCTTTTCTTACTGATAGTTGATGTAAAATCTTTTGACCAACCTTATTGTTACGGGTCTCAATGCATATAACCGGAAGAAACTTGTGAGGAAGCTATGAGGAAATGATCAAATATAGAAGTTTCAGAATAATTAGGACTGTTTTGAACTAGTAGATCTGATAATGAAATGAGATAGTGAGCAAATGCGTAAAACATTTCTCATAAAACCTTGCTTTCACGTTAGGAAATACTCGGAGACTGTGGCCCAGCAGCTATTCAGACGCAAGGCTCAACTAGCAACCCTTTTGGAATGACATACGTGTATGGATATCAGAATGTTGCTTTTGAGGTGAAGCATTTTCTAATACCCCTAGTTCAGTAAATGTAATCCGTTGTTATATGCGTTTGGAGATTGTTAAACGACACTTCATGAGTTCATGTTATGTTGGGGGTTAATATTTGTAGGTGATGAAGAACGGTCACATAGCCACCATAACTCTGTTCCAGTCATGAATGTGTATACCGTCTGAGGTATGCCGTTACTAATTCTTCGTTTATGGTCAATTTTTCCGCTACACATTTATATTGCAAAGTAAATTTGCTTCACTGTCTGATATTGTAGAACAACTTGGCTCAAAATTAGCTCGTCTTCTGTTGTACGCTGTTGAACAAGATCAATCAATGTCTTTGTGTAGGGGCTTTTACGATGTGGCTCGAGAGGGTGATCTTTCTACCAGACTCTGTAAATCTAACGTCAAGAAGCTGGGAAACTATCATATCACCAAAAACTACAAATGTTGTACAGTTTTTACGTTTTTTTAGTTGATATCTAGTGTTATAATAACAGTTACGTTATGGTTTTATCCGTTCTTTCAGACTATATGACTACATCCTATCCATTTAAGTGGTGAATATTAGCATCAGTTAAAACCTTTGAAGATTTTTAAAAATGACATGCGAACAACAAAAAAGCTCCGTCGCCGGGACTCGAACCCGGGTCTCTCGGGTGAGAGCCGAGTATCCTAACCAGCTAGACTACGACGGACTTGTTGACAATTGTTGACTTAGTCAATATAATAACAATTCAGTCCACTTAGTCGAGGAACTACTCTTGCTGTGGCTTTACCTCTTCTATCCGTTGCGAGCAGCGTTTTGTGGAAGGTGGTTCCGGGAGGGAAAGAGAAACTGGTGTTCTGGATTGTTTTCATCGGCGATACGTCTTCTTCTCCTCTGGTACTCTTTCTGTGATTTCTCTCTCTTTTGTTGTTGCGGTGTGACTTCTACTCCCGAAGCCGCATCCAATTACTGTATTCAGAATTGGCTTTCGGTTCAATCAAATCAATGGGGATGCGAGAACTTGAACCCTGAAATCGTTTCGAAATCTCTTCAGTTTGTTCTACTCGTCGGATTTTAGCTTCGAGTTTTTTGCTGCTCGAATTGGGCTCAGAATGCATAATAGTTGTGCAATTGGTTTAGCCATGATTGTTTAGGGTTTATTGGATTCGCTCATTCCTGATTTTTAATTTCAATTTAGGGATTGAGCTTGTTGGTGCGAGGTGAAGGAAATCTCCGGTCATTTTCCAGAGATGAGTGCGTCCGGGCTAACAGTGACTCCGCCGAGATTTCACTTCCGATGGCGTTCAGATAATTTTGGTACATGTCAGAGAAGCTCTCAAGCTTTTACTGTTATTGGCAATCTGAATCGTCAAAATGCCGCTTTGCCTCTTCTTAAAAGGTTGTTTTTTGTTGCTTGCTCGATTAAAGCATATGCTAGTGTTCTTTCTCTTGGTTATCTGTAATCATTTTCTCTTCCGGTGTTGCATAGGACTTGCTTGGCACTTCCTACACAAAGACGCAATGCTATGTTCGTCCGTGCCATGAGTGCTTCCATTGGTGATACATCTGACGATTCAGCTGGTAAAAAGACATAATTCTGAGCTATGCATAACTATAGGTTAAGCAGCATATTCTTTGGTTTAAACTTGTAAACGATGCTTTTTTGTTCCTTAGTGGTGATAGTTAAGGTGCTTTTAGTGTTGAACTTGTTGTCACTAAACGAAGCAAGCAATGCTATGCATAATTCTTATTTTAACTTAAATTTCACAACTGCTACTTGAATTGCTTCAGCTGTTTTTCCTCGGATCAATGTCAAGGACCCATACAAACGGCTTGGGATAAGCAAGATGGCATCAGAGGATGAGATTCAAGGCGCGAGGAACTTTCTCATAGCGCAGTACGGAGGTCACAAACCAAGTGTTGATGCGATCGAATCAGCTCATGACAAGATCATCATGCAGAAGTTCCATGAGAGGAAAAACCCGAAGATCGACATCAAGAAGAAAGTCCGACAAGTGAGGCAGTCCAAAGTTGTCAGCTTTGTTTTCGAGAGGTTCCAAACTCCTCCCACTGCGTTCCTCATCAAAACGGCAGCCACGTTTGCAGTTCTCGGCCTTCTTACGGTTCTGTTCCCGACGGAAGAAGGACCGACTTTTCAGGTTCTGTTATCGGTAATAGCTACGTTTTACTTCATCCACCAGAGGCTGCAGAAGAAGTTCTGGTCTTTCCTTTACGGGTAATAAGCCAAGCTGATGATCATATTCGCAAAAAAACTTTGATAACCTTTCTTGATTTGAATTAGCGGATCCTGATCTGGTTGATGTTTTTGAAACAGGACTGGATCTTTCATCTTCTCGTGGCTCCTTGGGACCTTCTTGATGGTAGCTGTGGTCCCGCCGTTCATTAAAGGACCAAGAGGTTTCGAAGTCATGTCTTCTCTCTTGAGCTACGTTTTGCTTTGGGTGGCTTCCAGCTACCTTCGGTAGTAGTATTCTAGCTTTTTTTCTTTCCCCTTTTCTGGGTCCGAAATTCTTTAAGTGTTATCTCGGATGTATGAAAAACGCATTATCCTTTATGTGACATAGAGATATAGATGATTTTTTGGTGTTAAGAGTTGCTATTTCGATTTCGAGGACACCTCCCTAACTTTCATAGCTCAAATTCCAAGTTGTGGCTAGCACTTGCCGGCTACTATAGATAGTCTAGAGCAATCAAATATATTGGAGACAGTGGCATAAAAATTTATATTCAAATTACAAAAGCGCACACACACATTACTGAATTTTCGTCCGTCGGCAAAGTTTCCCAAAATTCGCAAATATCTTGACCGTCTACAATCTCGTCCTCTGGCTACTAAAGAATCTCTTTCTGATTGAGACTAATTCAGCTAAAGCTTGAGCCATCGTCATCCGATTTGTGGGAGATTCTTCACAACACCTTATTCCCACGTGAAACACCAACTTCAAACACTCAGCAATAGTGCTCATGTTTTTGTTGCCAACTTCGCCTTGGAGAATCGATATGTCAGCTATATCAAGAACATGTTCTTGCAACCCCGACTCGGTGTAGCTACGGAGAGTAGATTCTTCCACAAATACTTCATCAGTGGGACGCTTTCCAGTGAACATCTCCAACAAAAGAACACCAAAGCTGTAAAAATCCCCTTCTCTCGATGGTTTGCCTCCCATTCCATATTCTTTCATCACAAGAAAAGGAATGATAAGACAAAAGAAGAATAATATAGGGAAGATTCAACAATATTCACAAATAGTTTTTACCTGGTGCAGCATAGCCGATGGTTCCTCTAACACCCGTGGAGCTAACTTGGTTGATGAAGGATTCTTGGTCAATGATCCGAGCAAGACCAAAGTCACTCACATGTGCTGTTAGATCATCGTCTAAAAGAACATTGCTTGGCTTTATATCACAATGAGCTACAGGGTCATGACAATTGGAATGGATGTAATCCAAAACGGAAGCCACGTCTATGGCTATGTTAAGTCGTTCACTTAGCTTCAATGGTCTTGAATGACTTACCGAGACTTTGGCTTCCTCTCGGTGCAGCCACGTGTCTAGGTTTCCGTTCGGCATAAACTCGTACACAAGAGCTTTGAATTCATTTCCTTTGAAATCAATGCTTGAGCAACAAGTCACAAGTTTCACTAGGTTTCGATGCCTTATACCTTTCAAGGCTTCACACTCCGTCATAAAGCTCTTGGCTGCGCCACGCGTTTGGAGATTTAGAACTTTAACCGCAACAGCTTTAGACTCGGGACCAAGCAACCCTCTAAAAACAGAGCCAAAATTTCCTGAACCAATCAGATTGCTTGAAGAGAAGTCATGAGTCGCAGCACGAAGCTCCTCAAAACTTACCCTTTCGTGGAAAGGGTCTAATGAAGTATTTGACAAGAAATTGTTGGTGTTTTCTGCACCGTTTCTCTTCTTCCTTTTCACAAGAAAACTCAGAGCCAGTAGTAACAACAGAAGAGAAGCTACACCAATACCAACACCGATGAAAATTTTCTTCTTGTTTGATGAATGTCTTCTTGCCCATGATGTCACGTTTTGAGGGCATGATCTTAGTTTTAGTTCTGGGATGCCTCCACAAAGCTTTCCATTACCAGACACTGAAAAGTTTACGAGGGTTTGAAATATTCCTTTTGTTGGAACCATTCCCTCAAAGTCGTTACCAGAGAGATCTAAATTCTCCAACGACGAGAGATTGGCAAGATATTCAGGTATGTTACCCGAAAGATTGTTGCTTGATAAGTTAAAGTATTGAAGAGCCCTCAAGTTTCTAACATCTGGAATAGCTCCATCAAACTTGTTTCTACCCAAGAAAATGCTTTCCGCCTGGAGACAATCTCCTAAAGTCTCCGGGATGTTTCCATGAAACATGTTGTTTGCAGCAGATAGCACAACAAGGTTTTTTAACCTTCCGACATCTTTGGGAAAAGGTCCGGTCAGCAGATTTTTCAACACGTACAAGTAGACAAGAGACTCACATTGCATGAGCTCTTGAGGTATACTACCGTTAACCTATTGGATCCCATCCGAAGGTATAACAGAAAACGGCAGTTTCCAAGACTCGGAGGAATGCTTCCTTGAAAACTATTGTTGAACAAGTTGAGATACTCTAAGCGAGTCATGTTTCCGATATCCGATGGTATCTCTCCTGACATTCTGTTTGAGTTCAAATACAAGGATATCAACCCTGAAATCTTCGCTAGAGAGGTTGGTATTCGTCCTGTCAACATATTGTTTTCCAGGCCAAGTGATTGTAGGTTTATGAGATTCTCAATGTTATGAGGAATGCTTCCAGTGATGAGATTTCCCCCCAAATATATATTTGCCAGCTCGTTAGAAAGATTGGCTACATGGATTGGCAATTCTCCTCCAAGTCTATTGTAACCAACATCCAACATTTGCAGATGAGTGCAGTTCACCAACGCACTTAGAAACTCAAGATCTCCCACTAGGTTGTTTCCAAGAGAATTTTGAGCAAGCCCTAGATATTGAAGATTGTGTAATGCTCCAAAACTAACGGGGATGTTTCCAGTGAAAAGGTTTTGCGAAAGCTCTAGGTGTGTGAGGGCTGAGATATTGGATATTGTTTTGGGAACATCTCCTGAAAATGAATTCCCTCCTAAATGCAACTTCTCAAGTTTTGTAAGCTTATATCCAAAATCAGGCCTAAGATTACCAGAGAAACGATTGGCAGCAATGGCTAAAGACTCAAGTGAGGACAAGTTGTAGATCACTGATGGGAAAACACCCGAGAGATTGTTTGCTGAAATTTGGAGTTTTATTAGATGGGTCAATTTACCTATTGTATCTGGAACCTTTCCCTCAATATGATTATCTAAAACGGAAAGGGTACTAAGTGATGTTAGGTTTCCTATAGATATGGGAAACTTCCCTGAAATATTGTTTTTGGAAAGAAGCAAAAGTTTAAGGTTGGATAACGATCCTATCTCTAAAGGCAAACGGTGTCCAAGACGGTTTAACGTTAAATCAAGGACAACCAATCTAGAGCAGTTATAGAGGCTTGTTGGAATCACTCCTTCAAGAGTATTATAGCTCATGTTCAACTGTTGAAGCCTAAACAACATTCCCACCTCTTCTGGGATGGTACCACTAAAAAAGTTGTCTTCAAGATTAAGAGATCTCAGAAAAGAAAGGTTACCGATAGAAGGCGAGATGATCCCGTCGAGTTTCAACCCTCCAAGGTCTAAACCAGTTACTCTTTTGTGTTTGTGGCCACATGTAACACCTTTCCATTTGCATAACGGAATCGAGTGGTTCCACGAGGCCAAGGCTCCTCTTTTGTTTTCAGAAACTTGAGACTTCAACGCAAGTAATGCTTGTCTGTCATCGTTACTATAAAACTTGGACTCTTCATCAGAAAAACCCGCGCCCAAGAGTACAGTGAGAGTACTGAAAGCAAGTATAATAAACAGCCTCATGATCATAAAAGCTTCTATAGATAAGTGATGGGCTTCTCTTTCTCCAAAAGAAAAAATTATATAGGAGCCAGAGAGACAACGATACGAAAAAAAATTCCGACATCATTTGGTCCACACGACTTCTTTTCAAAACTAAAGCGTTTGAATTTTCTCATGTGATGTAACAAAAGAAAACAAATTTTTTTATTGATATCACTGAATAGATTTGAATCTTTTTTTATTCCTTCCGTTTCTTTTTACTTGCTGTTCTAAAGTTTTTTCACAAGAAAACAATTAAAGTTATTGTTTTACCCCTAATTAATACTTTGATTTATTTGATAAGAATAACTATTGAGTTAAAAGAGTAAAGATAAAAAAAAATTGCATCGAAAATACAAAACGACAAGTAATATGAAACAAAAATTTATCTCTAAAATGATAACTAATTTGCAACGGAACGGAGGGAGTATTAGTTAGACTTTAGTGCACTTTAGTTATTTATTGATGAGACACTAACACTAAACTAATCACTAATATACTCATATCTCAAACATATATTCAGAACTTAAATTACTTTCAAATTATCAAAAAGAAGAATATTAGAGATATCAAAATTACAATATTAAGAAATAATCATAAATGAACATTATACAGTAATAAGTAATAACAAAGAGGAAGTTGCAAGAATATCATCGGGTCCCGACTCCCGCGACAAAGAAAAGACTTTTGTGGTTGAAACTGTTAATATGAAGACTATCCTCCATTGATCCAAGTTTATGACTGTTTTCTTTTTGGATGTGTGATGTGTCAAAGAAGAAAAAAAACAATCATGCAATGACAAAGTTGCAAGTAAAACAATAGGGAGGTGTAAGAAAATAAGACTTTAAGTGATCCAAACGATACTAAAAAGAAAGTTTTAATTTGGGCGTATAATGTGGATCTGATGACTGTCATGGAGTTGAAGAATAGTATCATATATATAGTCTATGCTTTTCTTTTCCTCTGCACTAAACAATAAACAAAAGTCAGAAAACATATAACGTGAAAGTAAAACCACAAAATAGTATGACAAATATCTGATGCAAAGCTGATCCTAATCGTACATGTTAAATAAAAAAAGGCATAAGCATATGAATTTGCAAATATCTGATTGCCTCATGACCTTAAAAAGAGAAGATAAGGAAGGAAAGCTTGGAAATAGAAAGTCGATGCAGCTACCCTAAAATAGACTTAGTAAATGAGTTAATCTTTAGTTTTGGAACGAGGTACATGCTAAAGAAAGTGAATAAGGACCGACTTTTCAGGTTCTGTTATCAGTAATAGCTACGTTTTACACTTTTACTTCATCCACCAAAGAAGTTCTGGTCTTTCCTTTACGGGTAATTAGCAAAGCTGATTAATGATTATACATTTTCATCAAATTCTCGACAAACTAATTCGCTATATATCATGTATGTGACTTTGTCAACATTCTCATGCACCGTCCACCGACGTCTCATAAAGTCAACATAATACTGTAATAATTAAGGCTGCATGAGTGCATGGTATGGTTCTGTCCACAGCCTCATCATGTGTGCATGGCCCTCTTATTTATTTTCGTGTCTAAATTTATATATGTATGTGCCCTGCTTTATAATATTTTATATGATATTTTGTTTTTTTTTTTTTTGTTCAAATATTTTATATGATATTAACTTATCAAAAGTGAACTAAAAATTCGTTTACGTCAGCTTAAAAAGGCGAAAGAATCGTAAATATTTGCTGGTACAAATCATCATTGCTAACAAAATCATACCTCCTCTTTTGTGGTTGTCATGTGATATGCCATTATGATCGAAAACAATGAGCGTCAATAATAGGTGATTACGTTAATGATGTAAGTGTAATCAACTTAACACTGATTTTGGTTTCAACGTTAATTATAACACTGTTCCTAGATTATCTTCTTCTTTGTTCCAAATCAATTTGTATAATGTGCATTATTGTTCTTTTGGAATAACGAAAATATGGTCTACAAACAATTATTTTTTATTTTTAAAAAAAAAAAATTGTGGATAGTCTTAGACTGAGCCATCATCATCACTTTGGACACCTTATTAAGACATCTTTGGAATTTGATAACACAGTAAATAATCCGATGAAGCTGCTCCCTAATCTAGTAGTTTTCTTATTTAACTATCTCGATAATCATATACAGTATATAGAATTTATCAGCAACAAGAGTTTAGAGACGAAATGATATGATCATAATTAAATACTCATCAGCTGCTCCAAATTGATGCTTTCTTTAGCGCGCTAATATAATTAGCTAATTCCTAATTTCACCAATGACGATGAAGAAAACAAAAAAAGCCATTAACGACGATTAACAGCTGCGCAACTCCGAGTTTTTCAACTACCTGATTTATCGCTCCAGCGAGCGAAATTGGTCGACCCGAGATTCTCTGGTTTCTTCCGATCTTCATCTTTTAGAATCGTTTTCTGCTAGTTTCCTGCGTCGGAACACCGTGGTGGTCCCTATTGTTCACCGTCGCTTCCGCCATTGTTCTCCATCTCGATTTTGGTCCCGTTTCTATAATCTCCGTACCTCATTTGCAGGATTCAGAGACATCCGGTCTCACGCGGTGTCGCAGGTTAGAATTTCCTTGATTGTTCTTAATTTCATTGCCGGATTTTGTGGTTTTCTAACCATCGAGCGTGGCATGGGTCTTTTGGATTCCAGTAGAACGTTAAATGTTGTAGTTTTGGCTATAAATTTTTGTTTGATTTGGAGTTCCAGTGTGAGTCTGTGAGCCGGTGAAAACAATTTTGGGCTCCTTGCCGAAACTTATGTGTCTGTTTTGGCAAAGCATGTCACACTGATGAAGGATTTGATTTTTTATTATTATTACTTTCTTGGATCTTACGGCTAAATTTGTGTTGGACATTTTCTCTGTTGTTTATTCGGAGGCAGGTGTTAAGTAGTCGAAGCTGTGTTTCCTCACTGCACATGGAGTCACTTGAGATTCTTGGCTCCAGATCGAAGATTTTGCTGACACGGCTGTGAAATCCTTACGAAATTGTATATCAAATCTCTGAAGGTAAGTGATTTATTTCGTATGTGCTCTCTTTGTGTGATTGTAGAGAATAAAATATATAAGTCCTAAGCTTGAAACTTATGCAACATGCAAGCAAGAATTATTGACAGACTGTTTACAAGGGGGACCATTGCAGAAAACACCAAATCTTTCTCCAGAATATTATATGAAACTCTGTTTGTTTATGTCTCATACCATGGTGAAAAAGAACCACGTTGTTACTGGTTTCGCTGTCATTCTCTGCTGACATAATTTGAATGTAAAACACGTGGATAGAGACAATGTTCTTCATAGCTGGACTCATGATCTACAGTGATTGAGTTGTCCTCATGATTCCCTTTTGTATGACATTGCTGTTGTTTCTTTTGAGGTAGGATGCGGGAAGGGAGGTGAGGGATGAAGACGGCTACAAGAGAGGATCAGATGCAAGGACCGAGCGGGAGCGAAGAGAAGATCTTTGTTTCTGTTCGTCTGAGGCCTTTAAATGTGAAAGAAAGGGTGAAAAATGATGTGGTAGATTGGGAGTGTATCAATGAGGAAACAGTCATATACAGGAGCCATCTTTCCATCTCCGAGCGTTCCATGTACCCCACTGCGTACACATTTGGTAAGACTTGCTTACTTTTGCAGCTTCTTGATCAAAGATTGTCCTTAATTCTATCTTTCTGAGCTTTCATATGCCTCTAGACAGAGTGTTTGGCCCTGAGAGTAGTACAAGGGAGGTGTATGATCAAGGGGCGAAAGAAGTGGCTCTCTCTGTTGTTGGCGGGGTTCATGGTAAGGCATGTCTAGTACTGCTTTCTAGTCATTCTCCACTGTGGCTCATGTTTGACACAAATTTTCAACTGGTTTCAGCTAGTGTCTTTGCGTATGGGCAAACAAGCAGTGGAAAGACGTACACTATGAGTGGAATCACTGATTTCGCCATGGCCGATATATATGGTTACATTGAGAAGGTGAAGTTGACTATATCTTAGACTTCATAGTATCTTACCGCATTATTTCCAGCTCATTCAATTTTTGATGTGTTTTTTATTGCAGCACAAGGAAAGAGAGTTCGTTCTGAAGTTCTCAGCCATGGAGATCTATAATGAGTCTGTAAGAGACCTCTTGAGTACAGACATTAGCCCACTCAGACTTCTAGATGATCCCGAGGTAAAAATTGATACTGGCATCTTATGGAATTGGTTATGCATAATCTCATTTTGCTTTTTGACAGAAAGGAACAGTTGTTGAGAAACTCACAGAGGAAACTCTGCGGGACTCGAATCATTTGAAGGAACTTTTATCAATCTGTTTAGGTATTTATTTTGCATAACGATTATGATCTAACCATTGGTACATATTTGATTTTTAGCATCAATTTGACTAGTATCATCTGACCATTGCAGCTCAACGAAAAATTGGAGAGACAGCTTTAAATGAAGTTAGTTCCCGCTCTCATCAGATTCTGAGATTGGTAAGGCATTTTAGATTAACAATTCAACGCTGCAGTGTTCAAACTGCTTTTTGGAACTTATATCTAACTGATTTCTTTTACAGACAGTTGAAAGCACAGCACGTGAATATTTGGCGACTGAAAAATTCAGTACACTCACAGCAACAGTGGTATGTAATCTAGAATCTCCCATCATGTATTATCCTGAAAAAATGAAACAAATTCATAGATTTAACTAATTATCCTGCAGAATTTCATTGATCTAGCTGGAAGTGAACGTGCATCTCAAGCATTATCAGCTGGCACAAGGTTGAAAGAAGGTTCTCATATAAACCGAAGTTTACTAACACTAGGAACCGTCATTCGAAAGCTAAGGTTAGCCTATTTATTAGCAGATTGCTGCTATTAACATCTAATGTATGTATGTATTGGCTTCCTTTTATATTACTAAATTATGTGGCTAGCTTAATGCAGTAAAAGAAAAACTGGGCACATTCCATTCAGAGATTCAAAGCTGACACGTATACTTCAGACTTCCTTGGGAGGAAACGCCAGAACTGCCATAATCTGCACCATGAGCCCTGCAAGAATCCACGTTGAGCAATCAAGAAACACACTGTTATTCGCAAGCTGTGCAAAGGAGGTGACAACGAATGCACAAGTCAACGTCGTCATGTCGGATAAAGTGCTGGTTAAACATCTTCAGAGGGAGTTGGCTAAACTGGAGGGTGAGTTGAGAAGCCCTCGTCAAGCCCTTATCGTGTCTGACACAACTGCATTACTGAAGGAGAAGGACCTCCAAATTGAAAAGGTAATGCCATTTACTTCAGTCAACCAATCAAGAATATCTAAAATATGAGAGTTCGTCTCCCCTAATAAATTTACTAATACTGATTTGGTCTTAATATATAACTCTGTTTCATGTTCTCTTTCATTATTTACAGCTAAATAAAGAGGTATTCCAACTAACACAACAATTGGAGCGGGCTCATTCTCGGATTGAGGATCTTCAAGAAATTGTTGGAGAAGGACCGCAAAAAGAGATGTTATCAACAGACTCAGAACAGCCAAGTGTACGTCATTTTAATCTTAATAATACTGAAAGCATGAATAAAAACTTCAAGTGCTCGATTTAATATCCATTTTTGGTATTCGTACAGGTGGTTCTGGTACGTCAATACCCCAAGCTGCGTGTGCGCAGCTCATGGGAATCTCTTAATATAGCACCAGATAGCCCTGTATCAGCTCAACCGTCCTGCATAATTTCCCCAATATCCACTGACCACGGTTTTGACGAGAATGTCTTCCAGATTCCAGACTTTAAGATCGATTCCGGTGCAAGTAGTCCAGCCCAACACCTCTCGTTTGTAACTACACGTAGATTCACTCAACCTCGACTTAATATTCCTGAGGCAGAAAGTAAAAACCAACCGCACATTCACAAGGAAGAATCTGTAGACCAATCTCGTCCTCAGGAGGAACGATTTCTTGAAATGGACGAACCAAGTGAGGTGGGTTCTGAAGACACTTGCACGGAACTCCAATGCATAGAAACAGAGAGTCCTGGTATCATCATGTTTCCAGAGCCAAGCATGCTTCCAGACCGGTCCGTGGCTGTGAGTTTGATACCAGTATGTGTACCAGAGTCAAAGAACTTAAGACCACAAGCAGAAACTGAAGAGGAAGAAGAAAGAGTAAAGGAGGAAGTCAGTGCTGTCTTTATCCAACCAAAGGAAGAAAACGAATCCATCGAAGTCTCTACACGCTGTGTTTCGTCACAAACTGACAAATCATTTCCTCAACAGTCTTCTAACCTCACAAGAGACCTTACACATCCAGGTGCCGCCACTCCATCTCCTGAAAAGCCTTATGCTTGGCTTCCTGAGAAAGATTTGCAACCGGTAGGAGGTACGGGGCATAGTAGAAGCCGAAGCTGCGGAGCAAGCCTTGTATCCAGCTCTTCCTTTTCTTTATCTGAGATAGATGCTAACACACCACCAAGATGGTATCAGAAAGAAAGAGCGGAGAGCAACCTGAAACCGCAAAAGATCAAGAGGCCGCCGTTGCCGAGTCATGTTAGCCAGATGAGCATGCCGGCAACTTGGTTCGAGAAAGACTTCAACCCCACCCGAAGAACGTCATCTGCTTTAGATGGTGTAAATAAGATAAAGTCATCACCAAATGGATCACAGGTTTCTCACTCTAAAGCTCCATTGTATGAACGCCAGACAAGTGGCATCAGCCAGCAGGAAGGTGAAGATACTGTTCCTCAAAGGGACAAGCGAATCATTCATCTATCGGTTAGTTTTACTAAATTTGTCAAGCAGAGCTTGCTTTTCGCTTACCTATACTTGGTACGACCTTAAAATCTTTGTCTATATCTTTTGAGGTACCCTTTTGTTTATCAAATATGGCAGATGGAGGAAATAGAACAAAAGTTTGTGGCGCTAAGATCGTCAAAGAGCTTCAAGGACGCCGCGGTGGACCCCATCCAAGACTATTTAACCATGCCTTTGAACTGGCCGCTGGAGTTCAAGAGACTCGAGATGGAGATAATAGAGCTGTGGCATGCTTGCAATGTTTCCATGGCACACAGAAGTTACTTCTTCCTTTTATTCAGAGGAGATCAGAAAGATTGCTTGTACATGGAAGTAGAACTCCGACGGCTCAAGTACATTAGAGAAACCTTTACACACAATAACAAAGCTATCGAAAACGGACGCACTCTTACATCAATGTCCAGGTACTCGTACAAAAGCACCATACCTTTCTTTGACAGTGTAGATCAAGAATTTATTCTTTTCTTTTCTAACTGTTTGGGCCGTGGAACAAAACAGCCTAAGGGCGTTGAACAGAGAGAGGTATAAGCTGAGTCAGCTGATGCAGAAGAAACTAACGAAAGAAGAGAGGGAAAACGTGTTCTTGAGATGGGGCATTGGGCTGAACACAAAGCACAGGCGGCTCCAGTTGGCGCATCGCGTGTGGTCAGAGAGCAAAGACATGGATCATGTCCGAGAGAGCGCGTCTGTTGTGGGAAAGCTCATGGGGTTTGTGGATATGGATTTAGCATCCAAGGAGATGTTTGGCCTAAACTTCTCCATTAAACCCCGTCCCAAGAAATCTAGCCTTTGGAAACGCAGCGTTTTGTCGCTTTCCACTTTGTAAATTAAAGAGGGAGAAAAAGGGGTTAGAAATCAGAAATATACAGTAATTGATTCATCAATGCTTGAGTACTGAACAGAAAGTGGTGTGGCTTCTGCGAGAAGTACATTTACAGTTGTAAATTTTGATTTGTCTTGAGACTGAAGAGTGAGTGATCTCAAATGTATAAATTTTAAAATGCCAATTCACGAAAATCATATTGATACTTTTCTTTCCCTCGTACTTTTGTGTGTAGCGTAACCGGCACCACAATGAGAAAATGGTACTCTAGATATTACTCAAAATGTCCTTTTTGAACTTGTCTCTTATCTTATGCTATCGTTGTAATCGTGTGGATCATTTGGATCGTGGTCGCTTTTCCTAACCTGATTGTGCCTGCGCGAGCTCTTTCAGACGATCTCGTGCGACGCTTATCCTCTTTCGTAACATTTTCTCTTTAAAGGAACGAAACATATATGTAGTAGTTTCTTAGGCCATAGCCCATAGGTCCGAGTGAATTCCCAACTTTATTTTTGATTTGCATTTGTGAGCTATCATGTAGGCATGAATTATAGAAACAAGATACAAGTCATAGCACAAACCGCCATTGAGGGAAAAATGAGTAATTTTTGTTTAATGTAACTTTGGGAGATACAAGACTAGAAGAACAGAGGATGTTCTTCCTACAAAATGAACTGTGCTTCATCCTCAAATCATCGAGGGAAACAAAATGTATAACTTAACAAAAACGACAAAAACTAGAAACAAAAAAACAACAAAACAAGCATTAAAGCACAAAAAAAAAAACGAAACTTTCAACTCTATAGAAGCAGATTTTTTTGTAAAAACTCACTTTTCCATTTGATCAATCAAGGTTGCTGTTGAGCATCCATGTAACCAGCATCCACAAGCACTTTCTCCCTCTTGGCAAGCTCAAGATCTTCATCCACCATCATCTTCACCAGCTTCTCAAACCCTACTTTCGGTGTCCACCCCAACACTTCCTTCGCCTTGCTAGCATCTCCTTTCAGGTTATCCACTTCCGATGGCCTGAAGTACCTCTTGTCGATCTCCACATGATCTTTCCAGTTGAGTCCCAAGTACCCAAACGACACCTCAAGAAACTCCTCCACGGTGTGCGACTCCTCCGTCGCCACAACGTAATCGTCTGGCTTCTCCTGCTGCAGCATCAACCACATTGCCTCAACGTAATCCCCTGCGAATCCCCAGTCTCTTGACGCCTGCAAATTCCCGAGGAAGAGCTTCCTCTGCAGACCCACCTTGATCCTCCCCAGGGCTCTTGTGATCTTCCTTGTCACGAAATTCTCTCCACGGCGCGGTGACTCGTGGTTGAACAGAATTCCGTTACAGGCGAAGAGGCCGTAGGCTTCTCGGTAATTGACAGTGTACCAGTGAGCAGCGACCTTGGATGCCGCGTAGGGAGATCTGGGGTGAAACGGCGTCGTCTCAGATTGCGGAGGCGGAGTAGCTCCGAACATCTCAGAAGATCCGGCTTGGTAGTACTTGATGCTCCGGCCATTGTCGGTGGTGTGAGATCTGACGGCCTCCAGGAGGCGGAGAGCGCCAGTGGCGACTACATCGGCGGTGTAGTCGGGGATCTCGAAGGAGACGGCGACGTGAGACTGAGCAGCCAGGTTGTAGACTTCGTCCGGCTTGATCACGTCGAGCCAGCGGCGGAGCGAGGACGCGTCGGAGAGATCGGCGTAGTGGAGCTTCATCAGAGCTGTGTGGACGTTGTGGGGATCGATGTAAATGTGGTTGATTCGCTGGGTGTTGAAATTCGACGATCGGCGGATCAGGCCGTGGACTTCGTAGCCTTTCCCGAGCAGGAACTCAGTCAGGTACGATCCGTCCTGGCCGGTGATTCCGGTGACCAGCGCGATCTTCCTCGGCTGAGACGGCATTTCCGCGGCGGTGGAATCAGCGTTGGGAGTGGTGACGGAATCGGATCTGGATCCGTTGTTTTCTGACGCCATTGATGCTTATTTGGATCTGGATTTCAGAGACAAACACAGTGTTGAATTTTGGGCTCGGAGTTTATTTTGTTTAAGTAAGGATTGAGGAGCTTGAAGACGAAGGGCTAGTTTGGTCATTTCTAATGGTGAAAATGGAAGGCTGTTTTGGTCAATCATTGGTTTGTCTTTTATTTCATTGCTGTCTGATGAGATTTATTTCCATAATTACGTCTGACACGTTAATGGGTTTACTTATCTTATGGTCAAACTCATGAATGGTTTACTATAAGAATAATCTTTGGCCTAGTATGTCAAATTCAATATCAAGAAATTTCAAACAATTCTTAGTATTTACAAAATGTACCGATTTTTCAGTTGAAAATTATTTTTAGGGACATAACTGTTGTAAAAATTAGTCAAATCAAACATTAACTTTTTGATAAGATATATATTTATTACAGTCAAATTAATAAAAACAAACATACCATATTTGGTGTTAGCTTGAAATATATGGTTTTGCTAAATCAAAATAAGGAAATTCTGTTCAAGAATGAGAGTTGGAGAAAAAGAGTAAAAAAGTTGTTGAATAGAAAGAAAGAAAAAACCTGTACATGTTTTAACAAAAAAAAAAAAAAACCTGTACATGTTAAACCATAACCCTTACTCCAACAATCCTACGACCCTTTAACCATTGTATTAGGTTCATTTTTAGTCAGATTATACAAGTATTGTAGGATTTTAAAAGAGGAAATTATTCAACCTCCAAGATAAATAGAAAAATGGAATTTATGTTCACTTCTTTGCGTGAACGTTGTTCATACTTCATACTATAAATGTCTATACGTCATCATAATCATTTTTCATAAGCAAACTAACAATTCTCTAACATTTTTTCGTTTGTTTTTTCTGACACCATGTTTGTTTGATTTGACAACTATATATTCCTTAGTTATTTACCGTAATCCGTGAACGTCATTCTTCTAATAGCCTAGCTAAGTGACCATCTAACATGTTCGATTTGACTACATGCCGCCTTTTTATTGTTTTTCATGAATTAACATTTTTGTTTTATATACTTTATTGTTAAAACCGGACCGGTGACCGAACCGGAAATGTTTTGGGTCATGGGTTAATATGGTTTGACCAGATTCGACCTGGTTCGATGATTTTAAAAAATAATATATATAATTTTATAAATTTTATATATGAATATATCTATAATATTTAAACAGTATAGAAATATATATAAATTTTAAATATCAAATAAATTATTTAAAATTCATAATATTTGAAAATATTCTTTAACAAAATATTCTGAAAAAGTTAAAATTATCAAATAAAATAGAAAATTTATTGTTTAATTAGAAAACCGGGTTCAATACGGTTCAATGGGTCACCGGTTTTTGATTTTTTGTTGGTCGAATCCGGGTTTTTAACCGGTCTAACTATCTATAGATTTTAGTAGTAACCCAACCCGGAGATGCTTCCAGTTCATGGTTGAACCCGGTTCGACCACCGGGTCGGTCCGGGTTTAAAAACACTGACAAATAGACAGAATGAAAATCAAATTTGTATAGCTTGTAAATTTTCCTTTTAACTATTCTGAAATTCCGTGTAAATCCTAACCAAGTATTTTTTTCCTAAATTTGGTAAGCATAAAATATTGTAAACGTTACGCAATCGAATACGAAGCACCTGATTATATAATTCAGAGTAGTTGTGAGGCTTAAACAAATAATTAAACAATCTATATAAATGCAGTCTTATAGTGACGTCTGGAAAAAAAAAGCCACCGTAATAAATAAAAAAGTGACAGACAAATTGTAGGGTTTTCTGATCCACTCAAACCATCCCGCCGACGCATCCTTTCCCCTTTCTCTTTTCTCTCTCCGATCTCTGACTCACGTCCCGTTTTGATCACATCCGTAATCGAATTCTTCGAATCTCAATTGTTTCGTTAAGAAATCCGTAGATCTAGAGAATCGAATTGATCGCCTGTCTCTTTATCTGAATCTGATAAACAATCATCGGTTGGCATTAAAAAAAAAAATCGATTTTTGTTTACCGGTTAATTCCTTTTGAGATATTTGATTAATAATATGAAGAGATCGAAGAAATCCAGAGTTTCATGGCCACCAAGTCCTATGCTTTGTCAGGTATTTTACCACGATCGTTTGTTCGATGTTTTTAATCCAGTTTGTGAATTGAATCAGACGATCTGTTGCCTTATGAATCGTGAATCCGGAAACCGATTGATCAGTCTTAATTATTGATTGCTAAAACACTTTTTTTTTGCGGATCTGAAATCTGGATCATGAACCTAAATCCGC
The DNA here is from genome assembly GCA_902728155.2 of Microthlaspi erraticum. Taxonomy (NCBI): domain Eukaryota; kingdom Viridiplantae; phylum Streptophyta; class Magnoliopsida; order Brassicales; family Brassicaceae; genus Microthlaspi; species Microthlaspi erraticum. Next base: position 744,421 of record CACVBM020000444.1, on the reverse strand, counting down.
ATGTATGAATTGGTGGTTAATTTATTTTATTGTTTAATCCAATTGGAAAAGAATATGTTCAAAGAACGAAATTGGATGAAGAAAAGAAAAAAAAAGGATTGATTTTGATTTTAAAATTTGTTATCTTTAAAGATTAAGAATCTGTTTAACTCATAGTGATAATAATGACAAGAGGCAAATCGTATAATTGATCCATATATATCAAATTTGAATCAACAATATTTGGATTGGATGTGTTTTACAGAAGATAAGACGTAAGTATTAATACATAACTTGTAAATGCATCAATCCATTACTAATCTAAGAACCTTAAAGAAGAATCTGTGGTTCAGTGTTCATCTTTGATAAATGATTGGTTAGTTAAATGATTTTGATACAAGCAAAAACCAGCTTTTGGTCAGATTATAACAATGCGGATTTGATGAACAGGTGAAGATGTTCAGAACAGAGGACTGTCCGGCAAAAGTTGCATCTCAGCCTCAACGTCAAAGCTACCAAAAGAAACCAGCCGTGAAACCAGATCTTCCACCTGGTTTTGAAGGAAACCACTATGCAGATAAGCCGAATCTCTCAACCATTCCTCGCATCAAATGGAAACGACCTCCTAAGGTATCATTACAATCCAGAATTTGGGAAAATCCCTTTGAAGTTTGAAGCTTTTGGTATCTGATATTTGGGGGAAAAAAACAGTTTCTTGTCAGTGATGCATGGCTGGTTGGAGATGGTGGTGAGAGCACAGAACGTCGAAGTGAGAACTTGAGGATTTCAAAAGTCTTGGAAGCTATATATCCTCATCGCTCTACCATCCCTTCTCGGTACGTATTTGCTTTCTTTCTTGCCCTCAAGACATTTTGTTGCTCTCTCTCTTACCTCTGATCATGTTCTGTTTTCACACAGGCCCTCTGTTTCACCGGCTGTAGAAGCTGAAAGCTTTGATGACAGCAAAACTCCTGCCATTCGTCTCACTCCCATTGAGGACGAGTTGGAATCTGCAGAGGAATCAGAATCCAACACTAGCGCAAACAAGGAAGGTCCGTTGGAGACCAAACCTCCACGTTCGACACAAGAACTGGTTTCCGGTCTTGCTCCGGAGTTGAGCCTGGCTGCTTCTGCAGCTCTGACTGCACTGATGAAAACCAAGGAACAGGGGAGTATGATTGACGCTGATCTACTCGTCAAGTTCCTAAGCGACCCCAAAACTATCAAGAATCTGATATCAACAGGTACTGAGAAGAAGCATCACATTGACACTAACATCAACCTCACAAGAGCTGTGCCACAACATGCCACAATGCCTAGAAAGCCGCAGCCAGTAACAGTACCTCAAGAACAGTGTTTCGTAGCTTCTTCTCAGCCTTTTACTAACCATGAGCAGAGACGAGTATCTCCACCCAAGCCTGGTAACGGAAACATAAACCCTCATAACATACCATTACCTCTTCACTCCTCTGCTGGCATTGCTAAAGAACAACAACCTCTGCATCCTCCTCGGCTCCCATCGAGTTCTCTGCCAATGAGACCTCGAAATGTTTTCTCAGAACCAAAGGTAATAGTAAATTCTCAACCCCAACACCAACTCCAACCTAGTTACGCATTCCGCACCTCTGAAATGAACAATGTTCAAGCATCAACTGGATTCGGAAGGTGTCCTCAAACCGGTTATCCAATGAACTTAAACCGTGTTGATGCTAGTAGTAGACCTAAACCGGTAGTGCAACCAATGAAGAGTGTACACTATTTCAAGAACCTTATAAGGGAACATGGGACAGTGAATCATGAAACTAACCAATACCATTCACAAACTGGTAAAATCAATGGAAGCATTGATCAAATTAAGGTTCAGAAACAGTGTGTCTACTTTGGCACTCCGAGGGGATGTAAGCTGGGTGATAGTTGCTTCTATGTTCATGACCACCGGTTGAGGCCTAGTTTTGATGCCGAGGCTCCAATGGCTAAGAGGATGAAGTTTGGAAGGTATGAGCAAAATGGTTTCTAAAGATAAATATTGACTCTCTGATTCATTCCAAATCACAAAAAAAAATATATTAAACTAGAGTCTTGTCTATCACCATCCTTGATTGAGTAACAAAACCCTGAGATGGTGCTCACTTTCAATTTTGATTTAAATTTTTGTCCACCAAATCTTTAATAAATTGAACAAAAGTACCTTGTTTAGAGCACAAAAATGACCAAGACCAGAATTTTGAGAGGTCATCTAGTCGAATTGGTCCATTTTAACGATACATTTAAAATTGGTCTAAGAAGTCGTCGAGTCGAATTTTCTAAAAATATATTAGGGTTTAAATCATCCAGAGGTTAATAGAGAATGCGAAAGCCTGACGACGATACTACAAAATTCATATGTTATTGAAGAATTCAAACCTATTTTGCATCAAAATTATTTTTAGCTAGTAATTTCGGTGTACTATTTCAATTTGAACATGTATTTCCTCTTTTTCCCAACAAAAAAAGTATGTCTTTGTCCTCTCGTTCAGCAAGTTGACTAGAGAATCGATAACCGAAGTTAAGTTTTCTATCGTTGTAAAACCGGGCTTTGTTACGGTAGCCTCGATTGATTAACCCTACTGGGGTTTGCAAAGACGAAGAAGAAGAAAAATACAGAGAGAAGCACAATCGATAAAGAACAAATCATGTTTGTCACATGATCAAATGATCATTTGGTGGCCAATAAAAAAACCCTAAACGAATCGAACATATAGCTATCCGCTTAAGCCCTTACTATATCCGATCTCCATATATAGATTTGTAAGCAAAAATATGTTATCAGTAATGAATTTAAGACGATGTCCTCTTTTTATTTTGTCTTTGAAAAGAAGCGCAAGAAATTAGCTAACACAACATTTGCCGGTAGATGTAAAAGAAACCATTCACCATATGAAATGCCTTTGTTTGACACGAACAACAACACACCATGGGAATGTGAAAGATTTGCCGCTAGAAGCAGTGATTACTTTTGTTTCAAGTCTTGTGAGTTAGAAAATAAACCATCAAAGATTACCCCAAAATATATTATAAATAAAGAAATCATAACTCTACCTGCTAAGGACAGATTTAGTACAAAGCTCATATCATAAGCTTTCAAAAACAGCAAAAAATAATCTTAAAAGTAAACGAACACGTATGCTAATTAGGGGGTCGTATAATAAAAATCAAGAAAACAAGATCAAAAAAAGCAGACAGAAGAGTGTGTCAGAGTCAAGTCTAGTAGTCTGACTTGGCTGCTCCAACGGCTGCTAGACCTCTGCGACGACCAGTTCTTGTTGCGGCAATTTGACCAACCTTTGCTCCAGCAGATTTATCACGTCTGACCGTACTGGCGTGACCAATATGTTGATGGTTACCTCCTCCGTGAGGATGCTCAACTGGGTTCATAGCCACACCACGAACCACGGGCCAGCAGTTTCTCTTCACACGGTACTTGTGGTATGCTCGACCTGCCTTTAGAAGTGGCTTCTCTGTTCTTCCTCCACCTGCTACTTGCCCAATCATCGCTCTGCACCCGCTTGGCACAATCTTCCTCGATCCAGAAGGAAGCTTAATCCTTTTACATAACAAAAACAGTTTCCAGTGTTATTAAGAATCATATGAAAACAAGAAACGATATCAATTCACATCAACAATCTCGTAACGTGCCAGTCAAGTCAACAAGTTAATTAGGCGATGATAGTTGCACGCATATTTATCCAAAAAAATGTTCTCAGCTTTGCATTTGTAAAGTTTAAATGACTCAGTGTAAGAAGTAACTTGGATATACATATAAACTAGAGAAATGATAACATACCTAGTGGTGTTGTTGTCAAGATCGTGACTAATCACGATGGCGTAATCACCGGACGCTCTAGCGAGAACTCCACGGTCACCGACATGGAGCTCGACGTTGCAGACAATAGCTCCCTCGGGAATTGATCTAAGTGGAAGAACGTTCCCGACGACGAGAGTTGCCTTCTTACCACAGTAGAGGAATTGTCCCGTGTACATACCTTCGGCTGCGACGAACAGCTCCTTCTGCTTCTTGTAACGGAAAGGATGACGGAACTCGACGCGAGCTAATGGAGCTCCACGTCCTGGGTCGTGGATGATCTCCGACACAACACCCTTGAGATATCCATTTCTCTCACCGTAATCGAGGCTCCGGAATTTGGCCGGACCCTTACGGTGGTGAGTGTGTGACTTGAAGACGGAACCGGCGGCACCCTTACGTTGTGCTCTAATCACACGACCCATTTGACCTAGGGTATATTGGGTTCTTCTTCTCTTGCCGTTTGCACAAGTTATTGGGATTTGACCTATTTATAACTAGTTCTTAGAAAACCCTAGGTTGAGCAAAAACTGTAGTTCGAAGCGGGCCTTATATTGGGCCTTTATGTATTTCAATTCTAAAAGCCCAAAGAGTTAGTACATTTTCTCATTCTTTACCATATTAATCCGGACTAAGTATTACAATTTACAAAACATGTTTTTTTTTTGGTCGAATTACAAAATATGTTAAACACATAGTGATTAACCTCTAATTATACATTACCCTTCGACATTATCTTTGAATAGCTTGGCCTCCAAGCTTATGTGTGACTCTGGCTCCAAGCATGGATAGCTTTGTCCCTAAGATTATATGGCTTTGGCATTAGCCCTATAAATAGATCACATTAGTTGTAATAAATTAGATAAGTCACTGATGAAAGCATATATAAGAAAACAAAAAGCATTGATCCTTTTTCTAAACTCTCTTGCCCAACACTTCCTCTCTTTTGATCTAAATTTCTATCTTACATATACAAGTCTTTCATTTGTAGTATTAGCAATTCCCTTTGTGTGAGATTTATTATTATTTTGTCAAAAAATATTTGATTACTCTCGATATTTTTCAAATACTTTTTTTGCGTTTATTATCTGATTGAAAGAGCTTGATAAAAAAAAAAAAAAAATATATATATATATATATAGGGATAATGAAAATCTTACTAAACATATTGAATCTTCTTTTGGTTACTACCATTGTGTTTCGGGATTAATTACGATAATTGTGCAATCCTAATCGAAACTAATTCAAAGAGTTTAAAATGGTAAGCGAACCTTGAGCAATCAAGTAAGCCTTTGAATTGGCCAAGTGCATTTTTATGAGTACTTGAACAATGAACTTCTCAACCATTCGTATAAAATAAACTTATTCTATATGTCAATGCTTTCGCTTGCCTAGCTGCATGAATAAACAGTTACGCTCTATACAAAAAGAATGAATAAAACAGTTAACACTCTAATGAGGTGTTTTGAAAGAAGGAAACGAAATCTCCGATTGAATGGCTTATGAGTGAGCAGTTGAGTTTCCAGCTATGCTTTTGTCTCTAATACAAATTTGAGCGCATGTTTTGAACTTTTTTTTTTCTTTTTTTTTTTTTTTAACTTTCTTATCTTGTTATTGAGCTAAGTTATATTTTCGATTTTGTTTGAACTCTGTGATATGTACAAAATTATAAACAAAATCTTTATATTATTAATTGAGAAGTACATTCTAATGTTTGGATACAAGAATTAGAGAAACATCTATTTGGATAGAAGAATAAATGGAAACAAAAGTTGTTTGGATATAAGAATAAGAGAAAAATCTATTTGGATAGAAGAATAAATGGAAAAAATTGTTTGGATACAAGAATAATAACTTAAAATAAACCGATGGTTTAGAAAACTTCCGTTTTCCATCTCATCTGCAAAAAAAAAACTTAACATAATCTAACGATAATTCCAAATCAATAGAATATGCTTTTTGGATTTTCGGGTTTTTATAGACAAGTTCGGGTTTGGGTGAAAATCTGAGACATAATTTTATAGAGATATATATAAGATATAGAAATTGTTCGGGTTTCTTTGAAAATTTCTGTTCGGGTTAGGTTCAATTTTTTTTTCAGTTTAGGGTTTTCCGGATTTTTTAGATTTCTGGTTTTCGGGTTTAGATATATTAAAAAAATTGAGTATTTTAAAATTTTGATTAGGTATTGGGGTCGGGTTCCGGGTGAAAAAGTTTCCAGATTTTTTTTGTTCAGTCAGGGTTTTCGGGATTTTTTTGATTTCGGATTTTCATGTTTAGACCTATTAAAAAAGTTTGGGTTTTTAAATTTTTTGATTAGGGTTTTTTGTCGGGTTCGGATTTAGGGTTTAAATTTTCTACACAAAACAACAACGTCACACCGCACAAACGTGCGGGTACTCTACTAGTTAATTGTTATTCTAATTGCATGCTGCTATATACGCATGACTAACGCTTGTTTTTTGTTATTGTTTGAAAAGGATGAACTATTTAAAAGATATGAGTCCACACGCCACAATATATAAATTTTGATAAGCAAAATCAACTCATGTGGCGGCGGAGGAAGCCCATTTGCATGCCCTTTGTGTGACATTCATATACACCGGCGTGTTGACTTGTTTTGTATTAACAACAAGAAAAATTCTAAAATAACTGTAGACCTCATGCAATGTTGTGCCTAATTAGCTCACATGGCTAACTGGCTAAGGCAATCTACAAATTGTAGTCTTTGTTATAATTTTTTATTATAAAAAGGGTACAATCAGAGCCGTCCCTGAGTTGGCATGGGCCGCAAGTAAAATTTTTTAGAGGGCCGGTAAATTGGTAAATTTAGTCTATAGTTGTGAGGGAGCTTCGAACTCGGTACCATTTCATCTACATATCAGTGCACAACCAACTCTGCTATAGGATACTTTTGTCAAAATTTGGGCCAATATTTTAGTTATTTTAAAACGGGCTGCAAGCAGTGCCCTCAAGAACGGCTCTGGGTACAATATATTATCTCAAAACATGCCAAATAATGCTAATGGTAACAAAGCTATTCAGCTTCTCTTTGCCACAACAAATTTGAATGTCATGCACTTTTCAAACAAAATCCTAAAATCTGTCAAAATTTTCAATTTAAGTGTGGCCTAGCTATATAGGTAATTACAAATTTTCAAACACATGAAACACGATTCTGACCCGTAATTATACGAATCGGCGGCAGTCTCTCTCCCTCATGTGGCTAGAAGAAGGAATAAGTCTGTCAAGGAGAGCGATAAATCTTTATATTTTATTCATCTTATGGCTATACAATGCAGAAACGACTCAACTTTAGTGTTCACTCGCAACAAATATATATATGAAATTTTATATCATTACAAGACCAGTCATCAATATCACTAATATAATTAAGTACTCGGTATGTTGAAGACTATCTTGTAGCGAGCTATCGATATATGTGTGTGATCAACGTGACCAGATTAACTTCAGCCATGATCACACGATCATCGATGAGTGTATATAGAGACAGACACACACGTGAAGAAACGTGGAACACAAGGATGTTTAGTATATATGTTCCTCCTGTAATTTGAGGAAAGACCTAGCTAATAGTGAGATGTGATGGAGTCTAAGAGAGAAAGAAAGAGGTTTTGGTCGCAAGGAATGGTGAGGCCTCTCTCATGCCTAAACCCGAACTCTTCCTCCGCTTCTTGCAGCATCATCTGGAACGTTGGATGATTAAGGAATGTGATTGGGATCACGTGGCGTTCTCTGTATTGTCCCACGTAGACAGCGAAGTGTCCCTTCCTGGGCACGTCTTCTTTGCCTTTCTTCAAGAAACTTGAGCATCTCTTCAGCATCTGTTTTAATGGTGTTGCTCCTCTTTCTGTCTTCGTTTCACTTGCTCTCATTATATACTGTATATAGAGTCTCATTGTTCATCAATATTAAGAAATGGAAATGGCTACAATTTTTTTTTTTATCTTTCTATTGACTCCGAGAGAGTAACAATTAGCATGTGTATTTATAAGGAGATCTAGCAAGCGATAATGACACGGCAAGGAAAACAACAACAAGGAACACACGACACGAAGTCGTTTAATGAGAAAGAAAAACAACAAAACGTTGGTAAATGTAACAAAAAACGACACGAAGTCGTTTAATGAGAAAGAAAAACAACAAAACGTTGGTAAATGTAACAAAAAACGACACGAAGTCGTTTCCTTAGGTAACGCATGGCAAGCAATATTTCTGATTATGGGCCGTACTTGCTGGCCGGAAGAAGACGTTCATAAAAAATGAAAAAAAAACATTTGACATGGAACAAAATTTAGTATTTAGTATTTACTTACATCACGACAAGAACAATGTAACAAAATTAAGTTGAAGGATTCCACAAAATAGGGAGAATTAATTTTGGTGATATTATTTGGAATTTGTAAAAGCACACACATTGTAAACGCAAGATAAGGATCGCTAAAGTGGTTAACTTGACCGGTTTCTTGCAAAGAGCCAAGAAGCCAATGGAACCAGTGGCTTCATCTTCTTCGTCTGCTTCTTCACCATAGCCTGGTTCTTCTTCTCCTCTTTGCTCTCCATGACCTTCGTTAGCAATGGTGGATTGGCAAACTTCACGGAACGCCTCCTCTCCAGACGATCCTCATCTCCAATATACACTTTATCTTGATCATCAAACCGGTTCATCTTGATCTCGGTTATGATATCCGGTTCAATAACCGTGGACTGCTCAATGAATTTGAGGTCGTCTTCGACTTGAGGGTGTTCTGAGAATTTTCTTACCGAGTGCTTAAGCTTCTCCTTGGTGGTTTCAAGCTCTTGTGTGAGGGTTTCGAGAAGCTGAGACAAAACCTTGTTCTCTTCTTCAGCTTTCTTCAAACTCTCCTTTGCTTCATCCAGCTCATCTTCTATGCTTTTGCTTCTCACAACCACATTATTTACTCCGTTATCTCCATTGTTTCTCTAACCACACGGTCGGAAAAAATAATTGCAACAAAGTTAATAATCACATATTCACATGTATAAAAACATGCATTTATATGAACTATAGATTGTTTACCTCTGCGGCGGATTTGTGAATGTAATTATCTCCGAGAAGAATTCTCTCGCCAAAGAGAGTGACGGCTTCTTTAACAGACCGGAAAGGAGCTCCCGTCTCGATCTCGGCGCGAACCATTGCAAGATATCAAGGGACGTTGTGTTGCTTTGGTTGTATGAATTGTGGTCCATGTCATGACGAACCACATCAGCTTTTTATAATGAAATGAATCAACCTTCCTTCTCAATAAGATTGCAACTGTTGGTTGTTGTTGCTAAAACTAAACGGATGGTGGCTAATCAGATTAGAGTATAAATGTATAATTGACCACGTTATGATTTAGATTATGTGATGGTTTCCACCATATAATAGTCATTTTATTTTCAAAATGTAACATCATCAGCTTGCTTTTTTATTTTATTTAGAAACTGTTTAAATAGTTGAAAATGTCTTGACGTTTACTTCACACAAGATATAACTTTGGGTAAATAGAACAAGTAGAGAGAGGTTCGTTGGAACGTCCTTTAATCTTTTTCATGTGTTCTGTTAGTTTTTTCTCACTTGATCTCAAGTTGACAACGACATTTCTCCAATTTGTTTCATTAATGGGCCTTTATTGGGCTAAAAATATAAAATAACTGTGTTCAAATCACTCTCTCGTGACCCATTACAAAGCAGCCCAACACCAAAATGTAGGGGAAAAATCAAAGAGTAGAAGAAGATTCTTCTTCTTGCTCTTCATCAGCAGCAAACCTCACATGCTTTCCTCTGGGAGTAGGAATCCCTCTCAAGCGAAGAACTTCTTGGGCCTCAACAATCTCTTCATCTTCACCGTTGTACACAAATCTGCTATGTTTCCCTGCAAATTCAGCTTGAGTCTTCACCACACTCATCTTCTTCATCCCTTCACACAACTCATCAACATCTCCTTCTCCTTCTTCTTCTTCCCATAATGCTGACTTCTCCGTGAAGTCAGGAAACAACGAACGACTCACGCTCATACACTCTTCTTCTTCTTCTTCCTCCTCTTCAAATATCTCACTCCCCTTCCAAGTCCCAGTAACGTAGCTCACTTGAGATGGCCTCAAGTGTCCCGCAACAACCGGAGACGCGATCTTGATCTGGACTTCCTCATCATCAACCGAGAAATTGGGAAACTGGGGAGTGTTTGCTGGAGTTGGGGCGAGAAGTCTCATCGGGGAAGTGACGAGGTGGATGAAAGGGAGAGACTTCATTGAATGGATAAGCTCTGCTCCTTCTTCGACCTTCTGGAGTAGGTTTTTGACTTGGCCTCTCAAAAGGGCTTCACCAGATCCAGGCGTGCTCTTGATCCTGCTGTTGTTCTTCCTCTTAGACGTGAACCCTGAAGGTGGAGTCTGCATCGCTAAGCCCACGATTGGTGAGTCGTTGGTTATGTCGATCAGCGCAGATCTGTCTTCTTGCGCCTTCACGCTCTTTCTTTGGCCGATGCTCGAATCCTCTGTTTTTTCTGCGACGAAATTGGAGGAGAAAACGGTTAGATTCAGAAAGAAGATGATGAAATCAGGATCAGATTAAGACGAATCAAGAATGAAAGAAACTACAAGAAGCGAAAGAAGGAACATACTTGATGAAAAGGGGATTTTGAAGTCGGAAGCAGAGTTGTTGATTGCAGAGGCGGTCTGCGATCTGGTAACTCTTCTTGTTGATAACGATGATGATGGAGTCTCCATTTTTGAATTCCGATCTCTTTGTAACACACAACAACACGAATTCGCTGAATCGAAAGAGTTTCTTTGGAAATCAGTCTCGATTCCGATTATCTGAGATTTGCAGGAGAGAATGAGAAAGATGGAGAAAAAATGTGTGAATAAGCTCGCAGTATTATAGGTACGGGAAAAAGGTGACCGTTGGATTGATTTTCGAATAAAACTAGCCGTTGTGGCTCCTCTCTGTCACTAGCCGTTGGGTCCTTTCTCTCATGGAAAGTAGCCGCCGTCTTAGGGTTGACGACTGTCCTGTATGGGCCTTTGACGAGCTTACAACTAATGGCCCAGCCCGTAACCTGTTCGAGCAATAATTAAAAAAAAAAACGCATTTCTACTAATTTTATGGTTTTATCTCAAGTACAAATGTGAGTCGAATTTATATGTTGTGATGTTTCCAAATTATCGTGTACAGTATGTATTAATTCTGAACTACAGCTCACAATTTAAAGAAAAAATAAAAGTTTATTTCTCAAGTCAATGGGATGAAATTAATAAACAACGCAAAGATGGGGACTGCGCATTTTAATGCAATCTGGCGCGTACCAGAAGTAGTATTTCCTACGTGGCTTGTCCATCGACCATAACCAATTTTAAGACGTGGCTTTCTATACACCGTTAAAACCGTAGAGCTTTATAGTTACCATATTTGTCAACTGTTAAACGTCCATATCATGATATAATGTGATACGTTGGAATGTAGCCAACAAATAACAAATACAAGTAAAATACTATTTCTGAAATGAAAAATAAAGTAAAGATGCAGTTAGTTGAGTAACTTGTGGTGGTGTTCTAGAAAGAAGAAGAAGAGAGAGTAGTTAAGTAGTATGGTGGTAGGTAGCGAACGACCGACCTCTTCGTTAGTCAGTCATCACAAGCTTTGAAAGGTTTCTCAGCTACCACTCTCTCTCCTTATATATTTCATTACCTCTCTTCTCTCTCTTTTTAACTTAATTCTTTTTAATATAAAATGGCTCCAGGAACTCTCACTGAGCTCGCCGGAGAGTCTAAGCTCAACTCTAAATTCGTCCGTGACGAGGATGAACGCCCCAAGGTCGCCTACAACGTGTTTAGCGACGAGATCCCGGTGATATCTCTCTCCGGGATTGACGATGTCGGTGGGAAAAGGGAAGAGATCTGTCGTCAGATCGTCGAGGCTTGCGAGAATTGGGGCATTTTCCAGGTGGTTGATCACGGCGTTGATACTAGTCTTGTGGCGGATATGACTCGTCTTGCTCGCGACTTCTTCGCTTTACCTCCGGAAGATAAGCTCCGGTTCGACATGTCCGGTGGTAAGAAAGGAGGTTTCATCGTCTCTAGTCACCTCCAGGTAAAGCCATCACAATCTGTTTCTTTTTTCTTGCTTTAAATCAAGAAATACTAAATAAACATTAGAAAATGTAGGGAGAGGCTGTGCAAGATTGGAGAGAGATCGTGACGTACTTCTCGTACCCGGTGAGAAACAGAGACTACTCACGGTGGCCGGATAAGCCCGAAGGATGGGTGAAAGTGACGGAGGAGTACAGCGGAAAGCTGATGGGTTTGGCTTGTAAGCTTCTTGAGGTTTTGTCTGAAGCTATGGATCTTGAGAAAGAGGCACTCACTAATGCTTGTGTCGATATGGACCAAAAGATTGTTGTTAACTATTACCCGAAATGCCCTCAGCCTGATCTAACCCTTGGACTCAAACGCCACACTGACCCTGGAACCATCACTCTGCTGCTCCAAGACCAAGTTGGTGGGTTACAAGCCACTAGGGACAATGGCAAGACTTGGATCACGGTGCAGCCTGTTGAAGGAGCTTTTGTCGTCAATCTTGGCGATCACGGCCACGTCAGTACTTTCTATCACTCTGTTTTTTTTTCTTTTGTTTTTTTATCTGTTTGTAGTATTGACTTGGTCAAACTTATTGCATATGTCTTGAAGTATTTGAGCAACGGGAGGTTCAAGAACGCGGATCATCAGGCGGTGGTGAACTCAAACTCGAGCAGACTTTCCATAGCTACTTTCCAGAATCCGGCGCCGGATGCCACCGTGTATCCGCTTCAAGTGAGAGAAGGAGAGAAGCCGATCTTGGAGGAGCCAATCACTTTTGCGGAGATGTATAAGAGAAAGATGGGGAGAGATCTTGAGCTGGCTCGCCTCAAGAAGCTTGCCAAAGAAGCAAATGACCTTAAGGAAACTGCTGCGAAGCCTATCGATCAAATCTTTGCTTAGAATCCTTGTTGCTCCATTGCTTTTGTGTTTGTTTGGTTCTGTTTTGTGAGTTGGTTCTGAAAGTTATGGTATGTTTGGTGTGTATGTCTATGACGTAAACATTGTAAAAATGCCGCATTTGGGTTTATGTTAAAGGCATTAATAAATAATAATTAATTAATACATTAATCCTATAATAACTATCTATATTTAATTATTTATTAGTGATGGACTAATTCTCATTGGTAAACTTTATACAATTGAACTTAACAGCTATCAATATCAAGAAAGTTAGTTCATATTTTCGGTTCAAGTGTTGTTATTGCTTTTATCGACGGTTAAACCGGCGGGAGGACAATTTAAATAAATTAATTAAATATAGTCTAAACGCAACGTGTCTCCGTCTTAACCATTAAGGAAACTTTCCTTGATAATTGAAATTGAAATTCATTTCCCTTTTTCAATTTCCGATATTTCCTCTTTCCAAGTCATTTTGTGCTCCAATCGACGACGCGGCGGAGATGAATCCTTCTCACGGTGGCGACGGGAAGCAGCGACCGGCGATGTATCCGGAAATTGATCAATCCACCCCTGATAATCCTTTTGCTCAGATGAATCCTCACGCCGCTCCTTCCCCTCATCCCTATCCTACTCTCTCCTCGCACAATATCGGGCACAATCTATTCGCAGACCACGGAGATGCATCATCCAACGACCATTCACCGTCTGCTCCACCGCAGGCGACGGAGGAGGTTCTCATCCGTGTCCCCGGCGCCATTCTCAACCTTATCGACAAATCCTACAGCGTGGAGCTCGCGTGCGGCGATCTGACCATCGTTCGAATCGTCCAGGGTCAGAACATCGTCGCCGTTCTGGCCAACGTCGCGGATGAGATTCAATGGCCGCTGATTAAGACGGAGGTGGCGACGAAGGTTGATGGATCGCACTATTTCTTCTCAGTCCATCCGCCGAAGGAAAAGGGTCACGGATCTGGGTCCGATTCAGACGATGAGAAACAGGGGAAAAAGAGTAATCCGAAATCGGAGGATGAAATTCTCAATTACGGATTGACCATTGCTTCGAAAGGGCAAGAGAACGTATTGCTTGTGCTCGATCAGGTTTTACGAGACTATTGCTGTTTCACGGAGCAGAGAATGTCTCAAATGGCGAAGGAGACGGGAGAGGAGGTGCTGGGAAACTCCATGGCTGCAGCGACTTCGCCGGAGGAGCTTAAGGGTGAGAGAAAAGACATTGTGGAGGGTCAATGTGCGGCGTACTGGACCACACTCGCGCCTAACATCGAGGACTACAGTAGCAAGACTGCCAAAATGATAGCTTCGGGGTCGGGTCAGGTGATCAAGGGGATACTTTGGTGTGGGGATGTCACCGTGGAGAGACTCAAGAGGGGCAATGAGGTCATGAAGAACAGGCTGAGTCGTGCTGAGAAGGAGAAGAACGTGAGCCCCGAGACATTGAGGAGAATCAAGCGGTATGGTGATACTTAGTACCATGAGAATCTACTAGGAAATGTAGTCTTATTTGTTTCATGCTCATTTAAAAACTGACTAGTAAGAGATGATTTTGCTTGCGGAAGATCAATTCTTTGATAACTGATGAGAATTTCTTGCTTAAAGATGTTTATTCATGGTAGTATTTCTTGAATTAATCGCTTATGTGGCTTTGCTAATCTCCTCTATTGCGGATTCTATGGAAAGGGTTAAGAGAGTGACACAAATGACGGAGAAAGTGGCGACTGGTGTTCTTTCCGGTGTTGTCAAAGTCTCGGGATATATCACAGGTTCAGTGGCAAACTCAAAAGCTGGAAAAAAGTTTCTTGGCCTCCTGCCTGGAGAGATTCTTCTCGCATCCCTCGATGGATTTAGTAAGTAACTTCTTGCTTTTGGTTCCCCAAAATATTATTATCCATGAGTTGTTTTGCTTTCTTTCATCTTCCCAGCATGTACAATCATGATTGTTTATTAATGACCTTGTCTTCTGTGTTTTACTTGCTGCAGGCAAGATCTGTGATGCTGTTGAGGTAGCTGGGAAAAACGTCATGTCGACTTCATCAACTGTCACAACAGAACTCGTTGATCACAAGTATTGTTCTTCACTGTCATATGGAAAACAATCACATATCTCAGAAATATTTATCTCCAGGAAATGATCAAAGTTTGCCTTAAAATGTTAAAGAAACCTTACTGTGGGATTTGCAGGTATGGCACGAAAGCAGCAGAGGCTACGAACGAAGGGCTAGACGCAGCAGGACATGCTTTTGGAACCGCATGGGTTGCTTTTAAGATCCGAAAGGCATTCAACCCCAAAAGTGTCTTAAAGCCTTCCGCATTGGCCAAGTCTGCTGTTGCTGATTTGAAGGCTAAGAAAGCCTCCAAGTAACAAGCCCTTGCTTCCATTTCTCATCAATATTTGAATTTAGTATTTATTTTCGGGAAAAGTATATGATGATATTTACTGCTGTACAACTCTGTAATTTAGGTATTAATATCGTGTAAAGATAAAGATAAAGATAAAGATTATCATTGGAGAATAACATTCGAAACATTATTTTAAATATGTGCTACACACTTTAAAATAAAAAACTGCTCTTTGAGATGCTCTAGTAATTCGAATCGGGTACAAGAAGGGGCGGGCTAAGTCTTACTTGGGCTGTAAATAATGATGTATAGAAATGGCGTGGAGTGGAGAAAACCCAAAATCGACCAAAACCATCATCCATCCGTCCATCAATCAATCAATCAGCCGTTCGCTTCCGATGGCGCCGCGGCTGCATGTGGTGGTGATGGGAACAAAAGAAATTAGGGAGAGGAATGCGCGTAGCTGGGCCAGGTATAGGGAAATACTGACGAAATACGAGGTAATATATGATTTCATATACCAAGTTTACATAAATTTGTTAGTGAACTTATTCTTGGATCACAATCCTTCTTTGGACAATTGAATCAATCACTTCTTCTTGGGTTTCGACTAGTATTTGACTCGCTCTCTCGAGTCTTAGGGGTTCCGTGCATGTTGTTATCAACCAGGAGGATGGAATATAGCACTGAGAGCACACCGATGTAGTCGGAAATCTCCATGAACTTGGTCCGCCTTTATGCCAAGATGGGACTTCATATGTACAATCTTCTCCAGGGGACACACTTGAAGCTTCTTTTCGTAAAGAAATACAACAAGTCCGAGAGTGGTAGCGTTGTTCTTTTTTCATACTACATGACTTGTAGAGTCAAGGATCCAACGCCCGGTAGTTCGGTTCGAAATTTTCAGCTCATGAAGAAGAATACCAGAGATTCGATTTGACATGCAGTCTTGCTAGATTTAAAGGTCAATATATTTTGTTATTGCCTCGGACAACAACGTGATAGTCTCAAATTTAAATTGCCGAGTTAATATTTGTCTAGGGAAAACCAATGGTGGTGAAAGTGAGGAAGAGGAAGTCTGCTATTGGGGAAAATACGAGGAAGACAACATGTTGGGTGACAACGACCTCAGCGAATTCATGCCTGAGTTGCCCTTTGAGGATCCTTTCAAGGATGATACAAACGGATTTTACATGGTATAATTGATTTTGAGAACCACTGAATTTTTGGATAACAACTGAACTAGTAGTGATGTATACTTTATGGACATTTTAGGAAAATATATAACAAGCCTTGTTTCCATTTCTCATATATATTTGAATTTAGTATATTTTTACTGCTGTACAACTCTGTATTTTAGTTTCCTGTGTGTACTGTGATTTTTATGTAAACTGTATTTAAACCAGATTAATTGGAATATAAATCACAAGACATTTTATCGTTGTACAATTTTTGTGTTCAAATAAATAATCTCGTTAGTTATCAATAATTTTAAGTTCCTTACATGATCATTAAATCATATTCTGATTCATACAACTTTTTCAATACTATTCAATTTTTAACTTATCATCATCATCAACATGGTTTGTTTATTGCTGGTTCCAAATTTTTATTTTAGATATCTCATATGTGGGTTTTTGTTTGTCTTTTGGGTTTGTTTTTCTTTTGGATGTGAGCAAATCTATGATTTATATTGAGAAAATGACGTGAAGAAGAAATTGTGATTTAACTTGCTTATAATATTTAAGAAATTAAGAATACACTTATTACCACACTAACAAACAATTTGTTACCACATTATCACAAACTGTGCTAAATACTTGATTTTTACCAAATACTAGATTTTTACCTATCCCAAAAAAAGTGTTATCACATGATTCACATTCGAACATAGATTCTTGTTCCGGTAACAAACTCACAAATTATTACCACCCTTACAAACAATTTGCATTATGCCATTATCTTACACATTGTTACCATGCTGACAAACACGATTTGTTACTCCGCTAACGAAACGTTAAAAGTTGGTAGAACTTTGGGCCTGTAGCTAATTTTGGGCCCACTACATAAACTGAATCATTCTGATTGTTAACGTGATCCTGTCCGCAGATGATCTAATCAGAGCTGGGCATCTAACTTGTCGCCTAAGTTGGAATCGCTTTTTGTTCACAGTAACAAAACGAAAGAGAAGACAAGAGAAGGAGAAAAGGTGAGAGATGGCGAGATATGATCGAGCAATCACAGTGTTTTCCCCCGACGGTCACCTTTTCCAGGTAGAGTATGCCCTTGAAGCTGTCCGGAAGGGTAACGCCGCCGTCGGAGTCCGCGGTGCCGATACTGTCGTCCTCGCCGTCGAGAAGAAATCCACCCCTAAGCTCCAGGATTCCAGGTATAGTTCCGATCTCTGCCTATACACGCTGGTTAAGCCGGATTTTGCCCATTCGCTTTAATTTCCGCACTTCAGTTTCCAGCTTTTTCATTTTATTTCACATCGATCGCCTGATTTGCACAATTTCTACTTTTCTAATCAATTTTGAAACCTTGATGTTGGGTTTCGTCATCAATTCGTAACTGGGAATCTCGGAGTGTTAGATTGTAGAATCGTAGCTGATCCCTAGTTAGGAGTGTGGAAAATGAACTTTGCTCCTCATCTGTGAACAATTGTGTTTCTGTTTAGTACACGTTTTGGTTATAAACCTGCAGCTTGATCATTCCCCAGTATCAATTTTACATGAAATTCCTTAACCTGAGAGTTGAATTGTGGTGATTAAGCTCTTTCTCTAATAGATACAAGTTTTATACAAGATTTACAGGACATGTAGGATCTGCTTTTATTTTCTTTCAATCCCATCAGTTTTTGATAAATATTTTGTTGCTCACAGATCAGCCAGAAAGATTGTGAGCCTTGACAATCACATTGCATTGGCCTGTGCTGGGCTGAAGGCAGATGCTCGAGTCCTGATAAACAAAGCGAGGATAGAGTGTCAAAGCCACAGGCTTACGTTGGAGGACCCTGTGACTGTTGAGTACATCACGCGGTACATAGCAGGGCTTCAACAGAAGTATACTCAGAGTGGTGGTGTGAGGCCTTTTGGTCTTTCCACTCTTATTGTTGGTTTTGACCCCTACACTCGTATACCATATCTTTATCAGACTGATCCATCTGGTACTTTCTCTGCTTGGAAAGCTAATGCCACCGGAAGAAACTCTAACTCAATTAGGGAGTTTCTGGAGAAGAATTATAAAGAAAGCTCTGGCCCAGAAACTGTGAAGCTTGCTATCCGTGCTCTGCTCGAGGTTAGTTTAATCTGTCCTTTAACTAAACCAAGTATTTTTCTTTTAAGATATTACCGGTTGCTCTGTTACTAAACTTGACAACGAGATCATACCTGTTAGATCCTTGCTAGCCTAAGCCGGTCATTTTGTGAGCAATATGCAAGACTTAGAAAGAGGCACTTGTATATTCTTGAAAGTTGGCTTTAGGTTGGAGGCAAAGCTAACAAAAGGTCACAGTGTTAGGGAATGCTAAAAGTCCTTGAAATATAGAAGATGTTTGATGAGCTTACTTGGCTTTGCATTTTCTAGGTAGTTGAGAGCGGAGGAAAGAACATTGAGGTTGCTGTAATGACACGTGAGGAAGGTGGTCTGAGGCAGCTAGAGGAAGCTGAAATCGATGCTATTGTGGCTGAAATCGAAGCAGAGAAAGCTGCTGCAGAAGCGGCCAAGAAAGGCCCTTCAAAGGAAACATGAACGAGATCTTATTGTAGCGGTCTTAGGATTCTGAGATGTAACTTTGTTTCAATGGCTGATATTTGAGGTTGAATAGAAAATATGGATTGCGTGAAATAAGATTTGTTGGATTACTAGCCTATTTAACATTCTTGCTAGATAAATCTTGATTAACAAGTTTAAGCAGAGTACCATATTTAACCATGAGAAAATAGCTGTTCATTATAATTGTTGTCAGAGAATGTTTTCTGGTTAATTACACATAAATGTGGAACTTTTCATGATAATGCTGATTAATCAAACTCGGACAAGTTAATTCATCCATTGAGTCGAGCTTGCAACAAATTCTTTAAATGGAATAGTTGGTTATCACGTCAGTCTAACACACTGAATGTCTCCGGTTCGAACCCGGGCGAAGCCAAAATAATTTTTAGAATCTATTTTGCAAGTCTTCAGTTATCACGTCAGTCTAACACACTGAATGTCTCCGGTTCGAACCCGGGCGAAGCCAAAATAATTTTTAGAATCTATTTTGCAAGTCTTCAGTATAAAAAAGGTGAATCGCCGTTGCCGGGGATCGAACCCGGGTCACCCGCGTGACAGGCGGGAATACTTACCACTATACTACAACGACTTTGTTGTTGAATGTTGGAAATACAAATATATTTATTATGATAGTAGTTTTTGATTCAATTAGTTAATAATACCAACTATTTCCTCTTGGCCTCCTTGGGTTTTTGAGTAGAAGAGAAAAATTTAGCGGCGCCGCTCTCTCTATCTAGTTTCAGGTAAAGCTTCTCCAGATTTCCCCTTACATCAGTACTTGCTTTCGCATCGTCCCTCTGTGTATTGATTGCTTTATAAACTCTTAAGTGTTATCCTGGGTTTTTTTCCGTCTAGAATTTCATTCAGAATAACACTAATTTGAGAAATTTATCTTTCATCGGCCAGGCTAAATCAGAGTAGAAAAGGGGTAATCACTTTGAGGTGTAAAGGATGAAGCTTGACGTGAATGTTTTGAGGTATTTATCGAAGGATGATTTCCGGGTTCTCACTGCGGTCGAGCTGGGAATGCGAAATGTCAGTGTTCTTCTCTATTCCCTTTAGTTCTGGAATTGGAATTTAGGGTTTACTTCATTATTTTTTTTCCTGATAATATTCTGTTCTTCGTGTTTTGCAGCACGAGATTGTTCCCGCTGAGCTCGTAACGCGCATTGCTGATCTAAAGTATGCCCCTTTTTTTTATATTAAAGCTCTCTGCTTAGTTTTGATAAAACATGCTGTGTAATTTGTATACCTGTTATATCCACAGACATGGTGGCACATACAAGGTCCTGAAGAACTTGCTCAAGTATAAGCTTTTGCATCACGACAGCTCTAAATGTGAGTTTTTTTTTTTTTTTTTTTTTTATCTCCAAAGGCATTAGTAACTCCTCTGCTTGGCTGTCTTACAAATTCGGCTATTGTTTTTTTAATTCATCTAGATGACGGATTCCGACTCACCTATCTGGGTTACGACTTTCTTGCCATTAAAACATTGGTCAACCGTGGTGTATTTACCGGTGTTGGTCGTCAGATTGGGGTTGGTAAAGAGTCAGGTAAGTCTTTTACCTATTGGTTTTGATCCATTTGATGCGTTGAAGAGATACTTTTCGGTGGCTGACTGATATACCTCTTGTTTATGGATTCTTTGCATTGTGATAGACATTTTTGAGGTTGCTCAAGAAGATGGAACTATTCTGGCAATGAAGTTACATAGACTAGGGAGAACCTCCTTTAGGGCTGTCAAAAATAAGCGTGACTATTTGAGGCATCGCAGTAGTTTCAGTTGGTTGTATCTCTCCCGTCTCGCTGCTCTCAAGGAATTTGCTTTTATGAAGGTTATTTTCTTGCTCCATTAATGTGACACTACTATTGTGAGTCTATCATCTTTTATTATATATGGCCTAATGTTTGTTTGGCTTCTGGTTGAGCAGGCTTTGCAAGAGCATGACTTTCCGGTTCCAAAAGCTATTGA
This sequence comes from Microthlaspi erraticum, assembly GCA_902728155.2. Lineage (NCBI taxonomy): Eukaryota > Viridiplantae > Streptophyta > Magnoliopsida > Brassicales > Brassicaceae > Microthlaspi > Microthlaspi erraticum. Next base: position 723,498 of record CACVBM020000444.1, on the reverse strand, counting down.
CTGCAATAGGCACTGTGTTATCATGTCCCTTGTGCCGGGATACCCCATGTAAGGATCTACCTTCATATTCACACTAGGAAAAAACGTTATTATGTTATACCGCTCTGTTAGTCTTAGGCATCATCTACTGATGCTGTTTGGTTGAATTTTTGAATTTATGCATTGGACTCGAGATTCCTTAGACGTTTATCCATTTGCTTCACCACTCACTAAGAAACAGTAATAACCTTGCGTCTGTGAATAACATCTTTCACATTTTCATTTATGACAGGGTTCAGGTGAAAGAATTACAGAACCCTGAGACAATTTTCGAGAAGATTATTGGCATTGTTGTACGTTTGGCTGAGCATGGTCTTATTCATTGTGACTTCAACGAATTCAACATCATGGTGAGATACTTAGATTTTTCCAGTTGTTTAATGCGGAAATCTGCATGCATGTATTTGAAGCTGCCTGTTATATGACTTAATTAATACTTCTGTAATCATGCGAGCTTTCTTCCTCTGCTTACTAATAATTTTCATTGACACCTTTTGTTTATGTATGTGTATCTTAGATTGATGATGAAGAGAAGATTACGATGATTGACTTTCCACAAATGGTATCTGTTTCACACCAAAACGCACAGATGTATGCCATGTCTCATCTCTGGATCATACCTCAGTCCTCTTTTTTCATTTTCCATGCTGTGCTCTTAGTTTGTTTATGAATTTGTCTTTCAGGTACTTTGACCGTGATATCGAATGCATCTTCAAGTTTTTCAGAAAAAGGTTAGTTAACAAAGGACTTGTTTGAATTATATATCATTTGATCACAATACCTGGCAGTAAATAATCTCATCCTTAAATTCTCCTTTTGCTTGAACTCTGGTCCTTTCTTCAAGATTTAATATGACTTTCCGAGAAGATAGAGATGAGACAGAGGTGGAAGTGGATGAGAACAGCAGACCATCTTTCTATGATATAAGTAAAGATGCTAATGCTTTGGATAGAGATCTAGAAGCTAGTGGTTTCACAAAAAAAGAGCAGAATCACCTCGATAGGGTATGTGATCCTATGACCTTAGCAATAACACTACTCTTTTTTTTTTCTCTCCTGTCCAACAGCACTTCTTGAATAAAACTTCTTATCTATCTGTTGTTTTTGTAGTAAATAAATTTATATATAACCGATTGTTTCTTAAGGTATTGCGTATATACTTTGAGCTTTAGGTGGCCTTGTGTTATATTTTGTAGCACTAGTCTCTCTCTCTGGTTTTGTTTCTCATTCCTTTATCTTAATGGAATATAAAATGATGGTGATGTGGTTTCTGTTTTGTGTAGTTTATTGAAGGCGGGCAGGAGAAGAGTAAAGATTCTGATGAGAACGAGGAATCTGATGATGAAGAGCAGACTTGTGAGTCAAACGAAGAAGAAAACCTGAATGAAATGACGTCATTAGAGCTGCAAGGGAAGGTATAAGAATTTCCAAGTTGTTCATATAACTAAAAATAGCCTGAGTGGAGATGTTTTTCTGCTTATTTTGCGCATCCTCCTCGAGCTTACATTGTTTGCTTGGCATGATATAGGAACAGAACAATTCTGATGGTGCTGAGTTGGATGATACTGAGAAAGGTGAAAGCAGTGGAGATAAAGATGAAGATGAAAGCGATGAGGTAAGTTTCTTCTGCGTTGTGGTAACACATAGACTATGAGTTCATCGGAATCAAGCACTTAAAACAAAAGTATTGATGTTCCTTCGTTTGTGCAGGAGGTGAAAAACAATGATCCAGATCTGGAGAAGAAACTGGAGAAACAAAGACGCAGAGCCATGGCTGATGCCAAGGGACGTAGAAAGTCGCAGTCTTCAAGAAACACATACAAAGACAAAGGAAGAGGCCGTTCCCAACACTCCAAGGTCCACAACGACTGGTGAAAACTTTCTTTACAGCAAATTTTGATACACAAAACAAAACTGAGCAAGATATTGTGGGCTTAATGGGCCATACAATTATGTAAACGGGCCGAAAATGGTGTCACCGGTGAATTTTGCTTATTTGGTTGAGATTCCATAATGGATATGTTTCTGTTTTTAGTTTTCTGACAACGGATATCTTTCTTAATAAATCAATCTCGATTCTCAAATGATATTTTTGTCCAAATTTGTTAGATTTTGTTTTAGAGGGGCAAAAACAGAAACTACATGAAAGTCAAGGGAGTAGATGAGAAATACGCTCCCCCTCAATAAACGGAATTAGAAAGAAAAAAAATTAGGAAATAAAACGCAACGGCTAGTGACCTCAACGGTCGAAATTTTTTAAACCTTTTTATAATTCCGATTCCGATCTCTCTCTCAAGCCGTCTTCTTAAACCTCGACCTCTTTCTCACATCACTCTTTCTCTGAGATTCCATTTTCGCGATTCCATTTCTCTTCTTCTCCACTCAGTCCAAAGATGATGAAAGATGTGTTCAGACCGACCAAATCCGCTCCGAGTTCTCCTGCAAAGCCACTCGGTATCTCCCGCACTCGCTCTGAATCGTTTCATGCCATCCACAAAGTCCCTATCGGAGACAGTCCTTACGTCAGGGCCAAAAATGTTCAGGTGATTAGAAATAACTATCATTTCTGTAGATCTGGATTTGGTTTTGCATTTTGCTGTTTATCTGATTGGTTGTTTTGCGATTTGATTATTATGGATTCAGTTGGTGGAGAAGGATCCAGAGAGAGCGATTCCTCTGTTTTGGTCCGCCATTAATGCCGGAGACAGAGTAGACAGTGCTCTGAAAGATATGGCCATTGTGATGAAGCAGCAAGATCGCGCTGAAGAGGCAATCGAAGCCATTAAGTCTCTCAGAGTCAGGTGTTCAGATCAAGCCCAGGAATCACTTGACAACATCCTCCTAGATCTCTACAAGGTCCTTACTTTAACACAAAGATCCCATTTTTCCTCTGTTTTCGTTTTAGCAATTGGTTAAATTTGTATTGAGATTGGATTGATTGTTGTTGCAGAGATGTGGGAGATTAGATGACCAGATTGGACTTTTGAAACACAAACTCTTCTTGATTCAAAAAGGTCTCGCCTTTAACGGTAAACGAACCAAAACCGCTAGATCTCAAGGGAAGAAATTTCAAGTCTCTGTAGAACAAGAAGCCACTAGGCTATTGGTAAGCAGCAAATTTCGAAACTTTATGCATAACTCTGTACCCAAATTGCCAAAATTGTGTGATTCTAATTTGTATGTTGATTGGTTTCGAAAACAGGGGAACTTGGGATGGGCGTTGATGCAAAGAGACAACTTTGTGGAAGCAGAAGATGCATACAGGAGAGCTCTATCAATCGCACCAGACAACAACAAGATGTGTAACCTCGGGATCTGTCTGATGAAGCAAGGAAGGATCGATGAGGCTAAAGAGACATTACGGCGTGTGAAGCCAGCTGTGGTTGATGGTCCCAGAGGTGTGGATTCTCATCTGAAAGCGTACGAGAGAGCGCAACAGATGCTCAACGATCTTGGATCCGAGATGATGAGAAGAGGAGGGGATGATAAAGTCGAGCAGAGGAGGCTGTTCGATGCGATGTTCGGGTCTTCCTCTATATGGCAGCCTCAGCCTTGTAGAGAGCAGAACGTGAAGGCTGCTGCTAAACCGAAGCCGGATTTGAGTAGTGATGGATACGGTGACGAGAACGTGAAGAGGAATGTGAATGTGAATGTGAATGTAGTAAACCCGTTAAGGGTTGATGCGAAACCGTTCTTCTCTTCGAAGTTGACGACCATCAATAATGAGAAGCTGAAGAGGACGAGATCGTCGAGCCAAACGATGGGGATGTTGGAATGTGGTGGTGGTGATGGTGGTGAGGGAGAGACAAGCGCGAAGAGAAGGTTGTCGATGGAGAAGAGAGCGAAAGACTGTGGATTACCGGATAACAAGGAGTTTGAAGAAGCGATGATAATGGCTGTTTTGGGGACAGAGAAGACGAAAGTGGTGGAACAGAAGAGGCTTAGGGTTTTTCAGGATATCACTTTGTCCTCCCTTAGCCCTAGAGCTTGACTTATCTCAAACGAGAAGAGTCTCTAACCAAAATCTATCTACGATTAATAATTTCTAATTTATTCTAGTTCTACTGTGGGTGATGCCAAAAGGAGATGAGCTCTTATTCTCCATGGTGATTTTAATTTTATTAATGTTTTTGTCAGCTTAAAGTTGCTACATTTTTATTGTTCACAATTATTGTCATTGACCAATAATGAAAGTTGGAAGTTATGTTATTTGCCATTCTACAAGAGGTTGCAGTTAATAATAATACAATTATTTTTGCTGTTTACAAGAACTAACGAGAGAGACAAAAGAGGAAAATTTGAGAAGAGCATAGTTAATGCTCCATTCTTTCATCATTTTGATCTCTTGTTCATCATTGATCTAATTCTTGCCCTTCGAAATTCGTTTCAACACTCAACATTTGTGGTTAAGTTTTTCGAAAAATTAGTATCCGTTAAACAATTAATTTAGTTTATCAATTTGGTCTCTTCTGCTTCGAGTTTATAGAAACGCTTGTCCACTTGGCACCAAACTGTAGTTAATACACTTACTCCTCTTTTTATTCGGCCAAAAATACAACCGTTGAATGTGTATTTAGTTCCGGAATTGCCCTTTTTTGTTAACCATGTCAAATGAAACGGTTTTAAAAAAAAACTTTCTTTAGCGGTTTTGTGAAAGAAGAAGACTTTTTATTTCAAAGTTTTGGCATTTTTTGTAACAGCATTAATCCGAGTCTTGTACATGATGCAATAAAATTGAAAAACAAAGGTTATTTTGGTAAAAATGGACTGTTTGAGCCTTTGAGGAGAAAAGTAAAAAGAAGTGATTTAATTGGGGGAAAAGGGCTCTCCGCCCAAAGACCAAGGGGTATGTGTGTGTGAGAGATTAAACTGATAAAAAGAAAAGAAGTCCAAATTCCAACTACATTCCTCAGGAGAAGCCAAAGTACTTTCAAAAGCCAAAACCTTCTCAATTCCTTTTCTTCTTCTTCTTTTTTTTAATAAAAATCTCATCAACCTTCAACATCCTAATCCTAAAGTTAAACCCTTTGAGTTTCAGATCAGGACAAAGTTAGGATCTTTTCTTTTTTTTCGCTTTTTCTTTTGGGTCAAATTTTGACATAAACGAGGCAAGCGCACTTCTTAAGTAGAAGAAGGAAATGGGATTTGTGTGTAGAGTGTGAGTTCAGTTCAGATTTGTTGAGCCACACGAAAAAAACGATTTTTGTTTTGGATGCATGTTTAAGAAGAAGATGAAGAAGAAGACCAATTGATTTTCAGACAAAGAGTTGTTTTTTTTCGGAAATGGGTTGTTGTCAGTCAAGTATAGATAGAAAAGAGATAGTGTCTCGTTGCAAAGCGAGGAAGAGATACTTGAAACAGCTTGTTAAAGCTAGACAAACTCTCTCTGTCTCTCACGCGCTTTACCTCCGTTCTCTACGCGCCACCGGCTCTTCCCTTGTTCACTTCTCCTCCAAAGAAACCCCTCTTCACCTCCATCCTCCTTCTCCATCCCCGCCTCCTCCTCCTCCTCCGCCGCCTCGCCCTCTTGCTCCTCCTCTAAGCCCTGGCTCCGAAACCACATGGACCTCCACCACAAACTCCTCTGCTCTCCCTCCTCCGCCGCCACCACCACCACCACCACCTCCGCCGTCCTCCACATGGGACTTCTGGGATCCGTTTGTTCCGCCGCCTCCTTCTTCCTCAGAGGAAGAGTGGGAGGAAGAGACAACCACCGGAACCGCCACTGCAACCCAAACCGGAACAGCTTCCGACACTGCTGCAACGACTGCTCCAACCACATCCACTCCTCAAGCTTCTTCGGTAGTGAGTGGCTTCTCTAAAGACACAATGACGACGACAACAACGACGGGAAGCGAGTTAGCAGTTGTGGTGCCGAGGAACAGTAAAGATCTGATGGAGATTATCAAAGAAGTCGATGAATATTTCCTTAAAGCTGCTGATTCCGGCGCTCCACTCTCCTCTCTCCTTGAAATCTCTACCTCTATCAGCGCAACTACAACAGCTTTCTCTGCTCATACCAAAGGAGGTAATCAAATCAAGCTCTTGTCTTTTCTTCTTCGTAACGATTGACACAAGTGGCAAAGTAATTTTTATTTATTGTGTTTTGGTTTTGTGTCTCCAGGGAAAATGTACAGTAACTACGAATGCAATCTGAATCCGACGTCGTTTTGGACAAGAGGATTTGCTCCAAAGTTGAATGATTACAGAAATGCAGTAGTAGTAGTAGGAGGAGGAGGAAATTGCATGGTTGGTAGCCATTCCTCTACAGTGGACAGACTCTATGCTTGGGAGAAGAAGCTCTTTCAAGAGGTTAAGGTATTCACTTTTTCCAACTTAAAAGTTTCAATCTTTGTACCAAAAAAAGTAGACTTAGATGGATCTGTGGAAGAAGTTTTAAATGTTGTATGTGGTTTATTCTCCAATCCAATTTTGAATCTTGAAACTGCATGCTTAGATTTCATCTAAATATGGATAAAAATAAAGAAAGATTCGCATTTGGTAGTTTCATGTCCGAATTAAAAGACTAGTGGTGGGTCCAAGAGTGAGCAGGTAGTGTAAGAGACCCACATGTGCACTTAATTCCTGTAATGTGTTGTGTACACTGACACAGATATATTGCCAAAGCAGTGGGAGAATAGTGAGTGAGTGAGTGATTTGTTGTTTAGTGAATGTGGGGTTGTTGCTGTTGCAGAATGCAGAGAGCATAAAGATGGAGCATGAGAAGAAAGTGGAGCAAGTGAGGAGGCTTGAGATGAAGAGAGCTGAGTATGTCAAAACCGAAAAGGCCAAGAAAGACGTCGAGAAGTTAGAATCTCAGCTCAGTGTGTCTTCACAAGCCATCCAGAGCGCCTCCAACGAGATCATCAAGCTCAGAGAAACCGAACTCTATCCTCAGCTCGTCGAGCTAGTTAAAGGGTAAGTTTCTTGTATTATATTCCATTTCTTGCTTCATCTAATTCAGCATCTTCATTTTGGTTCTTGTATAATGTAATGTAGGTTGATGTGTATGTGGAGGAGTATGTATGAGAGCCACCAGGTTCAAACACATATTGTTCAGCAGCTCAAGTACCTCAACACCATCCCCTCCACTGAGCCGACTTCCGAGCTTCACAGACAATCGACTCTTCAGCTCGAGCTAGAGATCCAACAATGGCATTTCTCTTTCTGCAACTTGGTCAAGGCCCAGCGTGACTACATCCAGTCACTAACTGGTTGGCTCAGGTTAAGTCTGTTCCAGTTCAGCAAGAATCCACTTGTCAGGAGCAGCTACGAGTCAAAGATCTACAGCTTCTGCGAGGAATGGCATTTGGCTATCGACAGGATCCCTGACAAAGTAGCATCTGAAGGGATCAAGAGCTTTCTGACCGCAGTCCACGGCATTGTGGCTCAGCAGGCGGAGGAGCATAAGCAGAAGAAGAGATCGGAGTCTGTGTTGAAAGACTTTGAGAAGAAAGCGGCTGCGTTGAGAGCGCTTGAGAGCAAGTATAGTCCGTACTCGGTGCCTGAGAGCAGGAAGAAGAACCCGGTGATAGAGAAGAGAGCTAAAGTTGAGATGCTTAAGGGCAAAGCAGAGGAAGAGAAGAGCAAGCATGAGAAGGCAGTGAGTGTGACTAGAGCCATGACTCTGAATAACTTGCAGATGGGGTTTCCTCATGTGTTTCAGGCAATGGTTGGGTTCTCAAGTGTTTGTATGCAAGCCTTTGAGTCTGTTTACAACCAAGCCAAGTGCATCGGTGAGGAGCAAGAAGAAGTCAGGAGGTTGCTTCCTTAAGTGAGAAAATTGTTTTTACCATTTCCTCTCTGTTGTGAACTTTAGTTAATGCTATTGTTAGGTTTAAAGACTTTTTCGTTGAATCATTTCTTGAAACTTCATCAAATCAAGAACTTTGGGATTCATGTATGCGAAGCAGCATTAGATTTAAACTGAAGCCAAGCCAAACGCAAGTGGCTTTTCAAGGACAAGAATGTCTCTCTTGCGGTTGGGTTGTTGAAGAACTCGAGTGCGTCGAAGTAGACGTTCTCTGGCAAGTCCTGGATCTGATGTAGCTCTCTGATACACTCGGCAAGAGAGAACCTGCTCTTCTGCTGCGTCAAAGCAGTAGTGCGCAGCTTCGATGCAGCTGCCATTTCAGAGATAGCATTGGCGATAGCAGCTTCCACGCCGCTGCTACTACTACTACTACGACGTCTTCTCTTAGGAGCAGGAGGAGGAGAAACTGCGGCGGTGTGATGATCGTACTCAGACGAAGACTGTTGATACTGTTGTTCACCGGAGATTCGAGTCGCCATTCTGCAGATTCAGACACAAAACTGATGACCTTTTCCTACTCTCAATCCTATTCACATTCAAGATTAAAATGAAATTCAGATAGAAATGCAGAGACATCTGGAAAACTCTAAAACCTAATCGATCATATGAACAGGTCACATTAGCAATCAGACAGTAAGTGAAAGGATCAATTTTTGCGAAAACCATACAGTCTCTCACCTCAAGGTACTGATGAAGGAGAGGGGCACAAAGAGAAATGGTGGTTGAATTCCGCAAAAGGCGTTGAGATTTATGTTAGTCACACAGCCAAACAAGCCCTTAAGCTTGTAAGAATGTATGTCTGCTTGGAAAACCCCTCAAGTCTTGCTTATTCATGTTTTTGCCCTATTTTCTATTGATGTTACAGAAAAACCCCTCAAGTATTACATATTCACATTGGTGTCCCATTTTACAACAAATAATATCATCCTTGACCACTCCAATGGTTACTTACTTCTAATCCGACACATTTAGAAATTAAGCTAGTCGTACCAAATTAACATTCTTTGAAAAGTGTGTTAAAAAAGAGGATTTTCATAAGAGAACAACAGTGTCTTTCAGATAATGGATAATCTTCATTCATCGTAAAAGAGATACAAAGGAAAGCTTATACACAAGCAATAAAGTAAACCATATACCTAAACCAAGCTCTAACTAACATCTACATAACCAAGACTAAACCAACATTTAACCATAGTTATATATGTACTCTAATAGTGTCCAAATGCAAATGGTGATGTCAAATCTTTGGGAGTGCGTATAATCATGCAACCTACCTACTTGTACTTGCTTATTAACTTCGGAGTTTGGACAATTGTTAGTTAGAGGCATTGCTTAAAGAAGAAAGAAAGTTTTAATGATAATCAGAAAAACACTGTCAAGATTTGTACGCAACAGAAAGAGAGGCGAAATGATTCGTTTTTAACGGATTGAAATGAGAGATTGGGCGGCAGAAAATGACAACTCCTTGAATTTAATTTGGGTTCCCATAAATAATCACAGACAATCGATTGGTTAGTTTGTTGGTTTTGTGGAGAAAGCTATTAAAAGAGGAAAATCCACAATAGTCGGAAGTAGAGGGAGAGAGAGAGTTTGGTTGGCGAGAAAATTGATTATTGGTGTCAAGTGGAACGTTTCAACGCCATTTTTCCCGGCCAAAGCTAACTAACAAACTCTTCGTTTTCGTTTCTGTCACCTTCCGTTTTCAATTTTTTTTTGTTTGTTTGGTAATAGGGTTTCTAATTTCTGGGACTAAAGTCTGCTCCTTTCGAAATCCGCATCAATGCTCAGATGGTCGATTGAGATTGAGCTCCGAGATTAAGAAGAAGAAAAATTAACAGAAATAGCAAGGATCTGGGTTCTCTTTATTCCAGGCCTGTTTTGAAGATCTGGAGGCTAAATAATTGAGCTTTTTTTGTTCGTTTGTTTCAAATTTCCCTGAAATTATTAACCTTTGAGGGGAAATGAGCGCTTCGAGGTTCGTAAAGTGCGTGACGGTTGGTGATGGAGCTGTCGGAAAAACTTGTTTGCTGATATCTTACACAAGCAACACTTTCCCTACGGTTAAGTCTAATTCTCCTCTGTTCTTGTTTTAATAGATTTGTCTTCATTTGTACAACAAAAATCTCATGTATTTGTAGTTTTTCTTAACATACAGGATTATGTGCCCACCGTTTTCGATAATTTCAGTGCGAATGTGGTGGTTAATGGAGCCACCGTTAATCTTGGATTGTGGGACACTGCAGGTTGATTCATTATAGTTTTGAAATTTGGAATATGTAGTTTATTTGTGCTTCTGGATCTGAGATTTTGAAAATTTGGAAATTTGAAAAAACAGGACAAGAGGATTACAATAGATTGAGACCACTAAGCTACCGTGGAGCAGATGTGTTCATATTGGCCTTCTCTCTTATCAGTAAAGCCAGTTATGAAAACGTCTCCAAAAAGGTGAGAAAATGATCCATCAAAATCTTCTTTTTTGGCTAAGTAATCCATCAAAATCTTATTTTGGGAAGGTTATGCAAAAGTGTCTCATAGAGTCACAATTGTGTGTGTTGGCAGTGGATCCCGGAGTTGAAACATTACGCGCCTGGTGTCCCCATCATCCTTGTTGGAACCAAGCTTGGTGAGATTTCATTAGCTTTGTTCCTGATCGATTCTCACGCCTTTAATTTACTACTAGTTGTGTGACACGGATTTGTGTGTTCCTGCTCATATCTTGTAGATCTTCGAGATGACAAGCAGTTCTTCATCGACCATCCTGGTGCTGTCCCGATATCTACTGCTCAGGGAGAGGAGCTGAGGAAGCTAATAGGATCACCTTCTTACATCGAATGCAGTTCCAAATCTCAAGAGGTACTGTGTGGATAACATTGATTTCTGTTACCAAATAATCTTGTTGATGTGTCTATGCTAATGTTACTGTTATTGAGTGCAGAATGTGAAGGCGGTGTTTGACGCAGCCATTCGAGTGGTGTTGCAACCGCCGAAGCAGAAGAAGAAGAAGAGCAAAGCCCAGAAGGCATGCTCCATCCTATAATGATCACAAAAGTCTGTTTGTTTTTGGTATATCAATCTTCTAACGTTGAATCAAATGTGTTTCTGGACAGACACCCAAAGTTTGGTTGGTCTTTTTTGTTCTTATTATTAATGGAGTTTGTCGGAATCAACACCTTTTGCTCCTCCAACTAATTTCCACACACACACACAATTTCTTCAATTAGTCATATGTTGTATGTGTTCCTCATCGATAGTTGGTCGTTCTACGCGTGCAAACATTTTTATTGGTAGAGTATAAATTAGGAAAGAAAACGTGATGATACAAGTTTTATTCTCAAGATTCTCTAAACAAGATGAGAAGCCATATGATTATTGATGATGAGAGCCTAAACGAATGCAAGAAAGAGTAATCACTCGAACCATTCCATTTTGATTTTCTCGTATTTCTCACTCATGCCACCATCCTGTTGTTGTCTCTGAAACTCCATGTAACGCAGAGTGTTGGATATGAACGATCCTCCTCCCGACTCAGCTTTCTTCGTCTCGGTTTTGATTAACTCAGCTAAGGTCTGGATTGTATCGCCTGTCACTTGCGGATTTCCTTTCTCCAAGAAGTAGAGATACCTGCATTTCAATTATAACACCATTTAGAGAAAGGTGGTGTCAAAGTACTCAATTACAAGCATTTTGCAGCGTAGGTGATAAGTAAGACAAGTAACTTACTTGTTCAACAGTTCGACATATAGATCCACAGACCTGGTGCTACCAATACCACGGGCTGCGTTGGCCATTTGTTGAACAGCATCTGCAATTCTCTGTGCCCTCTTCAGGCAGAGCACAACCCTGTTCTCATTTCATAAATTCCATATAAGCTTAATTTCAAGATTTAGTATTGTCGAGAGTGTATCCATATGTAGCATACCTCTCTCCATCTTTCAGGTTCTCGGATTCGTCAGCCCAGAAGAGATGTGCACATTCGTAAACAGCTCTACACTGATCTGGCTTCTTCAGTAGTTTTGCAGAGTACTACAACAACAAAAGAAAATTTAGCCTTTGTTATTATTCAGAGTAGCACTCACTAACTCAATTGGAATTGTCAGGAATGATACCCCTGTCGCCTTGTGAGTCAGAGTATCTCTGTTCTCAACATTAAATACTCGCATCCGTTGGAGTGTCCCTATTATCAAACGTAGTGCGGTTACTTGTGCCTTTGAGTCCTATAACACCAAAAAAAAATTTAAGGCCACGTCAAGGTCTGTCTTGCAGAAAGATGCTGGTAGCCTCGTATGGAATTCACTTACTGAAATTTCTTCTTCATATAGAAGATAAGCCTTTGTGAAGAACTCATAAGCGACTGTTTCTAATTCACAGTTATTTGCTGCCTGAGGATTCAGTAAAGGAAGTTTTTTTAGCGCATTCACTTTATCTAATGGTTTTGACACTGGATGATCATAAACCAAACGGTTATATACCTGAGCACATTGCAAGTAGAGTCGCAATGCCAACTCAGATGCTGGAACATCAGACAGAACTTCAACGGTCTGTAAAAAAAAGATTGAGATTCAAATGACTCGGCATCATTGTAATTCTGGCAAAGAAAGAACAAAAACTAAACCTTCCTCACTCTTTTCTAACAATCAAGATGTATGTATACTTGCCTCGTTTAAGAGCTGTAGAATTCTCTTCGGTGTTGCCAACGTGTCATCTCCAAATGGGTTTTCATCTCCACCTTTCAGTCGTCGAATTAACTGCATGTGTATATCAACACAATTATTTTTATATGCATCTTGGAGAATAGAAGAAGTGATGAGAGTCAGAAAGACAAACCTTGAGAGAAGAAAAGACAAGGGGTGGTATCGTTAAAGGCAGACGCTTAGGTCCTCCAGTCAGGATGTGCTTCCTTACGCTGAAAATTATCTGTAATTGGGAATACAGATTAGGAAACGCACAAACAGGTCACGTTGATAGTAGCGCTCCTGATCTGCAACAACGTTTAAATATATGCACACCTTAGACATTTCTTCTGGATCATCATTGTAGAGCATGCGAACAAGCCGTGCAACAGAGTTCTGCTCTTCCTGGAAATCTTCTTCATCAACCTAGAACTCCACATAGTTTCCCGTTTGAGATCATGCCGGATACAAGAAAAGGTAATTTATCTACAGAAAAAATACTCTTCCGAGTGACTAGAATGTTGTGAACACGAATGCAGTAAAATTCTTATACCTCATTATCAATTGTCCCGTCAAAATCCTTGATGAGTCCCTTTATCAATTCAAACAGTGCATCAACCTGCAAGGCGCAACAGAAAGAAACGCCACATCAACAGAGAACGCTAAATTAAGAAACTAAACCACGAGAAAAGCACACCTCATCAGTAGTAGCAATGTGAGTATTGTTTTTCAGAATGCTCTGGATTATGATGATTGCCATTGCTTTGTTTGTCTCATGGTCAAGATATTCCATTACTCGAGGATAGTTGGTAAGCTTCAAAATAGTTACAACATCATTATACTTCTCCAATGGGGCGCTGAGAAATGCAACAATTTGTTTTGATGCCTTGACATCACAAAGCTTTCCTGTGGCAGAGAGTTGGCTAACGCAAGATCCCTATACAAAAATTGAAAAGAGAGAAGACAATATGTATCAGCAACTCGCATAATTGATAGAGTATAGACAAAAACGTAATTCTGAAAAAAATGAAACACGCTTATACATGCTCGGAAGGCATTATACCAATACTTGGTCCACATAGTCCAGACGATCAGAATGGACATGGAGAGTGAATTTCAGAAGAAACAAATACAATGTTACAGATGCTGAGGCCGGCAAGTCCTCCTGTGCTTCTACAACCTGAATCATAATAAGATGTGTGTGAAATTAAAACAGTGAAGAGAATATCAACATGATCCAATCAGAGAGAACAGGCGAAACAATAAATTACAGAATATTTAAGAGCTGAAAATTCCTCACAAAACCATGAAGATTAAACTAGATTTGTTAGCCAACCTCATGAATTAACTTAGATTCAATAACTGTTAATTGCAGTTAGTTCCTTAACTTCATGATCAGATGCAAGATTTACCTTCCCAATGGCATGATTCAACTTTGAAAAGGCATCTACTTGCAGGAAATAAGGCAATGCTTCCACACTAGATGCAGCATAGTTCGAAAGCCTTTCCATTAGACCCGAAAGGACTGTCTTGATATCAACAGACGGCTGAAAAACACAATGAGGAAAAGGAAAATAGGGTAAACATGTTCCGATGGGATAAGCTTTATCTAGCAGTCTTATACAAGAAGAAAGTTTAGGTTATTATAAGTACCTGAAGTTGTGGACAAGCACCTAATAATACATCGAGAGTTTGAAGGTGAAAATCATCAGGAAAGACTTGAATAATGCAATCCATTAGGTAGCACTGAGCAAGTTCATCCTTACAGTTGACAACCTTTTACAAAAATGATACATAAATTTATTTTCACCACCAAGTAGACGGAAGCTTAAATGCTGAGCTATCTAAAGCAAGAGAAAAACCAGACCTGCTCCAGTATTCTAGGAAGAACAGTATCTCTGTAGACTCCAAGGTCAACACCTTCCAACTGACTCAATACATGGAGGTTCTTCCCAACCTAATCAGCCGTAAAGATAAGAAAAAGTTATCTTTCAGCAAATAGTAAGAATCATTACTCGCAAATTTCTACATGAGAAGAATCAGCTACAGGTTACTGCTCTTACAAGATCACGTAGTGCGTTCCTTTCTTTTTCCCGCTTCTCCTTCTCCCGACTAGGTCCCTGAATACCACAAAGCCTCAACTCAAAGTTCAATTCCGTAGGGAAAATTCACAAACAGTAGACAATAGCATGACCACAAAAACTAGAGACTCTCATTAGTAATACCAACCAACCTGATGTTGCATTCGGACCCATAGTTTGTTCATCTCAGTAAAATTTTGAAGGACGAACTCTAAAGCATCCATGTGTTTATCAGCATCCCTGGAGAGAAATGCAAATCATTTACACACAAATCATCTAACAGCAAGTTGAAGGAGACTAAGTTGTGAGGCTTTACCCTTCCAACTCTGAACCAATGCTGGGCAATTTGTCCCTAGTAACTTGAGCAAGATAACTTCTCAAGAAAAGACCACGTAAAGGATGTTGAACAGCTCGGCACATTTCAACAAGATCCTTGAGTATATCCGTAGCAGTAACGTCCTTGGATTTTATATATACAGATCCTATGGTACAGAGGAGGTACCTGAAATTCGATTCATGTGTGTGTCTCTATAAAGTTCAAATCAGAGAGAGAGAGAGCAGACGACAATGTAATACTCTGAAAATTGAAAAAACTTACAATCTTGGCAAAATGTTACCGGCATGCTGCACTAGCTCGTAAAGCTCTGCAATGGAGCAACCACGCCCCGCCTCATCCCTGAAGAACATCTCCAATTTCCTCAATTCATCAAAAACTCGAATATCTGAACAAATCAGATCGCAGTAAGATAATGAAAAGAGTGATCACCCGAATTCGAAAATGCGTATACGAATTAGACGAAGAGGGTAACGAACGACTCACAGAGTTCATAGTATTTATGAGGAGAGAGCTTGGAAGTACGAAGCTCGCTGAGCATCTGAGCAGAAAACTTAAGAGCGTCTTTGAGATTGTTCGAGTCCTGCGACAGTAATTGGAGATCCGTTATAAATCAAATCCAGGAATTTGGGTTTCCAATGCCCCCGATGGGAAATTGATTAATTGATGAAGAAGAGAAGAGAGGGAATAAGATAGATACGATCGCGCGCTGCATGTAGAAAGCATTTTGCTTAACGGCGGCTGTGGCGGCGGCAAGCCACTTCTCATCGTCGTCGGCGATCATTCTGTCTCACTACAATTCTACAGCGAAGAAGAGTCTCAATTTTGACCGAATAATTTTAGCGTATAGACGACACTCCGCATTTAATTGTTCTCTCTGTTCATCATCTACTTTACCTTTTTTGTCAACACTTAATTAAATTACATGTGACAATATAGAGAAACAGCATAAGAGACAAGCAAACATTTTCATAAGATCAACCATCTAAAAATGAATATCATTCATTGATTTTGCAAGTTTGGTAATCTCGATTTATCACGTAGATCACATCACTCTTTTTGCCCCTCACATTCATTGTGTTATATAAAGCAAAGAATTGGCAAATCCGTCCTCCCCCAAATAAACAAAAATGAAACAGGATCAAATACAATTAGAGAGACCATAATTTCTCTTGATCCATTCTAAGAAGAATCCTACTACTCTTGTCTGCAAAAAACTGAAGCTAATACGCATTCCGGAGACAGCTTCATCTATGACTTCATAGCCTGAATCTGGCAAAGGAGTTCCTGTATGCATCATCTATGATTTCATTAGCCTTTCACTGTGGCACTAACCTCTGCCTCTTCGCATCCTAGCTTTGGGCCATGTACTATTTCCTTCAAGTCCACAAGGCCACAACCAGGTATCTTTCCTATCTTTCTCTCTTTCACCAACTCTCTCACTCTATCAACATCATCCCACCGCCTCGCAGCACTGTAAATATTCATCAGCAAATGGTAATACTTGTAGTTCAGGGGATCTCTCTCTATCAGAGACATGGCAATGCTCTCCCCCAGACCCGGGTTTCCTGTAAAACGCGACGCGCTGAGCAAGTCAGCCCATTTTGCAGACTCCGGCGTCACGTCTTCCTCTGGCAGATTCTTCAGAGTTTCCTCTGCTTCTTCTTGGAACCCAGCGCTGGAGTAAAGATTAGCAATGCACCAACTGTGTCCAAAGTTCCTTTTGATCTTGAACTCATCAACCATCAGGGCGTAGTAACTTTCTCCTAGTGAAACAAGCCCAGCTCTAGCACAAGCGCAGAGAACACCTACAAACGTCACTTCATCAGGTATAACCATACCATTGATCATGTCTTGAAACAATCTGAGCCCATCTTCAGGATGCCCGTGAAGACAATGTGCCATTATCATCACATTCCACGTAACTCTGTTCCTACGGGATAAACTATCGAATATCCTACGTGCTAACTCTACCTCCTTGCACTTCCCATACATGTCAATAAGAGCTGTATCAATGACCACGTTCGAATTCCGCAAGGTTCTAATCAAAGAAGCATGGACCGACCTACCTTCCTTCAGTCTAGCTGATCTACCACAAGCCTTGAGTAGCAAAACCAAAGTACTCTCATTTCCATTGAATCCTCCTCTGACCATCTCACGGAACAAACTAATCGAGACTCCGGGATTGTTACCACTCAAATAAGCGTCGATCATGATATTCCAAGAAAACATATTTCTCTCAGGCATTCCATCGAACAGCTTGTGAGCAGATCGGAGATCACCGCGTCTCACCGCCCCAGCGATCATCGAGTTCCACGACACAATATCTCGCTTGGGTATTTCGAAAAACAGCTTCTTCGCAAGATCAATGGCACCACAAAAACTATACATCTGCATCAGCGAATTCTGGACAGGCAAAACTTGATCGCATCCATGTTTAATAGCTTGCCCGTGACACATTTTTCCGGAATCAACGCAGCGAGTCTTCTCGATGCAACCAATCAAGGAGACGAAAGTGTAGGTGTCAGGAACAAAGCCACATTTCAGTATATCGAAGTAAAACCCCAACGCTTCCCGCGGAGAAGAAGAGACCAGATACGCCTTGAAGACGGGATTTGCGCAGTAGAACTTGCCGATGCTCCGGAATATCGAAAGGGTGTAGCTAGCGTCTCCGAAACGCGACGAACATTTCAGCAATCTGATGGCCCAAGAGGAATCCCAGAAGTTACCGGAGGCGATGAGCCTCGCGTGGACTTGGAAGAGTTTTCCAATGGTATTGGACTCTTCTACGAGTTTGAAACCCCTAAGAAGACCCCGAACGGGTGCGATAGATCTGGATGTGGTGAATTGGCGAATAGAAGGAGCTCTTGCCATTCATCTCCAGCTTGGATTCTTAGAGTTGAGTCAGGGATGGATTCGGAAATCGCCATCAACCCACGATCATATCTCTGTCAGGACTCAGAAGCGTCGTCAATCGATTGCAGTGGCGAGGAGAAGAAGGCGGCGAAGGAAGGAGATTCGTTCAGTGTAAAAACCTTAAGAGAAACCTTCTGATAGAGCCGGAGAGTTCCGGTTTAGTCGAACCAAGTAAAACATGAAATTAAAGAAGTTAAAATAGATGAGAGGGAACTTTCTATGTGACATGTCAGTATTATTTAAATAGAGTTTGGCCATAGTATTTATGTTACGTTTTTGAAGAGAAGATAAAACAAAATTATAAATTGGTATGAATGGGATAAGGCACCTCACACGACCTAATTTTAGTCTAGATGAACTTTCAAATCATCATAAACAATTCACAAAGAGAAACTATTTTTGAAAAACAGGATTTAAGATAAGCTAAATCATCATCTTCTTATCTAGATAAATAACTTCTGTTGGAATCCAGACACAACAACAGAAACACAGCCTTATCTATATAATATCCAATCGAGGCTTTTCAATTTGATTTTGGAATGTGTGTAATCTGCATGAATAAGGAAAAAAGAAAAGAGGATACGTAGAGAGAAAGGAGAAAAAAAGAAGGTGAGAAGTTAAGGTCTAGGTGTTGGTGTGTGAACATAGAGAAAGGTGTTTATTAACGTACTTTGTAATCCATAAAAGAGAAGAGGCCTTGCAAACCACGCAACAGTGACCAACCGTTTTTTTCTTGTCTCTTCAACACACACGCCTCTCACTCTCTTAAATTGATCACACCAAGTGCAGAGAATATTCCCAAAGAAGAAGATGGGTCTCGAGAAGTGGCTGGCTTTGCTTTACCCAAGAGTACAGGGAGGAGGAGGAAGAAGAGAGGAAGAGTGTTGCACCGTGTGTCTCATGAGAATGGAGGAAGAGGATAAAATCACGTCCTTACCTTGTTCCCATGAGTTTCATAGTCTCTGTGTTGACACGTGGTTCGATGTCAGCCGCAAGATCTGCTGTCCACTTTGCCGGTTTTCACCAGCTACCATCCTCCTCACCGATGAACTTTTCATGTGGTTCTCTTCTTTCCATTTCTGACTCCTTCTGTCTATATTCCTGTTTTTGTTTGTCTTCCTTGGGGATCAAACTTCTTTCTCCTTGTAATACTATAAACTCTCTTGTAGTACTAGTTTTTCTTTCAAGGGTGAAACGTCTAAGAAGTTTAATTCCTTTCTGTAAAAATATACCAAACAAAGCTTCGACCATATTATATATTCTCCTCCTCATGCAAATGGGGTTCCCTTTTGATTCTCAGAACAACAAAAGTAGAGAGATTGTAATTGTTCATGTATCCGCAAGCAACGAAAAATTTAGACAATTTGCCTCTTTCCTCCTCTTACAAAACAGCCAAAACAATTTAACCATTTTTAGATAAGCGATTGCGACTTTTTTCTAGTTTGCAAAACATATTTTATTAGCGTACAAAAATACCCTTCCGGATGTCCACAAGTATATTCACTTCCAATTAAGCACCAACCTCATGTAATTAAAATTGTTGACCATGCATTTCCTTCTTCCTCTATTTATGATGTGGTTAAAAAAATTCTTTGATTTAACTAGATACATTATCAAAGTTCTTACAAAAAAATATCATCTAAAAAGTCATCTAGATGCATATATGTCAATGTTTTCCACTGATTTCATCTGATAATTAAGAAAAGCATCTAAATTTCTCACATTTTCGCTAAAGTTTTCAGCTTTCGATGAAACTAATTGGATTTCACATAAGTCAGAAATTTTCAAGAACCCAGCTTGAAGGAATCAACATAACAAGAACTGAATCAAATATATGAGACAATGTCGGAGCAATCATAATTATAACACACAAATCTAATGTCAAACATGCATATATCTTCTTTTCTTTTGTTAATTAGATATATTAAAAGTTCTCAAAATACAAATTAAGAAATTGATCTCTTGTGTATTGTTTAGGTGAGAAAGCTTTGATCCATTACATCTTCTTGGATCAAAGGAAGAATATGAAGTTTATTGAACTTGAAGATGATTATCAACATTCTTCTTTTTCTTCTTACCATCTTTCATTTGAGTATTTAAGAGATGAGGATTAATGTTGCAATAGTTACTAACAATCTCACTTGTGAAAAGGCTTTAATTTTTCTGTTTAGCTACATGTCACCAAAGTGCACTTTTCGATCAATTGTTATATACTATGAGCCCGATTAGCATCAAAACTTTGATGAGTTTTTGAAATTTAACAGCTTAGCTGTGAAACCTGGTGATGCTTATGTCACCGCCTCAAATGATGGGTAAGCCATACCTCATGTCATTATGGATTTTCTCTGATTTAATTTGACACTCCTTATATCTTTGCCATGATGGATTTTCTATGATTTAATTTGACACTTCTTATATCTTTGATTTAATGACACGTGCATTAGTTTTTGGATTTGGTGACATTGTGATATCTTTGACATTGTAATATATTTGTTTTAGATAAGTACCTGATACAACAATCACTAAGAATTGATGCGAAATTTCCCGACCCTGATGCAGACTTTGATGTAGAATACATCAAGTCAGACCTGATCAGTGTGAGCTCCATACTCATAAAGATGAGGTAAGTATTCAATTTCTTCTCAGGGGTCACAGAGGATCTGTGCAAAACATCCTCTATGCGAAACATCATCTATGTTCCTTCCACTGAACAGTTAGTTTCTTCTAGTCTGGACAAGACTGTACGCATCTGGAACCTCACAGATGGGAAGAGTCTCCAAGTCCTAATGGGTCATAAGGAAA
The DNA here is from genome assembly GCA_902728155.2 of Microthlaspi erraticum. Lineage (NCBI taxonomy): Eukaryota > Viridiplantae > Streptophyta > Magnoliopsida > Brassicales > Brassicaceae > Microthlaspi > Microthlaspi erraticum. The sequence continues at coordinate 702,844 of CACVBM020000444.1, read as the reverse complement.
ATATAAATGCCACCGCTCTTCAAAAGGGTGACATAGTCTCTTCTTCACATGATCTATCGTACTGCATGCTCATGGGTTGGTATTTTCTTCTCTGAGATAACATCCATAGTCACCACCATTTTGTTGATGTAAGAAGATGAAAGGTCTTGCTTTTATAACATGGAGGGTTTATAGGTTTAAGTGTAGAGACACATCAATTGATCGATCCTAACTCCACCAGGAATGAGACCTAAGAGAAGTAAATCTTACTTGCGCAACAAGTCTCAGCATTGTTTCTTTTATTACGATACCATGATCAACGCTCCCATCTCTTTTTCATATCGATAATATTACCAAGTCTAAGTTTGTTACAGAAAAATGAAAAACACATTCACATAACAAAAGTATTCTAAAGAGATTTAGGAGACTAATACAATCCATCTAGCTTTCTCCTTTTGCAGGCTTCTTCTTCATTATCAACAATTTTTGATCAAATCGACAGTTTTCTAAAATGCTCTGTTTTCTCTTTTTGCCTCTTGCAGGTTGCTTGATCTGCACGAAACTTGGGACAAGAGGGCACACATTTAGCTTATAGGCTCTGACGGCAATTTCTCCGAGCTCCACTTGTCTAACGTCTCCAGCCACTCCAATGATGTTAACAAAGTTGTTGCGTTCCAAAAATTCATATTCACCACAAACAAAAATTCTTTCAAAAAGCATGGCGACTTTCTTCACCTCGTCAATGAAGAAACTGAAATTTTGAACATCAATCGGACCTTCTGGTCCCAGTTCCAGTGTTAGGAACTTGTTCCACGACATCTTTTTGGGCTCAATCTTAGTCGTAATCCATATCTCCATACAATGCGCTTGGTGATATAACGCAGCAAGCTTCTCTTCCCTAACACAAGATAGATTCACCGTGCCATCCCAAGAACTAAAGGGCAGACGCAAAAGCGGTCCAAATCGCTCTCTTGTAAAATCAAAACAGATTATGCGATCGATGGACCTGGACCCAATGGGCGAGTTCCTTTCTGAAGCACACCAGTAACTGTTTCCCTTTAAAGAAACGCCATGCTCAACACCGTGTATACGCCAGTGTGGAGTGACTTCAAGCGTCGTCCATAAACCAGACTCAAAATCGTAGATTTCATAGCATGTGAAGCAGTGTTCCGTGTCGACAAACCTCAAGATTTTGTGGGATTTCTTCTTCTTCTTCTTCTTATTCTTCTTGTATCCGAGAGCGTAACCGTACCTATCCTTATTCTGAAAAATGTGCTTGGTGTAACGGTATATGAGTTGGATCGACCTTGTTTGCCCTGAATAAGGATTCCAAACCACAAGCCTAGTCTTGTCGTCTTTCAAGATGCACAACAATAAACCCTCGCAGTGAAAGACGAGATATATTTTCACTCTACTGAGTTTACCTTTAACCTCTGTGCATGGCTTTTTTTCATCCACGACGATGCTCATTAAGTAAAGATTGTCATTTGTCAATACCACCATCCTAGACTCCCCTTGTTTTTCCATTGTTTCTTCTTTACCTATGCGCATCTTCGTTAAGCTCTCACTTTTCAATAAACTGTTCCACTCTCTGCAAGTTAATCTCACTTCTCTCATAAGTTTCAAAGGAATTCTAGAAACAATCTCTTCTACCATATCCCTAGGAAGATCAGAGATCGTCGTCATCGTTTCTTCATACCAAATCCCTAGCGAATTTTTTTTACTCTCATATATTATAACAAAACAGAAATTTTCGCTAGGAATTTCCATTTTTTTCATTGTCGGCTCAAATAAATAATTGAGAAACTTTTAAAAAAAACAACAACAGCACAGTGACAAAGGAAACTCTTCAAATCCATTCTTGAAAGTGGAATTTTCTGCTCTCTTGATTAATTTTTATTTTGACTAAAAATTGATCTCTTGTGTATTGTTTAAGTGAGAAAGCTTTGATCCATTACATCTTCTTGGATCAAAGGAAGAATATGAGTTTATTGAACTTGAAGATGAGAATCTGAAGATGATTATCAACATTCTTCTTATTCTTCTTACCATCTTTCATTTGAGTATTTAAGAGATGAGGATTAATGTTGCAATAGTTACTAACAATCTCACTTTTAAAAAGGCTTTAACTTTTTTGTTTAGCTGCATGTCACCAAAGTGCACTTTTTGTTCAATTGTTATATACTATGAGCCCGATTGTTATATACCATAAAATTATTACTTAAAAAATGGAAATATGTGAGTTATGGTGATGATTATAAATCATGGAAGGATAGTGCATCTATCAACACTGATTCTGCAATCAAGGCGCTGATCGCTGGGTTTGGGATGCAAAATTCATGACATCTGGTGAAATCATCACAGCATGTGGAGATGAAGTGATGAGAGTATGGACACTTGACCCAGACCTAGACCTTGTTGCAGAAGGTTCTGCTGTCAAATACAATGCATTTCGACAGGGATATAACTCAGTCAAATCTTTCAAACCTTTTTCCACTAGGAAATGTTTCCTCCATGTAATTTAGTTAGTCAATTATCTTTTAGATTTTATAATTCATGATTCTCTAACTTTAATTTGTATCTCTTCCGAAGACAACCTTCTCAGGATCTTCAGAATATCTTAGGGAAGATGGCTCACAGCAAATGAATCATATATCTCAGATTGAATCGGCCACTGAAGCTGCTTGCCAATTCCTCATTGCAAATGTGCTTGCTTCACGTTGAACTCTACCTTTAGCTTCAAACTCTCGGCATCTCTTGTCCATTTAACTTGCTCAACAAACTGGAAACACATACGTTTAGGTCTCGAAATCTTGTTTTTTATCAGTATTACCCATCCTTGGATCAAAAGAGGGGTATTCTTGTTGATCTACTACTTGGAGTACTTGATGAGGTTTAAGAATCTGAAATTATCGTCTTTTCCTTCTCCTTATCCGGTGAACGATTTGGGGAAATTATATTAAAAGTGAACAGACACAATGCATAAGTATAATATTCTTATTATACACACATCAATTGATCGATCCTAACTCCACCAGGAATGAGACCTAGAGAAGTAAATCTTACTTGCGCAGCAAGTCTCAGCATTGTTTCAAAGATGTTAACAAAGTTGTTGCGTTCCAAAATTTCATCCTCATCACCACCAACAAAATTTCTTTCAAAAAGCTTTTTTTTTACTCTTCCTCTCATATGTATTATAACAAAATAAACATTTCGCTAGGAATTTCCAATTTTTTTCATTGTCGGCTCAAACAAATAATTGAGAAACTTTTTCAAAAAACAACAACAGCACAAAGAAAATGGAAACTCTTCAAATCCATTCTTGAAAGTGGAATTTTCTGTTTCCTATATAAGAAAAACACACATTGTAACATGGAGATAATAAGATTAAAAGACAACTCTCAAACCAAAAAAATATTGTTTTACTCATCAAACGAAAGATTCTTATTAAACGAACAATAAAACATTCAAACCAACACAAAACGAATGACTTGTGTGAATCAAAGCAAAGCAAAAAGAGGTAGGAGAAGTAGGAGTTGCGATGCGAGAGGGACGAGACTGGCTGCACCGCCAGTGCCAGGGCTTCCGGTGGAGTCACGAGGGTCGACTGGGGGCGGTGTCTCATCAGCAGCAGGAGGAGGAGAACGAGGTAGTGGAGTTGGTAATCTTGGTGGAGGAGCTTCGACCTCCGGCGGTGGAGGAGTTGTAGATTCTAAGCTTTCATCTTCATAACCTGCCATTAACACAAAACACACAATCCATTAGCAAAACGCTTTGTTCATAGATATACACGAACATACAGTCACTTCCTGATTTGGTCACTTACAGTCAGACCCCTTCCAACCCACAATCTTCCTCTCCCGATCGAAGACAACGCGGTACCCAGACATAAAGTTCTCTGCATTCCACACATATACTCATTATATGTATATAAACAGATATATATTTGTGCATTAGGATTGAGAATACTTACGTCCGATGATGTTAACCTTGATATCTTCGCCTCCCTTGATAACACCCAAGCAGTACATCACATTACCCTCCTGTTCAAAACCAAAAAACAAAAAAATGTAAACAGATACGCTAATACAGGAAAAGACAGAAACAATTTGGAACACAAAGTCTTGCCGTAGTCTTTGTTGAGAAAAACGGATTCTTGAGTCTCAGTTTGGATCCTCCTCCGAAAGTCAACTCTAGTATGGGGTAAAATATGCTTGTAGCGTTTGGACTACATGTGAAAGAGGCAGAGCATCACAATTCAGAAATGTGGTAAAACAGATTTAGACCATTCTACAAGTTTCTTAGCTTAGTTCAAATACTCCACAACTCCATAATCTTCTTCTCTATAACTTTCAACGTTTCCTATCTTTCTCAACTTGTTAGGTGTCCAAGTGCTACTAAATTGTGTCAAAGCGTTTGATAACTACACTGACAGTGACAAGGTAATACCTCAAGTCGTAACAAAACTCAAAGGAACTCTTAGGATCAACGGGGCGACGCTTGTCCTCGGCAAGAGTGTCAAACTGCACAAGTTTATAGAATGAAGGTCATGTGGTGTAACAAACACAAGATTGACATGAATTTCTTCAGGCAGCATTAGAAGATATACTTAATTTTAAGCACTTACAGCTTTGGTAAAAACACTGTATGCTGGCTCCAGTAAGTGTGTAAACGATGAGCCAGAGTAGAACTCTGCCACCATGCGAATACCGGTAGGTTCTTCCCCCACTGATACTCCCGTTACATTCACAACGTATGACGAACTGATCTCATTTTGGATTAAGAAAATGTGAAGAATTAAAACCATGGGAGATTTAGCACATTGAATTAGAAAAACCGGTGAAAATTGACTTTCATACTGTACCTTGGTTCAAGAGAAATGAATGGAGTTTCCTCCTGGTCTGTGTAGCCTTTGTCACCGAAACTGATTCTTCCCACAACGTCAATGACACGTCCGAAACACATTGAGAAGGAGTTTGCGGTAACATTTGCCTTAGCCAGCATACTCGGAACAGAGTACTCTTTCACACCAAGCCCGAGATTACCGTTCACAGCAATATTTTTCTGCAACTCACCTGTCTGATTCTGACCACAACTGCACCACAACCACGGATTAAGTTTGTTTTAGCATCTCCTTAGGCATATAACTCTTAAACAAGACTAATTCATTCTCATGGCGCTTACAGGAAATGAAACTTTTTATAGAGGTGCAGAGTCATTACTCACCCAAGCGTGACATTAGCTTTGACAGGCTCTAAATCCACATCCTCTTTGGCCAAATGCAATACATCCTGCAACAATGTCCCTGTGGTGGCTGTGCCAGGAGAGTAACTCAGCTCATAAGGGCAAATACTTGAAGGAGAAGCACACCCTTTCGATGCAAAACAACGCTTGTCGCTGCATCTAATGCTTGAACTCGTAGAGGATGCGTTGGGACTGTACAGATTGAGTGGTATACTCTGTGTCAAAAGCAGAGTTACACGCAAAAGCATTAAAAATCAGAAACGCTTTGAAGACAACTGTGTAATTTGCTTTCAAGATGAGACATATGTACCTGTGGAATCCCAGCATCTTCCAAGTTGCGGATGCAAGTGGTGCCGCAATTGCAAGGCAACCAAAACAAATTGCTTCCTGTGTCTAATGACACAAAGAACCAAGTAGGTGGTGTTCCCACAGAGATATTCGCGTAATGCAGACTGAAAGAAACCACATGGACATAACCAAAATTCAAATTCAAGAGGCAATGCACGAATTGTTATGAATCAAGAGGAAAAGGAAAGAGGGGCATTACGCTCCAAGAAGTCTGACTGAGAGCGTGAGGTTGCCATCCATGAAAGTAAGAGGAGTTTCTTCGTTGTTGGAGACGAGACCACGGCCTCTGATCAAGCGATCACGCTGGGCCAAGACCTTGAAGTACTCAAGACTTCCTTTTTCCGGTACTAGACCGTCAAGGCCAAGGTTTTGCTTGACTGCATCAGAGAGCAAGTGGTGGACTTCGAAGCTGAATTTCCCAGAACCTTCACATCTCTCCAATCCCCAACACACCACTAACACTAACAGAGACAATAACACAAACACTTGGCGTGCAAAAGCCATGACTTGACTCTCTGAGCTGTTTTCCGGGGGAAAAAACAGCACTTTCGGTGTGAAACTCCGTTTCCCTTCTCAGATGACGAGTTACGCCGGGAAGGATAATCTCGTATTTGTATTGTAAGGGAGTTGAGGAAAAGGTCAAAAGCTTGACTCGTTCGCATTGTTCCAGATAAGCAGAGAGAAGCTGAGTTGATTCTTCGAGGTAATAATTATTTAATCGGAGTAGTAGTAGCCATTATTTTGCTGCTTCGTCTTCGTCCCTGAAGCAGAAAGTTGACGAGGGAGCAGAGTCTATGATGCAGAGGATGGCGATTTCTGAGTTTATCCGTTATACCGTTATAAGTCGTTTCGTCAACGCTTTTGTTTTGCGGAAAAGGTCCTTTAACTCTTCTTATTTTTCACTTACCTCCTGCTATTAATATTTCTAAATTCTATAATCAACGAACAAATTTTCACCTAACTCCTGATATTTATATAAGACGCATTGTATAGACAAGAACATTTTAGTTGACCTTTTCAAGTTTACAAATAAAAAAAATGTACAGTAGTCGGCGTTTTATATAAAATATTTCACTCACGTCGCATTAGGATATAAATATATACATAATTATAAAGAAAGTTGTTGATTATTACAACTAATTTTATTATCATACTAAAATCTTATATACAACAAATTGAGAGAAAAAAATAAGACGAGGAGGGCATTATGAATTATGAGTGCAGCTATAAGACTTAAATCATTCTCATTTGTGAAAGTCTTGGCGCTAGTCCATATTCTTCCGTCATCTTTTATGAGAGCATGAGAGTAATTCCTCGATTGAATTGTAATTGTCTCAAAAATTTATGAGAGCATGAGAGTAATTCCTCGGTTGAATATTAGACAATTACAATTCAACCGAGGAATTACTCTCATGCTCTCATAAATTTTTGAGAGTTTTGAAGTCAAGATATTTTATCTACAAATGTCATACTTGGATGAAAGGGACGAATATGAGGACAGAAGATGATAATAAAAACAATACTGCGCTTGCACAAAGTCGACATGTAAATAATATTTACAAACATACAGAAGAAATGAAGAAAATAATGAAGAGTGAAGAAATAGCGACAGGACTCAAACGAGTTGAAGGGTTTCTTGGTCTTGGAGACGGCGTTGGTGGCAGGGACGATGGTGGTTTCGCTGATGTATTACGTCCCGTGAAACGATTCTCATCGTTACCTGGAAATTTCATGAAACAAACTAGTTATACTAACATGACTTTCTTGTTTTTTTAACTTTTGGAGAAAGAGCTTAATTTGAATTAGGGCGTACAATCAGATTCTTTCCATCCCAAGATCATTCTCTCACGATCGTGGACAATTCTGTAGTTGGTCATGAAGTTTTCTATTAAGAAAAAAAACATAACGTCAGAGATAAAATTTAATGTGATTAGAAAACTAGTTAAAACTGTGCAAAGAAAATATTGTTGTTCATTGAAAAGGTTAACTAATTACGTCCGATGATGTTGAAGTCGGCATTAACTTGCTTTAGAACGGCCAAACAGTAGACTTCTCCACCCTGAAAGTACAATGGATCAGATTCAGATATTTATTTGTATAATATCATGAATAGATTTAACAAAAAAAAAATGTCATGAATGATAGATGTGTATACATCGGATGTGTCGAAGACAAGTATGGGGCTGAAAACATTATATAGAGCTCCTCCTTTCATCTCAAAGCTAATTGAAGGAAGCTTCTCTTCATCTGAACTGCAAACAGCAATACACAATATGCACCATTTAATATTCCTTGAATTAGATAAACTAATCTCATATGTATAGTAGCTAAAGTGAGATCACGCACGCTGGTGTAATAATGTAGCAGAACTCAAAGGGACTCTTCACCCTTGCCGGAAGTCGTCTGTCAGTTATATGAAGATCGTACTGCATGCACAACACAAAACACAAGATTTGTCAGTAGTACATCAACTAGTACGCTCTAGCAAGTGAATTTATGCCTCCATTGTTTCAAAGTTCAAAAAGAAAATTTATACGTTGGCTTTTTCATTTAGATGATCAAGCAATTAAAACTAAACCATTTGTCAGTTTTTCAGAAAAAAAAATCACTCTAACATGATGCAAATGCAAACGGAAGAACGTTTAGCTTTAGAATTAACAAAAATAATTGCTTAAATACTCGAGGTTGTAGCTATGTAGGTTCATCGGAAACACTCACTAAAATGCAAATTTAGATGCAAATAAACAACGGAGACCAGAATCTAATGAGAAGCCAAGAAAAGTTAAGTAGGTATACATTTGTGGTTAGAGAAGTGTAGTAAGGCTCAAGCAGCCATGTAACCGCGGTCCCAGAGTCGAATATGACACTGAACTCTGTTTCCACCGTCACACTTCCTACCTTGAATTCAGTGATGATCACATCATAAAACGGCCTGTGTTCAGATGTTAGTTAATGTTCGTTACACAGTGAATTTACTTGTGTATAAAGAAAGAAGAAGAGATGTTAAGTGTACGAGAGGAGTTTACATAGAAGGTGTGAGAGTAAACGGAGTCTCAAGCTGGTCTGAGCTGCCTTTGTCCCCGAAACTGATTGTGCCTTTCCCTTTGAGACCAAAACACATTGAGAAAGAGTTTGAGGCCACACCGGCTTCAGCCAACATGGTTGGAACCGCTATGTCGGCTACTCCAAGTCCCATTATCCCATTTACAGACACTTCTTGGAATAGCCCTAGTTGGGACTCGCTACAACTGCTACCATATACGCACTTTTTAGTGTTTAGGAATCTCACATAATATATAAAGGACACTGCATGGTCAATCCATTGTTTCAAAAATGTGATTAGATTATTAGAACAAACCCGAATGTGATCCGAGATTCCTTAGCATCTCCTTCTTCCGTTCTCATGTGGATCACATCCTCAACTAACACACCCGTGCTTCTGCTTCCCGGAGAGAGATATCGGATTCTGTAAGGACAATCGCTGAGCGGAGAAACACATCTATTTCTTGATGAGCAAAGTGTGCTATTGCACAAAACCTTTGAGCTTGTTGTTGATATGCTTGGTTCGTAGATATTGAGCCTTATTTTCTATTATTTATACATGTATCCGTGTGAGTTAAAAAAAAATAACAAGATTTCATGTTTATATTACAAGATAGTAATGTTACCTCTCCTTGGTCGGTCTCCATGGTCCTTACGCAACTGGAGTTGCAATTGCAAGGTAACCAGAACAAATGGCTTCCCGTGTCTAAAGCCACCAAGAACCATTGAGCCGGTGTCCCTACCGTCACATTCGCATAATGTAGACTGATCATTCAGAAGAAGAAAGAAAAAAAAAAATATCATATAATCAAAAGCATGTCCATTTGTAGTTAAAATGCAAAACAGAGGATTTTTGAGTTTTTTTTTTGTTTTGTTCATACAAACTGATTTCTTGGGTGGAGTTGCCTTGAGCGAAAGAAACAGTCGTCTGATTGTTGTTGGAAGTTAGCCGGCGGCCTCGATCACGGTGAACCAACGCCGTGTAGTATTCGAGAGTGCCCATTTCAGGCAAGCCATGTCCACCCAAAACGGTCTTGACCTGTTCAGAGAATCTATGGTGAATATCATAGGAGAATGATCCTGAAACTGAAGAAGCCCATCCAAAACTCAAAACGCAGAATCCAAGCTGAAATATCCATCTCATCTTCGCACTACTACTCCAAACCATTCTCTGATCTTTCTCTCTCACTATGAATGATGAATCTAACTTTTGTTTTGTCAGATTAGGAACAGGTCTGTTGCTTCTTGCAACTTGAGTTTCTTTTACTGCACGAAACTTTCTTTGTTTCCATAAGGGGGTTTTTTTGGGTGTGTGTGTGAGGGAAAAGGTCAACGTGTTGTCTGGTTCTTGGTATATGTCAACGGATTCATAAGATCGTTATTGAAGGAATGTTGCCAACGAAATTCCCATATACTAGTTCAAATTATTTTTAATATATCAACCCTCGTATTTAATTATTGCTTATAGAGGAACTTAATAAAAGCATAGTACAGTAGTTCTTATTATAAGCTTAATTGATAAACAAATTAAAACCACAAGTACATGAGATCGTTGCGTTTGTGTGGCTGTTTATACATATGCTTGGTGGAAATGTGAAAAGAGACGTGGTGGGATGTTTGTTTGTTTGTTCCATTAGTTAGGTGCAGCCGGTACAATTTTGGCAATGAATAAAGTCAATAAACTATAAAGTGTCAAAATCGATACGAAAAAAAACAAAGGGGTGTTGTTTTCATGAGATAAAATCAAGAGGATGGAAATGCAAATACTGATAAAGTATAGAAAGTAGAAACCGTTGACTTCGGATAAGGTCATGTGCACGTGGTCAGACATATATGTGGGCCCTTGTCCGAATTACTTCTTCTTAATCCGGTTTTGAATTTTTGATTAACAAAAGCACGCATAACAATTTGGCTCCGAAAAAAAAGGCTCTGTTTTTGTAATTTGGTAAAACTGAATCATCAAATCATTGATTTCTTTTTCACTGTTTGGTCAGAAAACTGGTTAATCGCGATAATTGCAACAAACAAGACAATACTCGTCTGGCTACCAATTCATAAATTATTTACTTTATGACTGTCTTTTTGGGAAAAGAAACTTTACTTTACTACTACACGCACAAACAACTGAACAAGTACAACTGTACAATTACCAATGGGATAAAAGGAAAGCAGGTCATAAAAAGCAGGAACGTCTATCAAATTGTACTTGTTTGTGCGTGTAGTAAAGCAGGTTATAGGAATGTCTCAAATACAAAGCAGGTCATAAAAAAAAATTAAAAAGGAGAAAATGTTCTAATACAAATAACATCCAAATCCTAATACATGGCCCCCCACTAACTAACAATTCTATATATATTCTGCTGATCTCAGTGTGCATGGACTCTTGGTGGTCAAGAATATCCAAATACATTTCTACAAAGAAGAAACTCCAAAAACTTGTTGAAATATAAGAGATGCACATGTGTATAAACAGTTTATAGTTGATGAGGTTTATGTTCTTTATGCGGAGGTCAATCGAGAATGCAGTGTGGTGGACGTAAGGAGGGGCTTTTTGTGCGGCTATGCATGCATATATAAAGGAGAGGTATACGTAGCCTAAGATCAAGCCTTGGTTCTTGAGAAATTGGGAAGAAGGTCGAGGCAGCTAATGAAATGAATGTCGTGTACAAGAGGATTCCCGGTTCTCCTAGGTGGAGACCCTGCGTACCACATTGACTCCATTCCACCTTCTATCGGCTGCACCTATCACAATTAATATATATTTAATTAACACTCAAGATTCATGCATGCAATGCAAGATAAGAAATATTATTTCTGCTTCAGTATAAGATTTTTCTTGTTATATTTGTACAAATATAGTTGACTTTCGAACTTTTGTTCTATTTTACAATTTTGTTAATTTTAAATACGAACAATTTATATATTTATATCAAAATCTATATTGAAATCATAAGACATTATAAAACGGTAGAAATATCTACTTAATTAATTATATCTAATCGAAATGATGAAAAGCAACTATGACCTTCTCGATTGTGCTGAGAACGGCGCTTCTTCCATCCGAACTTTGTTGGCTGATTGAGGCCCAAAGATGTATAAGCAATCATGTCGAAATCTCAATAAACATGAAAGAAAAACTAGGGAGGAATATAGTTGTTTCAAGAACAGTTTTTGCGTATACATGAGAGAGGAAAAAAAAAAACCACAGTTTTGAAAGTTAAAGCATTTATAGTACATACAATGATATAAACACCAAACGCAATTGAAAACATAGACAAACGATCTAGACCATATATATGTAGTGTTACCAGCTGGAAGAGTGTAGGGAACATGAGAGCGGATTGAGGAAGTCAGGAAGAGAAGGGCACACACGACGTGGCTTGGGGCAAAGAGGTTGCGTCATTGACGTCGTTGTCGTCTCCGAATGATGTTGCATCTTTTCTCAAAAAAATTTAAAACCGATCGAGAGAACAGTTAGCTATTTAAAAGATCCTCTGTTAACTAGTCTGAAAAGTAATTAATTAGTGTGAATCTATACATACACAGGACACAGAAGAAGAAAAAATACAATGTAGTTTGGTAATATGTAGTGATGAGTGAAGCCAGGTTTGGTTATTCTCAGACAGAACATAAAAGAAAACGCTAGCTATTTACAAGTGGGGGAGTTTCTGTGATTCCTTAATTTTCTTGGTAAAGAGTGAAAGTAGGTTTAGTTTTCTTGACTACTCCTCTCCCTCCTTTTATGCATCTTTTTGCATGTTTTCAATGTAAAAATTATGAAACCTATCTTGGTGATAAGACCCAGCAGACCAATCTAAGGCCCAATTTATGACAAGAAAAGGCCCATTATCAATTTTTCTGAAAAAGGGGGAAAAAAGTAGAGAGGAAAAATGTGATATGGAGGGGAGAGGAAAGCGAAGCACATGGGAGAAGTGAAGAAACGGGAAAAGAAGTGCAGGTCAGGTGCAGGTGGAGATGGAGATGGAGGTGGAGGTGGATGTGGTTGTGCACACGTATGTCCTTGTTCAGACACCTAACGCTTATTCATGTCACTATATCACGTGTCTCTCTTTCAATCACTCACATCATATATATCAAAATTATAATTCGTCAACCTCTCTATCTTTCTCCTTTTCTTTCTTTCTTAAACTATCTATCAATCTTCTTAATTCGACCAACACACAAGTTACACAACACACTTCTCTTTCTTTTAACCCACACAACTCAACTTTTCGTTTGAAGAAGAGGGGGTGAATGAATGGAAATTGAATAGTTAGTGGCATAAATCATGAAGTAATAAAAAGATGAGGACCGATTGAGAAAAGAAAAAAGGACAGGAAAAGTCAATTTAGAGGAAAAGGAGGGGTTAGGTTTAGAAAATCTGATCCAGCAATTGGGATTGGATTGTCTGGTTACAAGCAGTGGAGCCCCTTTTTCCTTCCTTTCTCTTTCTCTTTCTCTTTCTCTTCTCTTTGCCTTCCTCTGGGAGAGAGGCTCGTCTTCTTCTTCCTTCCTTCTGTCTCCTTCATTTTCTTCTGGATCTGATTCGGATCCATCGCTCTCTCTCTTTCCTCACATCGATCCTCCAGATCTCCATCTTTTTTTCTTCTTCTTCTTCCCTCTGTAACTTCATCACACTTTGAGCTCATATCCTCTGACCTTTTCCCTCTTCACTAAACCCTAAATCCTCCCTGTGTAGATTACGATTGATGCTGATTTTCCCTTCTGTGATTCCTCTGATTCGCATCGTTCGTGTTTATTGACTTCCTGTTACATCTGCTTCTGCAGAATCACAGGTACTAGTTTCCTGTGATTGATTCACTCTTGCTCATCTGATCTATTATCCATTGGGTTTGCAGATTTGCTGAGTTAATTGAGTTTTCAGATTCTATTGTTCAGATTAGTGTTTGATGGGTGATTTCTGAGATTCCTTACTTACTATTTTAGAATTGAAATTGAATTGCAGATTCTGAAAATCCAAAATCGATTCTACTTGTTGTGAATCTGGAGCATCTCCTTGACGGATGTGGAGGAAAAAAAGGGTTCCCCAGATGACATGAGGCATGTTATCAACGTTAATGAAACTTTTGAGCGCTTGTCTGTGGCCTTCTTCCTCGGGCAAGTCCTCCGATTCAACAGGAAAACAAGATGGACTTCTCTGGTACAAGGACTCCGGTCAACACCTCGGCGGTGAATTCTCCATGGCGGTTGTGCAGGCCAACAATCTCCTCGAGGATCAGAGCCAAGTCGAGTCTGGCCCTTTGAGCACACTTGATTCTGGTCCTTATGGAACTTTCATCGGAGTCTATGATGGTCACGGCGGGCCTGAGACCTCACGCTTCGTCAACGATCACCTCTTTCAGCATCTAAAGAGTGAGCAACTGAATTGTTTTGTTATATATATATATGCATACATGCTTGTGGAACGACCAAATGAAACTGAAATGTTATTGGAATGTGCAGGATTCGCAGCAGAGAACGCTTCTATGTCGATGGATGTGATTAGAAAAGCATATGCGGCGACTGAAGAAGGGTTTCTAGCGGTTGTGACAAAGCAGTGGCCGGTTAAGCCGCTGATTGCAGCGGTTGGGTCTTGCTGCCTGGTGGGTGTTATATGCGAAGGGATGCTCTACATAGCTAATGTTGGTGACTCCCGTGCGGTCCTTGGAAGGGCTATGAAGGCGACTGGGGAGGTTATTGCGCTGCAGCTCTCAGCGGAACATAATGTGAGCATTGAGTCTGTTAGGCAGGAAATGCACTCCTTGCACCCTGATGACTCGCATATCGTCATGTTGAAGCATAATGTGTGGCGTGTCAAGGGCCTTATTCAGGTATGCTTCTCAATCTTAATTAAATTTTGATCAAGGACTCAGTTTTTTTTTTATTTGTATATGATTACCTTAGTCGTCTTTTTTCATACAAAGTGGAGAAAGTTTGAATATATGGCCTTGATCTTCTTCTTGACCAAGGCGCTAGAATTTTACAAAACTTTTTTTTTTTTTTTTGTTACTTGCACCATGTCAAGATCAACAAGAGATCTATCAATTTTTGCTGTCATTTTCGTATCTGGATAAGGACTAAGGACTATGCATTAAATTAGATTTTACACTCGGAAGGCTAATTTGTAAGTAGTGACCTTGACTTTGTCAAAACAAATACCAAACCCACCAACCCGAGAAAGTCAGAGCTCTTGTTAAAGTTGCTAGTGTCTGAAAGCCAGTTTGTATATGTCAATAAGACAGTTGAACATGTGTTCTGTCTCCATAACAGTAGGTGCAAATGCCTAGATATGTTTTGTTCCTTTGCACTGTCAAGATAACTACGAATATCGAAATTAAAAAGGCTAGATATGTTTGTTTCTCTATGCAGGTATCTAGATCCATAGGCGACATGTATCTAAAGAAAGCAGAGTTCAACAAGGAACCATTGTACACAAAGTACAGACTCCGCGAGCCGATCAAAAGACCGATCTTGAGTGGGGAACCGACAATAACAGAGCATGAGCTACAACCTCAAGATCAGTTTCTGATATTTGCTTCTGACGGACTATGGGAGCAGCTGAGCAACCAAGAAGCTGTTGACATCGTTCAGAACCACCCTCGAAACGTGCGTGAGACTCATTTCTTCTTCTTCTTTTTGACGTTTTAGTAACATATTTATTCACAACCAAAACTCACTGGCTCTTTGTTGTGTGAATGAGTGCAGGGGATTGCACGGAGACTGGTGAAGATGGCATTGCAAGCGGCGGCAAAGAAAAGAGAGATGAGGTACTCTGATCTGAAGAAGATAGAGAGAGGAGTGAGGAGGCATTTCCACGATGATATAACAGTGGTCGTCATCTTCCTTGATACCAATGTAGTGAGCTCTGCCAAAGGACCTTCTCTTTCTATCAGAGGCGGTGGTATGACTTTCCCCAAGAAACTCTAAAGCTACTCCTCTTTTTAGGTTCCATCTTTTGTAGTTATGAAAGAAGAAAAAAAGACACTCTTGTTGGTGTAAGAATGTATAATTTTAACGTGAAAGCCACACACTACTGACGTTTGGAAACTCATTCCAGTAATTATTTATTTATTCAGCAAACCTTTGTGTAATGATGTAATTGTTGTTGATGATGAACGAATGTAGGCTTTTCTTCTATCGTATTTATGTATGTTTCGCATTCACTATACAGAGGAGCAATGATGCGCAAGTCATCTCCATCACGCGCAATTACATCATGACACCAAGTTTGCTTGATAGTGATTACTTCTTAATGTTATTTTAAGGCCGCAATGATGTTAGTTGAAGTATCCCAAAATCAAAAGAAAGAATTAAGCATGTTGATAATGTGTAGATCAAGAACAAGGTACAGTTGTTAGAGATTTGACATATTTACCAAGTCCAGACAATATAATTGGGTACAGTCTAGAGAGGTAATGTGTGTTGTGCATAAAATTTAAGGCAAAGTGTGGACCGGATTGTAGCTAGAGAGAAGTAAATACATGTGTGCAATAGTTCTTGCCTCCCCACCCGTCCTCTAACCAGACAAAAAAAGGGATTGGGTTTTTAACAAAAGCTCTCTTGTTACAATGTGACATTAAAAAAAGTCAGATCTTTCTCTTGAGAATCTTCAATGGAGAGAGAGAGAAAGAGAAGGGTCATTAGGGTTCATAACTGGCTTGAGGTTGTAAAAAGCAAAAAGAGAGAGAGAAAAAGAGAGGGCCTAGAAGTAAGAACATTAATGGTTGCAGGCAGGGCCAGTGTCCCCTCCCTTCTGCGAGATTCCCTTAAAATTTATTGTAGAGCATCTTCGATGTTCTTTAACTTCTTCCTCAAAATCATTTTATTTATTTTTTGTAATAAATCTCAACAAGGAAAGACAGTGGAGGAGACAAAGGAGTATAGGTTCTCATTGCATAGCCAGTTTAGTTACGAGCGATGGACATATGTAATGGAAGTTGAAACTATATGAAGAGAGAGAGAGAAGAGCAAAGGAGAGAGATGGGATTAAAGAGGGTGACCCAGCTTTTGTGCTTTGGTAGTAGATGTGGTTTTAATGCTCCATACCTTCCATTTCCTTCTCTCACACCCTAATTAATTCCTCTCTCTCTTTATAACTCCCCCACAGACATTCTCTCTTCTCCTCACACTTCCCCTCACTCTCTTCTTTCTTCTTTCTTGTTTTGTCAATTTCACTCAACAATACAGCTTCCTTTTGATCTTTACACTTAAGCACGACAGTGTCCCTTTGATATTGGCCTGGTTCATTCAGATCTTTTGAATTTTCCTCTCCACAAAATGTATCTGATTGAGCCGCGCCAATATCTCAGTGCTCTCTCGTTTTGGACTTTGTTTCTTGTAGATCCACCTTTATGGATCGAGCTCTATGTTTCTTTTTGTTGTGGTTTTATATGTAAACTCTTTCAGGTAACTGATCTTGCTTATAAGTTCCAGATTCTTAAAATGTGCATCTCCATGGAATCCTTGACATTTCTTCTCATCCAAGGTACTAACCCTATCTTTCATCATCTCTTGTGATGGCCTTTTGCTTCCTTTAATCCATCAAATGTATATTTCTTAAATAATTTTCATCAAAATTTGGAGACAGAATGTCAGGCTGATCTTGTTTATTAATTAGTACAAAATGCAATGTGTTAGAGTTAATTAGTACATATACAAAATCAGAACCGGTGAGTTAATTAGAAAGGACAATGATATTATACAGATGTCACAATCACAAAAGGTTTTGAAACAGAGGAAAATCAAGAAGTGGTCATGGGAGAGAATTAATGGGAGAGAAGCTGACGAGCACGAACCCTAACCTGCAAACGAGCAAGAGCATGCATACAATGTAACGCTATTCGAGCTTGTCTCCTCACAAGCACTCCTCTCGCCACCGCTTGCAACTTCACCAGACTCTTCAATGCTCGAAACGCTCTCCTTGCCTGCAACCCCCATCTCAAAATGGTCAATCCAAAACAAGAACAAGGTTTTGAAAATTTGCAGAGATGTTTATAAAGAAAATGTGTGTTAGTGTTTTTATTTTACCAGGTGACCTCTGAAGAAAGCTTGGATTTTAATGGCGGCGATTTCTTCTTTATTGGTTTCTGGGGATGAGCGAATGATTGTGATTCTGCTGGGAGATCTCAGGAGAAGTTTCTTCCTTACGACTCCAAACAATCTTCTAGAATTGGCCATGTTTGATCTTCTCTGGTTTGGTTTGGTATTTAACAAGTGGAAGCAGAGAGAGAGAGAGAGAGAGAGAGAGAGAGAGAGAGAGAGAGAGAGAGAGAGAGAGAGAGGGAAACGTAAAATGTGAATAAAAGTGAAAGCGGTGGCTTTAAGGAATGGAGATGATGTGCTCTCCATTTTTATTTGCCTGATCATAACGAACGAACGTGCTCGCATGCCTGTTTCTACTTGTTTTCCTTTTTCTTTTGTTTTATTACTTTTGAAGACAGAACATGCAAAAGTCTTTGGTCTTTTTACATTTAGACTAGTTAACAGTTATGTCAAAACAAAAGGAAATCTCAATGAGATATGTACTTAACTTACAACACTGTTATAGAATAAGACATATCTAGAGGACTTTTTCAGATTGTGTCAACCTATTTCAGTATTTTGTGTCATTTTGCACATCTTCAATTAATAATTCTAAGAATCTTTTCAAAAAAGTTTAGATGATTTCAAATTATGTAATTCAGTGAAATGAGGAAAGTCTCTAAGGATTGAGCTTATGTTTTTTTTTTTTTACCTTTTTACCTATTTAGTTTATGACATTACTTAAAAGACAGGTTTATAAATATTTAACCCTGAAACAATATCATGAACCCACCGGTATTCCAAATTTGGTAAATATCAAATCACTGATAAAACCAACATAATCGCTTCCAAACCGCCAGATTCATCACAAAGCTCCTGAAAACATGAATTTTATGGGTTTTTGAATCACTGATAAAGCCCTCAATTGTAACCGATGTTGAAAGCTCAACACTCTTAGAGATATGATATGCGACATGGAAGCACAAATGAGAGTTTGCTTGCCTCTGACTTTGCGAGGGAGTCACACTGAACACAGGTATTATAGTTTCGTGAAAGCCCAATATTAATTGGGCCTCAATTTGCCAAAAGGCCCAATTAAAGTCTGTCTTCCCAATCTTACAGCTGCTTCATCATCGCTCTCTCTCTCCATTGCGTTGTTGGCTGCTACTAAAACAGTAATCTGGCAATGGCAAATTAATCCCTTACTCTCTCTCTCTCTCTTCTTACATTTGAAGATCTTCTTCTTCTGGCTTCGTGCGCGATTCTCTCTCTTTCTTTCTCTCTCTCCCCTCCCAATGTTTGCTTGAGAGAGTCAACCATGGGCGTCTGCTGCCCTATCCTTCGTCCCTGGGATCGAACGCAAGACCGATTTCTCCTCAACCTCCCTTGTCTCTCCGATCCTGGTACAATTTCTCCTCCCATCTTTTAACCCTAACGACGATGTTTCTTCTCACCTCCTCAATTTCCCTTTCTGATCTGTTAGCAAAGTTTGAATTTTGGCTCTGATTTCACTAACTAATTTCCCTCGGATTTTTCTTCAATTTACCAGTTCGAAGATCTTCTCTGCTTCTGAAATTGGCACTAGTAGTGCTCCACCTCGTCTACATCGGATTTCTCTTCCTTTTCGATGCAGAATTTATTGAGAAAGCTAAACGAGATCCATGGTAGTTGCTCTGCTCATCTCTCTGGAAAATTTGTAATCACTGCTCAGCTCCAATCAAAAGAGCTTAACTTTTTGTTACTGTTTGATTCTCTTAACAGGTACATGTCCTCTTATTTCTTGCTCTTCTCTGCTACGCTTCTGCAGTATTTTGTAACTTCTGGCTCTTCTCCTGGGTAACTAAACTTATCCATGCCTTCATGCGTTTCATTTTGATTCTGCAATTGAATACTAAAAACCTTCTTTTGTTTCTGGTTTTTTTGTAGATATGTTATTGATGCAATGAGGGATGTTAGCGAGACGAATGCGATATACAGAAACGTACCAACGACCTCAATGTAAGAAATTGTTATTTGTGGTAGCAAACTCTTTATTGGAATTTGGTGGAACTAATAAGTGGTGGGAAGTGAAGTCGTCTATACTTAAAAATTGTGTCTGTCTCACTGTCGTGTTATACTTTGATTATGTCATTATTTAAGCGAAGACAACCTGCTTCCAGAGAAAGTAGGAGTTTCGTTATTAATGTGGAAGGAGAATCAGCAACAACAGGTGCAAGAAGGACTCCAACTTCATGGCAGAAGTTGGTTCTGGACTTGTACCCTCCAGGAACATCAGTAAGGTAATTCAAAGGCTTCTCTTACTGTGTGAATCTTGAAGAATCAGCTTATGAATTGGGTAACTATTAGTAAGGAGGAGTGTACTGAATTGTTTCTTTCTATAACCTGCAGGAATTTGACTTGCAGCTATTGTCATGTCGAGCAGGTAACAATTGGATCCACTGTAATAGTTTTTCAACTTGCTGTTTTGTTCAAGTTTTCCTTCCCTAAATCTTTCTCGTGATGCTTTGCAGCCTCCGCGAGCCAAGCATTGTCATGATTGTGACAGATGCGTTCTTCAGTTTGATCATCACTGTCTTTGGCTGGGAACATGTATAGGCCAGAAAAACCATTGTAAATTCTGGTAAGCCTCTAAAATCTGAACTCGTACTGTTACATTGTTCGATAATGATGGTAATTTAGTCTGATGATGTGTTTCCACCATATCAGGTGGTACATCTTTGAAGAGTCAGCTCTATGCGTCTGGACACTCATCATGTACATTGACTACATGAGTAACGTAGCAAAGCCTTGGTATAACAACTTGTTTTTTTTTTTCATCTTCCTCCTCTCGTTCTTTGGCCATTTTCTTAGCATATCCAATTCGTTGAAATATGATGAGTGTTTAAACGGAAATGTGAACAGGTGGAAGAATGCAATTGTCATACTACTGCTTGTCATATTGGTGATCTCCTTGGTGTTTGTCCTGCTTCTATTGCTTTTTCACAGGTGGGTGTACACACATTTCCTGACATTTTCAGCAATCTCATACCTTTTTTTTGGTCTAAATGCGTAACGTTTCTATTTCAAAATCTGATTTCTTGCAGCTACCTCATTCTAACGAATCAAAGCACTTATGAACTTGTGAGACGAAGACGTATTCCATACATGAGGTACTCAACCAATCTTCTATCACCTAGTAATAACATCAGCTTGCTTAAAGAAAATCGAAGAGAGAAACTTTGGTTCTTGAAGCTACCTTTAAACAAGCTTTTGGGTTTAGAGAACCAAATGTAAATGTGTTGGTTTGTTGACGCTAGAGGGTATTGGTTTTTGTAATAACAGAGCTTTTGGGTTTTGCAGGAATATTCCGGAGCGAGTGCATCCTTTTAGCAGAGGCATAAAGAAGAATCTATACAACGTCTGTTGCGGCAACCATAATCTAGACTCACTACCGACTGCTTTTGAAATCGAGGATAGATCAAGACCATACACTTGCTTAGATATGTTGAAATGTCGCTGCTGTTAAGTTTTTGTTTTTGTTTTTTTACTTGTTTATACAACAAACAAATACCTCTATTGTTTCAGATTAATCTATGAAGGTAACATGTTTCTTCAAAAATATCTGATGAAGTTTGTATACACAACACATTAAATCTAGTGAATTATATATGCAAAGAGAGTATGTTCAAAAGAGAGACTCTAGCTTGGATCATACGTCTGTACAAGCTTTCAAGTGATGACTCCAGATCTTCAACTGCAACATCTACGTTATCCAAGTTGGTGATCACAGACTTGATTCGTTCCTTCTTTATCTCTTTCGCTAAGCAGAATCTTCCTAGTTCTTCGTCCATCGTCTGGAACTCGTTTCTGTGTCCGGTCTCAACTTGAACACTTGTATTCTTGATGACTAGTTTGGTGACCAAAGCCCATCTGGAAGGCTTAGGCTTTGGTACAGATGTGGATAAAGACAACAAGACTGTCCGCAAGGACATACATGTTTGAGAACAAACTTGTCGGAGAAGTGCGATCAAAGGATGAGACGACCCGGAAGTGGAGGAATGGTCGGTTTGTTTGAGCAACAAGAGTAGCTTAGCGAGGTCCTTATGGATTGCTTTCCTCGAGCGGATAAAGGCTTTAACGTGGCACCGGATGGTAGAATCTCCACCGTGTCTCCTCCGTCTGAAAGCAGAACGGAGGTCGCGGAGACAGTCCTTGATGCGGCAAGTGATGTCTCTTAGCTTGGAGCACAAGTCAAGGTGTACAAGCGAGAGATCAAGAAGATGTGTGAAGAAAGAATGATGAGGGAGGAGTAACGAAGCTGGTGAGTCGTTGAAGAGACGAGAGACGGATTCATAGAGCTGTGAGAGAAGTGAGAAACTATTCTCATGATCTGTTGGAAGCTTGTTGAGGAGTTGATGAATATGGTTGAGGCCATTTGAGTGTAACCGAGCTGGTAAGCTACAAGACCGGACGTGGTAGGAGGTAGCCATTGATGGGAGGTTATGAGATAGAGAGAGAGAGCTTTCGATAGAAAGAAGTTGAATAATAAATATATAGAGGTTAGAGAGGTCAAATGAAATAGGATTTAGACTTGAGCCACGTGAAGGGGACAAGGTTCATTTGTTCCATCGAAGCCAACTTAATGTTCTTTTTCTCTCATTTAAATTTTTGATATCGACAGATGCCATTATAGAGTTTAGCTCTCTCCATATGCACCTAATTTTGCTAATTTTATGTCTTTGTGTTCTTAACTAATTTGTTTTCCTTACAAACACAAAATAATTGAGGTACCCACTTAGATCTTTAATTAGGCGATTGAGACGAATCAAAACTAAGATCTTTTGTCTCAAGCACTTCCTCAACTTTGTTGGGTATTGATAAACACCGTCATGCATGGATATGTGGATTCTAATGTACTTAAATTAGTGAGCAATTAGAATCTCATATATTTGTGATGATCAAACGAAGATGACATAGCATAATCTAACTCTAACCACCAAATAATTAAACTGAAAATGATCTGATATGAGAAATGAAGCTGGTGGTTGGATAATACTATAAATGGGACCGTGTGCACGAGTGTCTTGTTGAAACCTTCCAGAGGAAACGATCATTTTTATTAAAAAATAACAATCACAATCAAACACCGCCTTCATTTTCTTAACTATTTTGAATTCATGAATGTGACTTGTCACCATCAAAGTACAGCCTGCAACTGAATCTCTCATCTCTTAATAGATTTAGATATTACATTACACAAGACCTACTCTCAAATATCTATCCTAACTATTAGGCTTTCCATAATAATATCTCCCGTGCCTTGGATACGTAACTTTTTCTTCTTTTCGATTTTCTTGGTTTGCAACTTATTTGGGTAACAAACAGATATTTCTTTGATTTGAGATATTTTTTCTTACTTTTTAGAAAAGGAGATATTTTCATTCACTTGAGAGATATTTTGTGATCGATCCCATGCATGTATTAAAACCACCAAAAAGTTGTTGGTTTTTACGTATAATTCATTTTCCATACGCTACACACTCTCTAACTAATCTTTCTTAACTCTCAAGTTCGAGTTTGGAAGATGGACTAATTAATCTGATCCGACCATCCCGGTCCGAGGGGACTACGGTCGGCCTACAACCTCTTGATAAAACAAAAGAAGTAAACATAGTTGAAGTTGATATTAAGGAACTAAGTGAAGTTTTGTAATTTTGTTATTGCGAGTTTGCGACGATAGACAAGAAAAAAGTTGGGCCATGTGAAGTCACGTTAGTCTTGGATGGACCCATCAGATCACATAAAAATTATAGCGACTATCAACATTACACTTGTTTTTCATTATTATTTTCTGTTTGTTTTTTGTCATTTTCTGTGATAATTGTGCCACCAAATTGCCATAATTGGTGAGCCATTGCACCCATCACCTCCATTGCCGCCTCCGCCATAACTCTCTCTATCTCCCATGTCTCTTCCCTTCTTCTCTCACTTCAATCAAATAACCAACAATATAATATCATGATATTATCATAGAGAATAAAAGGTACGAAAACACCTTATGCTTTTTTAATCACGCCCACGTTTTCTCTATGTATTGGGTAATACGAAAACATAAACCAAACTTTTGATATACGACCGTTCTTTTCTTACTTAGAAAATGTGATTAAACGCCATCAGCCATGCAAATTCCCAATTTCCCACTGTAATTTCTTTTGCTCCCATTATGATAGATATCGTTTTGTATCTTTAATACAAATATTCAAATAAAAGTCCAGTTTTATGCGTATAAATAAATTCAATTTCTCCTTGTTAATTTTAGACGTACCATATATATCAAATCTTGATATGTACGAAAATCTTAAATGATATGTATAATGAAACATATGGATATAATATTGTATTGAAAATGTTAGCTGTTTTTAGCAAAAAAGACAAAAAATACTATTGTTAGCTGTCTAGATTTATTATTAGTTATCGTTTACAAATTTATTGTAGGGAAATTTCAAATTATTAACTTATATATACATGCATCCTTTTACGCAAACCAATTATGCAAACCAAGCTACGTACCAAAAAAACTGATTTGTTTATGACTTTTTTTTGTTAGAAACCATGTTAGCTATTTAGATCTCTATTATTGTCTTATGATTGATGATTACTCAAGTACTAGTATATAAAATTATTAAAATATGGGGTCGACAACCTTGAACTGTTGCCTGTGTCGATGTGTGGGGACAAGAGGAATCAAAGATCCGCTCCTTTCTCCTTTATATCCATTTTAAATTAGCGATTATGCAGATAGATCTTGATGAATGATGATGATGACCGACTTTATCACATTGTGCTGTCAATTTTAATTATTTTAACAAAATAATGTGCACGAGGGAGTGGACTTCTTCCAATGGTAGACCTACACGTCATCAGTTTGATTCATGTAGCCATAATATTTCCTCTTAGCTGAGATGATTTTCTTGGGTATTAAGAAGTCTTTGATTTATGTAGCTATAATTACCGGATAACAAATACGTATCCGAATGTTTTGTGTACACTTAGAGACTAATTAATTAACTAACTAAACAAAATTAACTAGCTAAGAGTGTGTTGTAAGAATGTTAAGTAAGTAAACTCTATATTGAACAAGAGACTTGAAAAGAGAGTCAAGTGAAGCCTCAAGTCCTTCTATTCTCTCCTCTAATATCTCCAACATCTTCTTCACTTCCATGGAGTTGTCAAGATCTCCATCCGAACGCAAAACCAAATCCAAATTCTGTAACTCGCTCACTATGGACGAAGAAGATCGAGAACCACCGATGATAAGCTTAGAGATGAATTTGAGAGCACAAGTCTTTGTATTAATATTCGTCGGCGTTGTTGTCGACAGGAACACGAAAAGAGACCGGAAGACGGAGACTGCCAACGCGGTGGTCTCGGAGCTTTCCAACTTCTTGAGGCCAAGAAGAAGCTTGTTTGTCTCTTTCTTGGCTTTCTTCTTGAAGGAGAAGTACTCTTTGATCTGGACCTCCATGGAGTTGCCTTTTCTTCTAAGTGCACTCTGAAGATTGAGAAGATGTTCTCTGAAAGCGAAGATTAGGTTTCTCGCTGCATCGCATGAGTCTAGTAACGTGGTTGACACGTCAAGTGAATGTTCTGCTTGAGATGTGGGAAGAGAGTGATTGAGTTGGTGGAGAGATTGGTAAAGCTCAGAGAGGTTGAGTAATGAGATTTGAAGTGATTGAGAATCGGAGGATGAGCTTTGACAACGCTGAAGCTGAGAGATTGCAGCTTGGAACTTAGTGGAAGGAGGATGGATTCTTGATGGTAGACTTATAGATCTAATAGGCATATGGAGATTGGTTTCAGGAAACGCCATGTTTTGATTTCTTGCTGAAGAAAAGAAAGAAGGAGAAGTTTGGTATATATATGAGTGAAGGCATGTGCAGGAAACATGTGGATATTGATATTATATGTACAGTGAATGTTTAGTTAAGCCACGACGCACATGGAAGTGTGAAGGAAAGCTTTTTATGCTCTGTTTTTGGAACGTGAAACCATTTTCAGAGGACCAGAGCTAGAGAGAGCCATTACTTGATGTTGCTTTTGTGATTCCCATTTGATCAGCCGGAGAGAGTGGGCTTGTCAGAAGAAGGAGACATGGAAACATTTGTCGCTGACTTCAACTCTTCTTTTGTTTCATCCAATTGTCAATTTTGAATCCTATTAATTATTCACCATTGGTTCATGGACAATTCCCGAGACGGTCGTGAAGAGGAAGAAGATTGTCGCAAACGCTATAAACGTTATTTTATTTAGAAATTTTCTTAATCAGGATTATACTACAAAATATTACCTACTTTATTTATTAATGTTGATTAGGATTTAGAGTGCGGTTCAATGTTTTGGGACTTTGGTCCCCTAATTCACCCAATCGAAGATGTTTTTATTGTAAGGCTTTGTTAAAAATTGATTGAGTACTTCAAGGCTGCCATTGGATTCATGATCAATTGGAAAACATTTTAGAGAGACAAGATTATGAGTTAAGATATTGGTCTCCGTTACAAGAGCAATGATTAGTATATGATAAACTTGTTTATTTAGGAGAAAACAGGGATTATATGGGACTATGGTAATGTACGGGGAATCTTAAAAAGTGGTACGATTAAGACAAAAGATCTTCGTGGATTTTGATACATTGAACCTCGTCTCAAAGACTCCAAGTCAATCCACAGTTCCACACATGTTTCTTCTCTGTATCTACTGATTCATAACAAGGCCATGATCTTACAACTACTGTATTTTGTTAAAACCAAAAAAGAAACTACTGTATTTTGTTTAAAACTCAGCAAAAATACGTAACCATAAACATATTGGGCCTACCGGGAATATAGTAAAGCCCATGAAATAGAAATATGGTAACGTTTCCTAAACACAGAGCATTAATGTGAAAGCATTAAAGATAAACACATACTTTAGCCTAATACAATGGTAAAATTGGTCAAGAGTTTAAAGGATGAAAATCCCATAAAAGAATTAGTCACTTGTCACTCTTCAAGTGCACTTTTGATTCATTCTTTGAATTTCTTTTCATTAATATGTTTGTATCATCTCTCAACATATTGTGAATTTAAATGTAATTGAAAAGTCATCATTATTTCTAAGTTTAAAAAATTTCCTTGAAAATTCGCGTTGCAACCACCATTCAAATCATCACAAACCAGTTCATCATTTTAATTGTTATTTAAAACTTAAAATTTGGAAGTATTGTAGTATTTCTGATATTTCAAAATACAAAAAAGTATCTTCGCTCCACATTCTTATGCAGTTTATCAAATATCAAATGTATGTCCATATTTTGTGCGGTTTGACTAAATTCAAATTTAATTGCTCTAAAGAAAGCAAAATCAAAGAATATCATTCAACCAATACTTGTTACAAAATTCAATTCATTTAATACAATACTTGTTACAAAAATCAGTTTCTTTAATGTTTTATTCTGAAATTGTGATAAAAATCATGTTCGGCCTATTAGATGTTATGATAGCCAACACCAAATTATAAAATATTCCAGTTCCATTAGTTCCATCAGTCATCAGACATCATTTCAGTAGAAATAAATTGTAGAAGAAATAGAAATCTCGATTTTATCATGTAAAAAAATATTTTAAATTTTGGGATTTGTGGTGATAATAGTTTGGTTCATTTTCAGCTCACATCTCTTATACAACCCATGAACCCATAGTGGTAAACAAATTTGCACATGAAATCGTCTTAGCGTACAAGACATATATTGTAAATCATGTGCGGAAACTAACCTTAAGAAAGAAAATAAAACTATAATTAGAAAAGTGGTCTAATATTTATCCCTTGATCAAATACTAAAAGACGTTTTATTATATGGTTTTTAAATTGATTGAGTGCTTCAAGGCTGTCACCGGATACATGATCAATTGGAAGCATGTTGAGTAAGAGAGTCAGACAAGATTATGAATTAAGATAATGACTTGTCTCTATAACAAGAGCTATAACTAAATGGTGTAATTTATTTATTTAAAAATCATGCGAATCTTAAAATGTTGTACGTTTAAACGCAAGATCATGGGACGATGTAATGTACGGTGGAATATTACAAGTTGTACGTTTCAATTTCAGACCAAAGATCTTGATTCGATACATTGAACCTCGTCTTAAGAAGTTTAAAAGTCAATCATGAGCTATTCTCTGTATGTAGTGATTCGAAACAGGGCCTAATTATGTAAGCCCAAAGTTTAATCTTTATTGGGCCTAATGGCAATATAGTTTAGCCCACGAGCTAGGACGGAGACTATTGAATGAATTGCGTACCGGACACCGTGGCACGGAGTAAGGAATAAGGATTCAAAGATTCGTTTAGAGTCAACGATCGAATCTGCGATTGCGACATCATACATCAACGTGTTTCTCTTTTATCACTTCAAGAATTTGGAGTTGTTGTTCATCATTTTTTTTCCACAAACCCAATCCTCTCTCCAATGTCTCTGTTCTTCTTCTCCCCACGTTTTCTCTTCTTCGCCACCATCATCCCCATCCTCGTTTCCATCGCTCTCTACCGACTCGACACCTTTGACCCAGCTCATCTTCCCGCCGAAGCTTTAGCCTACTCCACTAACTCCATCCCGCCGCTCTTCAACGACCGGTTTCTCACCGGCGCCGATTTTATCGGCGTCGGTCGTCTCAATAGCCCCGAGGATATCGCATATCACCCAGACTCAGGTCTCATCTATACTGGCTGCGTGGATGGATGGGTGAAACGAGTCAAAGTTCACGACTCAGCTAATGACTCGGTCGTAGAGGATTGGGTCAATACCGGCGGTAGACCGCTCGGAATCGCTTTCGGACTCCACGGCGAGGTCATCGTCGCAGACGCTTACAAGGTTTTGTGTGTTTGTGATTTTTGATTTTTTTTTGAAATTTGAAAATCTCAGAATCAGGAAATGATTTTGGTGTGTTTGTATACAGGGGCTGTTGAACATAAGCGGTGACGGGAAGAAGACGGAATTGTTGACGGATGAAGCGGAAGGAGTGAGATTCAGGATCACCGATGCAGTCACCGTTGGAGATAACGGCGTTTTGTATTTCACAGATGCTTCTTACAAATACAGTTTCCATCAATTCGCCTTTGCAATATTGGAAGGCAAGCCTCATGGCCGTCTCCTGAGCTTTGACCCCACCACAGGAGTCACACGTGTCCTCCTCAGAGACCTTTACTTCGCAAATGGCATCTCCATGTCTCCTGATCAATCCCATCTCGTCTTCTGCGAAACCCCAATGTCCTCTTTCATCTCTATTACTCTCTCTTATTTATCTCCTCCCTGTGCATTGAATTAATATCTGAATTTTGGTCTTTTTGTTTTTTTTCTCAGAAGAAGATGCAGCAAGTATTACATCAGTGAGGAGCGTGTGGAGGTATTCATTCAAGGCTTAACCGGTTATCCGGATAACATCCGGTACGACGGAGATGGACATTACTGGATTGCAATGCCTTCGGTACATGTTAAAAACTGAATTATTTATTTTATTTTTTTCTCTTCAAGATTGTGATGCTACATGTTAAAATTGCAATGGACATTAATCTCGTTTGCTAAACTGTGTTGAAAACAGACGGTAACACCGTTGTGGAAGCTCGGGATGAAGTATCCTTTCTTGAGGAAACTCACAGCTATGGCGGCTAAGTACGGCTTTGATCCCATGTTTATGGAGAATGCTGGCGTGTTGCAGGTGGATTTGGAGGGGAAGCCCATTGCGTTGTACCATGATCACAAAAGCTCTCACATAACAAGTGGAGTCAAAATTGGGAATCATCTTTATTGTGGAAGCCTCTTGCATTCACATATCATGCGACTCGATATCCTGAAATATCCTGCACAGAAGAAGCTTTGACTTGAACATCATCAAGTTTATACGTGTAGTATCATTTCACTGTCATATAATGTAAACTAGTTAACATCGTCCCTGAGATTGATGATGATGATGATTAGGAATTTAGGATCTTTCGCTCTCGAACAATAGTTGCATGAAACATTGATTTACAAAACATACACATTGCTTAACAATACTGCTACACAGAAAATGATATGGACCACACTGGACCACTGGTACAGTAATATATCATGAACATAAAAATTAATTTACTCAAAAAACAATTTGGTTTGGCTCCGTTTTTGGATCGGTTATACCAGTTTGAATCTTAAACTGGTACGTTTCAGGCAAAAAATCTTCATGGAATTGTAACACTGAATAGTTGCGATTGACATAAATGCGATTGATATATCCGCGATTGCAACAGCAATCAAAACGTGTTTCTCTTTTTTCACATTCAAAGATTGGAGAGTTTTGTTCATCATTTTTTTTCACAAACCCAATCGTTTCTCAATGGCTGTATTCTTCTTTTCCACTCGTTTTCTCTTCTTCTCCACCATCATCTCCATCCTCGTCTCTATCGCTCTCTATCAACTCGACACCTTTGACCCAGCTCCATTTCCTTCAGATGCATTAGCCTCCGCTACGACCTCAATCCCGCCGCTGCTCAACGACGGAATTCTCGACGGAGCTGAGTTTGTCGGCGACGGTCTTCTCAATCGCCCCGAGGATATCGCATATCACCGAGACTCTGGCCTCATCTATACTGGCTGTGCAGATGGATGGGTGAAACGAGTCAAAGTTCTCGACTCAGCTAATGACTCGGTCGTTGAGGATTGGGTTCATACCGGCGGTAGACCGCTCGGCATCGCTTTTGGACTTCACGGCGAGGTCATCGTCGCAGACGCTTACAAGGTTTGGTTCGTGATTTTTTGAAATCGAATTTTCGAAAATCTCAGAATCACGGGATGATTTGGTTTTGGTGTGTGTGTGTAGGGGCTGTTGAACATAAGCGGTGACGGGAAGAAGACGGAATTGTTGACGGAGGAAGCGGAGGGAGTGAGATTCAAGGTTACCGATGCAGTCGCCGTTGGGGATAACGGCGTTTTGTATTTCACAGATGGTTCTTATAAATACAATTTCCAACAGTGTGTCTTTGACATTTTGGAAGGCAAACCTCATGGCCGTCTCATGAGCTTTGACCCCACTACAAGAGTCACACGTGTCCTCCTCAGAGACCTTTATTTCGCTAATGGTGTCTCCATGTCTCCTGATCAAACCCATCTCGTCTTCTGCGAAACACACATGTCCTCTTTCATCTATACGTTTCTCTCTTTCGTATACTCCTCGATGTGCATTGAATTCTCATCTGAATTTTTGTCATTTTGTTGTCTTTCAGTAGAAGATGCAGTAAGTATTATATCAATGGAGGGCGTGTTGAGGTGTTTATTCAAGGCTTACCCGGTTTTCCAGATAACATCCGGTACGATGGAGATGGACATTACTGGATTGCGATGCCTACGGTAAAACTGACATCTTTTGGTTTTTCAAGATTATGATCCACGTCAAGTAGTTCCCATGTCATTTGATTCTGTTTTGTAAACAGACAGTAACAACGTTGTGGAAGCTCTTGATGAAGTACCCCTTCTTGAGGAAAATCACAGATATGACGGTTAAGTACGGTTTCAATCCCATAGGTTTGGAGAATGCTGGAGTTTTGCAGGTGGATTTGGATGGGAATCCAATTGCATTGTACCGTGATCATAAACTCTCTCACATAACCACTGGAGTCAAAATTGGGAATCATCTCTATTGTGGGAGCCTCTTGCATTCACATATAATGCGACTCGATCTCCTGAAATATCCTGCACAGAAGTGGCTTTAAACATCATCAAGTTTATATAAAGTACTAACTCTTCCTATCATTTCAATACTAGACAGTACAATGTAAACTTATCGACATCGTCCAATAGAATAATGATGATGACTAGGATCTTTCTCTCTCGAATATTAGTAGCATGGAACGTTGATTTCTAAACATACTCCTACATAGAAAATGATAAGGACCACACTAGTACACAGTACCATGAACATAAATTGTAATCCACTCAAAATGTTAATTACATAAGTTTTCAAATTAAATCAATTGACTGGTGATTTGGTATAATGATGAAAAAGAAAGGACAAGTGACTGGATAAAATTTTGCTACTTATCCCATGAATTTTAAAGTCAATGGATGGAATAACGTTATATTAAATATTATAAGTAAAGATGGTAAGAAGGAAAATCGAACCGATGACCTTAAAGAAGCTAGTTGGCTTTGAAAGGTACGTGGTGGTCGCCCACTAAGATTTCAGACTCAAGACTTGATCCAACGATTATAATCATTGCACGTTCTACGCATACCATACTTCAATTCTTCGCACAATTCGATTTTCCTAATTTCCGACGTTTTCCGACGAAGCTTCAGATCTCCGTTTCCTCAGCTCAGGTGATCTTCTACTTTTCTCCTTTCATCATTTCCCTTTGCTTTTACGGATTCTCTTCTTGTTGTTCCCCCCCTACGATTTGTGAATTTTCCGTGTCGTTCTGTCGATTTTAGTATGGAGTCGTCGGATTCTCGGAACAAATTGCACTCCCGTTTACGTTTATGGGAATTTCCCGATCAGTATATCATCGAACCAGCTGATGGGGCAGGCGCTCCATGCTTGGAGATTAGTCGTGTCGATGCCTCCATGAAGCTTATCGGTTCGTTTCTCTATTCCAAACATTTTGCTTTTACTGGGAAAATGGTTGCTTTCTGATCCTCTTTCCTTGCGTCTCTTCTGTGCCTACTCTGCTCAGATCGAGTCGCAGAAAGCAATTCCTTGCGTGTCCCCAAAATCCATTCCATTTTTGGTGTGGTTGGGATGTTGAAGCTCCTCGCAGGTTAGAATTTAGAAACAATTATGTTATAGATCAATAATGTCTAAGTTCCTGTGTATGCTTCAGGTGTTTATTATTAGATCTGGAAGCTATCCTAGAGTTTGATTAGATTGCGATATTCTTTGACTTCAGGATCATACTTGGTGGTTGTAACTGAGAGTGAGCGTGTTGGCTCGTTTCTGGGCCATCCTATCTTCAAAATTACCTCGCTCAAGGTTCTTCCTTGTGATCATTCACTTAAGAACTCGCCTGAAGAACAGGTAAATAACTCTGTGCCCCAGTTTTCTGTTAAATATATATTAGCAGTAATGATGGATCTCAAATTCTCAAAGCATTGTGTACCACTTTCTTTTGGCAGAAAAAGATGGAGACTGAGTTCTCCAGGCTGTTGAGTGTCGCAGAAAAGACAACTGGTCTCTATTTTTCATATGAAGTTAACTTAACACTGAGGTAATCGATTTTATCTTCTTCCTTATGATGCGTTCTACTTACACATTGATGTTGACAATTTCATCTGAAAATATCCGTCATGGTACTCATTAACGATTCTGCTGTTATTTCCTTTTAGTCTGATCTTTTCGTTTTGTGATTTCAGCTCACAGCGCTTGCATGATTTGGGTGAGGAGTCTAAGTCACTTCCTCTGTGGAGACAGGTGACCATATTACTGATTTTGTTAAATTTATTTATAAACATTAATTAGTCTTTCCTTGTTGTTTGTTTGTGACAGAACTGTAACTAACTTATTTTGGTGCTGCTGTGTTCCTTTTGACAGGCTGAGCAGAGGTTTCTTTGGAACAATTACATGTTGGAAGTTCTAATCGATAATAAGGTTAGTGTGTCCCTGAGGTTCTTAAATTTGTCACATCCCCTTGTTTCTGTACTTGCAGAATATCTTACCTTATGTTGTTATAAATTTGCAGGTTGATCAGTTCTTGCTTCCAGTAATTCAAGGGAATATCCTTTTGTTATCATTTTTTTTAACTCCTCTTTCTTCTATTTCCTCGTAATGGCTAAGTTTTATTATTGAATGAATCTTTCCTTAACCCTCAATCACGTTTTAATAGCTTTGAAACAGCCATTGGAAAAGATATTGTTGATGTTACCCTGATTGCAAGGAGATGCACTAGGAGAAACGGTACATTCTTGTCTTGCTGCACTATTTTTTTGTAACAATCCATGAGAAAGGGAAATTCATTTATTTTTAGTGTGAATATGTAAGTAGATAGCTGGGACTATAATCATTTGTTTGACTACTACTTCTCCTAGATAACTATAACAAGGAATTCAGATATTGACAGAACTTGATGGGACTTGTTTTCAGTATTTGAAATCACCATGGTTGGCACCATAACATCATTATTGAAATTATTCCCTTTGGATAGATAGGAGATGATATGTCATCTTCGGATGATGATTATTATTGTGTTGTGATTGGGATGGTCTTTCCCTTATCTCGGATCTTTTTAAAGGTACACGTATGTGGCGAAGAGGAGCTGATGCCGATGGCTACGTTGCAAATTTTGTGGAGACTGAGCAAATTGTACAGATGAATGGATATTCGTCATCATTTGTTCAGGTGTTCTTTTTACATGCTTGCCTCGCATATTGTGAATTTTCTTATAGATATATCATTTACATGTGTTGTTTTAATTTTTGCATACAATGTTTCTCTAGACCAAATTATCCAAGATTGAATTTGTTATGTTATTTTACCTTTAACATTTGCAGGTCAGAGGATCCATACCTTTTATGTGGGAGCAAGTTGTAGATCTTACTTACAAGCCCAAGTTTGAGATTGTCCAACCTGAAGAAGCTGTGAGTACTAATTTCAAATTAACCATTTGCTCTGTTAGAACTTTACCTCTTTTAAGTAACTCACATTGGGTGCTTCTCTTGCAGACACGGACAGCTGAGCGTCACTTTTTGGACTTAAGGAAAAAATATGGATCAGTTTTTGCAGTTGATCTTGTTAACAAGGTACGTATTCTTGCAGATTGACTTGAGTATTTGTGCAGTTATGTGACTCTAGATGTGGTACACGTCATGTTTGTGAGCACATCTTGGTCTGTAAATCAAGTGCCTTGCATAGATGATAGATCTTGTTCAAATTTTTATTTATCAATTGCTTCTTCTCTAATCAGCATGGTGGTGAGGGGCGCTTAAGCGAGAAGTTTGCTAGTGTTATGCAGCACCTTACTGGGGATGATATAAGGTAGTTAATATGAGTCTATCGTGCTTCTTAGACAGTTTTCCTAATTGTCTTCAACTCATTTAAAGAAGGTGCCTTATCCTGTAGATACCTGCACTTCGATTTCCATCAAATCTGTGGGCATATCCATTTTGAGCGGTTATCAATTCTGTACGAGCAGATTGAGAGTTTTCTCGAAAAGAATGGGTATGAATTTCTTCTAGTTATGTAATCTTGAAATATGCAATTATGAAAGAAAAAAAAAACAGCATGTCATTTTGCAGTCTCTGAATTTACACAGGTACTTTCTGATGAATGACAAGGGTGAGAAAATGAAGGAGCAGCTTGGTGTTGTCCGAACAAACTGCATAGATTGCCTAGACCGTACAAATGTCACCCAGGTTAGTCTTAATAATGTTATGATGCTGCTCTTATCTTATCTCATTGGCCTTTGCTCATCCATGCCGCATACTTCCTGCCAAGTGCAGAGCATGATAGGTCGAAAGATGCTAGAACTTCAACTCAAAAGGATTGGTGTTTTTGGCGCTGAAGAAACCATAAGCTCGCATCTGAATTTTGACGAACGCTACAAAATATGTCAGTCTCTTATCTTTGTAGAAAATCTCCGAACTTATAACTTTTGCTTATGTGCTTTCGCCTTTCAGTATGGGCTAATCATGGTGATGACATCAGTATTCAGTACTCTGGCACCCCTGCACTTAAAGGAGACTTTGTCAGGTACTTTTGCGATATGTTTGATATTCAAGTCTGAATATGTCCTGGCTATAAGGCAATATGCTTTCATCTTAAGAAGAAAGTGTTCTGTAGATTAACTCTACATGCCATCTGATGTAGTGATGTGTCTCTCTAACTGGATGAATTCTAGGTACGGGCATCGGACTGCGCAAGGTGTCCTGAAAGATGGATGGAGCTCTCTCGTACGCTATTACCTGAATAACTTCGCTGATGGAACTAAGCAGGTCGGTGGCTTTGCATTCTCAGTAACCACACTTGTCATATCTTCTAATACTGTCAGTTGTAATAATACGTACAACTGTGTGCGACTGCTTGTCGTATCCTGACTCTAGTTAATTTTGGCTTTGTGCAAAAGGATGCGATTGATCTCCTGCAAGGGCACTACATAGTTGCTGTGAGCCGAGACACGGCTCCTGTGCCTCAAAAGGGAGGCCTCGAGGCTGTAGCTGTAAGCATTCATGTTAAAACCATTACTTTTTCAGCATATAAAGAATCATAGTCTAACAACAAAGTAATTTTGATTTCTCAGAACTTCCCAGTGGCATTGGCGGTGGTTCTGCTCAGTTTCTGGTTTGCAACAATGTCTCTGAAACAAGGCAAGTCTGATCCTTCTTTTGCTGGACGGTTAAGAGTATTTTCTTTGGAACTTAAAATCTAAAACTGTATAAAATGATGAGCAGTTGGGAGTGATTACAAGCATAAGCACTTGTTCTTCTCGTTCCTGTGGACGGGCATCTGTGTGGGCATAACAGCACTGGTTAGGGCCAATGGCCGGATCTTCTGCAACCGGCCTCGTCTGCACAAACCCAGAGGCTGATCCATCTTCTTCTTCTCCACTCGGGTGACCATTGTGATCACTAACCAGGACATGAGCTCGAGTTGAAGCATAAAGTTTTCTCGGTTTGTTATTTGTTTCTTTTATTTGTTGTATCAAAGTTGGACCTACATAGAGGCAATTGTCTCAGGTGGGGATCCCTTACGTTTTAAAACTCTCACACTCCATCCTTCAGTGACTCGATACAATTACAAGTTACAATCAACACGTACGTCTTTTTCATGTCTGAAGAGTATGAAATCAAAACTAATTCTT
The DNA here is from genome assembly GCA_902728155.2 of Microthlaspi erraticum. Taxonomy (NCBI): domain Eukaryota; kingdom Viridiplantae; phylum Streptophyta; class Magnoliopsida; order Brassicales; family Brassicaceae; genus Microthlaspi; species Microthlaspi erraticum. Next base: position 666,378 of record CACVBM020000444.1, on the reverse strand, counting down.
TCTTTCTTTTTTTACTGCAACTAATTCAAAAAATGTCTGATTGGTATCAGTTTTTACTGGATTAAAAAATCCGAGACGAATCCGATCTGAGTATTCGAACATCCATCTCTAGTTTTTGGATCCAAGCAAAATATATAATTCAACCGCTTGGTAAATAACAACTTTTTAGAAAGAGAAATCTGTGCATGGCACTGTGGAAGGAAGAGTTTAGGCTTGCGCTTCAATCGTGTGAAATGGTAATGACATGAATTGATCTCAATCAATCATGCAACGGTTTTAACGGCCAAAGACTGATCCTTTTCAAACCAAATATTAAAAAATCATTTAGATATAGTAAAGATCTACAGTACAAAAAAATGGGGTAAACAAACAATTCCTCACAAATAAAGAATAACGGAATCAAAACTTGGAAAACCAGAGAAAAAACACACACACACACGACTTGGAATCTCTGATCTTCCTGTCAAAAGAGGAAAACAAAAAAAAATAAAAGCAACTCTCTTCTTACCTTTTTCACCTTTGCTCTCACTTCCTTCACAAGTCATCCAAAACCCCTTTGAGGAGATCCAATCCCTCAGCAGATATGCTCCTCCTCTTATGCGACTTTGGTATCTCAATCCGAGGCGGCGGCTCCGGCGAGAAACACACCACCACTACAGTAAGATTATCACAGCTGTTACGTTGGAGAGCCTCCTTGACCAGAGCCTGAGAGCATCTCTCAGGGTCATTATGCTGCATCAGCTCTCTCCTCACCATTGTCACTGCACACTGACTACTCATAACATCCCACAGTCCATCACAGCCCATTATAAGATACTCATCTTCCTCCGTAAGCACAATCTCCTCCAGCTCCGGCTCGCAGCTTAGCGGGCAGAGCGACCCTTTGGTTCCTTTAATGTGCCAATCCCCTAAAGCTCGAGCCACCGAGAGCTGCCCGTTAAGGTAACCGTCGTAGATAACACCTCCAAGCTTCTCAATGCGTAGCCGCTCTGAAGTACAGTTTGGTTTGTGGTCCTTTGAGAGCTCAATGGCTCTGCCGCGTTTCCCGAGCACGGCTCTGGAGTCACCTGCGTTTGCGATCAGCATCGTCTTGTCCAAGATGAGAGCGGTGAGTGCGGTGGTGCCTGAGGATCTGTCGAGAGTGGAAGCATCGGCTAAAGCATGATCCGTTTTCACAAAGGCGCTTCTTGTTGCCTTCTTCGTGCTGCTTGGGAAATGTTTGTCTTCCGTCACAAGTTTCAGAATGTTCTTCTTTGTGAACGTTGCTGCATCAATACCTCCATGCCCATCAAACACCTACATAACAACAAACACATTAGCATCATTCGATGATCAGATCTCAACAATTTTGACTTTATATATATATATATACCCCATAGAAAGCTCCTGTGGATGATCCGATATGCTCCGTGAGATCGTCGACGCAGATGAATTCGTCTTCCATGGATTGCTTCGGGCCTTTATCCGACCAACTTCCCGATCTGAACACGGGCTGGAATGTGGAGTTTACTCCTTCTGGGGATTTTGCGCCAAATCTCTCGTCTCCTTCCTGCGCCATTTTCCAATTCAAATTGTAAGAATTGCTTTTGAATTTCGCAAAATCCCATTGATTAGGTAAAGAGATCCAATCGGAAAGATTCACGTCCGATCTAAGCTACATTTGAAGAGAAAAAAAATCAGCAAAGAAGAGATGAACCAACGGAATCGATCAACCAAGCAGTGCTATTGCAATGGCGCATTGCGGAGATATTCCGTGGAGGCTTGCCGGAGGCGCTGGTGTGAGCCATTTTGTCATCTCCGACCTCCAGATTGTTAATCATCGGCGAAACTTCCGTCTCCGTTGCCATTTCCAGATTCCGATCAGCTTTCTGTTTTTTTAGAATCATCACTTTAAATATAAAAATAGCTACCTTCTCCTTATTTTACTCACCAATTAACTCTCTCGATGCCACGTGTGGTAACTTCTCCTTTATCAATTTGAATACTAAATAATAAATATAGTAACTTTATTACTTTCCCTTTTTTCCGTCTCCTTCCTCTTCCTATTATAACACAGAGCAAGCGCACACAGAAGCTTGAGCGTGAAAGATGAAGGTTGTGTCTGGGTTTTACTCTCGAACAAGCCCATTGATTGGCATTTTTCGCATCGGAAAGGGGTGGACTTTTAATCAGCTTTTGAATCATTTTCCACAACCCTAAAGACAGTTTCATTTGGTACATTTTCTCTCTTTCCATTGCTCTCCGAATTTTGTTCTGTTTTTTTTTTCTTTCTAATTAACAAAGGATATTAAGATTTTGAAATTGTGAATCTGGGTTTCTGTCCAAGTACAATTACCCATCAAACAATTGCAAACTTTTGCTCTTTTTTGGGTTGGAAAGCAAAAGGTGTTGACTTGAGATTTTTTTTTTTTTAGCGCACTAACACGAATGCGCAAAAGCTGAGCTTTTTCTGTGTGTAAAATCTGAGTGGTCTTTTTGGTATTAAAGGGAGCTTCTGACTTCGATGTGGAAGTACTCATATGAGAAAGAGAGTGGGTGAGGGAAAGATGCCACAGATGACAGATCATCGATGAAGTGTTGTTTCCACTGAGACACAAGGATATGAGTGTGTGAGAGTGAATCTGTGACCACCATTCACAAAGGATCTCCACTTTCTTGATTGTCAAGGGGCACTCAATTACTTGCTCCACCATTCCCTCACGCTCAGTGAGAAAGCGACCGGTTAGGCATATATCCTCCTTCAACATTCCAGAGTTTGTTTGGTGATTTCAGTGACTCAATAACTTGACCTTCGTTTCTCTCTACTCTCTGAAACAGGAAGCTGCTGAAATTGAGGAGAAAGATGAAGTGGCTTCTGCTTTTACTCGTTGTCTGCGGTGCAGTTCCTCTGCAAGAAGGATTCACCACAAATGTCTCTGCGAGACCCCAAGTTGTGAACATTGGCTCGGTTTTCACATTCAACTCTCTCATCGGCAGAGTCATCAAAGTTGCTATGGAGACTGCTATTGAAGACGTGAATGCCAACCCCAGTGTTCTTAACAACACCAAACTCAGGATCATCATGCATGACACAAAATTCAATGGATTCATGAGCATCATGGAACGTAAGTGAGACTGTCCTGTGATTGTTTGAATGATCATTATGTGTTTTACTCTGACGTAGTTCCGTTAGTTCCTTCTTCTGGTTTGTTTATGCGTGATCTACTCTTGTTTCTAGTACTACGACATTTAGGTATCCTTATGTCCATATTACTGACTGATTGGTTTTATTTCACTCTGATAGCTCTGCGGTTCATGGAGTCTGAGACAGTGGCTATAATTGGGCCCCAGAGATCATCCTCTGCCCGTGTAGTATCTCACGTTGCAACAGAACTGAAGATTCCTATACTATCCTTCACTGCCACAGACCCTACCATGTCTCTTCTGCAGTTCCCTTACTTCATCAGAACTTCACAAAATGATCTCTTTCAGATGGCCGCCATAGCAGACATTGTTCACTTCTACGGTTGGCGAGAAGTCATAGCAATATATGGCGATGATGATTATGGGCAAAATGGGGTAGCTGCCTTGGGAGACAAGTTAGCAGAGAAGCGTTGCAGAATCTCATACAAAGCAGCTTTGCCCCCAGAACCTACCAAAGAGAACATTACTAACATGCTGATTAAGGTAGCTTTGAGTGAGTCACGGATCATTGTTGTTCACGCTTCTTTCATCTGGGGACTAGAGGTGTTCAATGTGGCTCAGTATCTTGGTATGATGAGCACTGGTTACGTGTGGATTGCTACCAACTGGCTTTCTACAATCATAGATACAGACTTTCCTCTTCCCATGGACACAATGAATAACATTCAAGGGGTCATTGCTCTGCGCCTGCACACTCCTAACTCTGTCATGAAGAAGAACTTCGTTCAACGGTGGCGTAAATTAACTCATGTTGGACTGAGCACTTATGGACTGTATGCTTACGACACTGTTTGGCTTCTTGCTCACGCCATTGAAGATTTTTTCCAGAGAGGTGGAAACGTTTCCTTTTCAAGGAATCCGATTATATCTGAGCTTAGGGGTGGAAACTTGCACCTTGATGCTCTGAAAGTCTTTGACGGAGGAAACATGTTTCTTGAGAGCATCTTACAGGTTGATAGAATCGGCTTAACCGGAAGGATGAAGTTCACTAAAGACAGGAACCTTGTAAATCCAGCATTTGATGTGCTTAATGTCATTGGCACTGGTTATAGGACCATAGGTTACTGGTGTAATCATCTAGGCTTGTCTGTGATGCCTCCTGACGAGCAGCGGAACACATCTTTTTCGGGACAGAAGCTTCACAGTGTTGTCTGGCCAGGACAGACGACACAAAATCCCCGTGGATGGGTGTTCTCGAACAATGGAAGGCATTTGAGGATTGGAGTTCCTAACCGTAACAGGTTCGAAGAGGTTATCTCAGTTAAGAGCAACGGGATCATCACTGGCTTCTGTGTTGATGTCTTTGTTGCCGCTCTCAGCTTATTACCTTATGCAGTCCCGTTTGAGCTGGTAGCTTTTGGGAACGGTCATGACAATCCAAGTAACTCTGAGCTAGTGCGCTTGATAACAGCTGGGGTGAGTACATAGGAAACTCCTTTAGAATCTGTTATGATGATGGCTCTAGTGACTTGTTTGGGGCTAAAATATCGTTTTTTATACAGGTCTATGATGCAGGTGTTGGTGATATCACTATCATAACAGAGAGAACCAAAATGGCAGATTTTACTCAGCCGTATGTGGAGTCAGGGCTAGTGGTGGTGGCTCCTGTTCGAAAGTTGGGTTCCAGTGCTATGGCGTTCTTGAGGCCGTTCACTCCCCAGATGTGGCTTATTGCAGCTGCCTCTTTCCTTATAGTCGGTGCTGTCATTTGGTTTCTGGAGCACAAACAGAACGATGAATTTCGAGGCCCTCCTCGTAGACAAGTCATGACTACTTTCTGGTGAGAACAGAATAAGCTCCAACTAGATGGACTCAATTTCAATTACTCTACTAAAATAAAAATCAGTTGTTATCTCTGAAATATTTCGTTTGTTTTGCAGGTTCAGCTTTTCAACTCTTTTCTTCTCACATAGTAAGTGTACTCTCCACACTCTCTTCTTTCTTTAGTTGTTCTGCATTTTATAACTGGCATAAGATTTCAGATTTTTTGGCTAAATTTATACAGGAGAGACAACCATCACAAACCTTGGACGAATAGTGCTGCTAATATGGCTATTCGTAGTTCTCATAATCAACTCAAGTTATACAGCGAGCCTCACGTCAATCCTCACAGTTCATCAGCTGTCTTCGCCAATCAAGGGCATAGAAACTTTGGAAACGAATAATGATCCTATTGGGTATCCACAAGGCTCGTTTGTCAGAGACTATTTGGTTCACGAGCTTGGCATCCATGAGTCAAGACTGGTCCCTCTTCAAACTCCAGAGGAATACGATAAAGCCTTGAGAGATTGGCCAGGAAAAGGTGGTGTTGCTGCTGTTGTTGATGAACGTGCATACATAGAGCTTTTCCTCTCAAACCGATGCGAGTTCGGCATAGTTGGTCAAGAGTTCACAAAAAACGGATGGGGATTTGTGAGTATCGTTCTGAGTCTGTTTGATGATAATCGTTGGCAAGCATAGTATGTAGAACTGATGACGTTTTGCTCTTCCCATTGTTCAGGCATTCCCACGTAACTCACCTTTGGCGGTTGACGTTTCAACGGCGATTTTGCAGCTATCAGAAAATGGAGACTTGCAGAGAATTCGAGACAAATGGTTGCTAAGGAAAGCTTGTTCCTTGCAAGGCGCAGAGATAGAAGTGGACAGGTTGGAGCTTAAGAGCTTTTGGGGATTGTTTGTGGCGTGTGGACTTGCATGCGTTCTTGCTCTTGCAGTGTATATAGTGTTGATGATACGTCAGTTCGGACGACGCTGTCCTGAAGAAGCAGATGGTGCGATAAGGAGAAGAAGCTCACCGTCCGCACGTATCCACTCCTTTCTCTCCTTTGTGAAAGAGAAAGAAGAAGACGCCAAGGCTCGGTCTTCTAGGGAAAGGCAGCTTGAAACTATCTGAGTAAATGCTTCAAGTCCTTGCAGCTTAAGTGTTTCCAGCAAATGAAATGCACAAGAGAAGCCTCCTTATGGCTCTAGTATGTAACTAAATCCCTCTTTGTTTGCTACACTTGAGTCATGGTGATTTTGATGTACAACAGAAATGTAAAAAACTCTGCTTCTCTTCTCATGTTTACAAAAGGAAAGATCCTTCCAATTTGCAGCTACATAACCAAGATTATATAAGCTCAAGCTATTGGTAATGGATTTGTTATTATTGAAGTGTTCAAAGTACAGCAGGAAAGTTGAATAAAGGGCGAAAGAGAAAAGAAAAGTCAGTCATCAGCGAGAAACGAAGCTGCAGCGTCTTGCTGTTTTGCACCGACAGAGAAGAACTCGGAGATAACTTCAAGAGGCATTCCTTTTGTCTCCGGTACTTTGAGGTACACGAAAACCCACGCGACAGCACAAACAAATGCATAAATGCCAAAGACTCCCGCAAGACCAAGCGATTTCAGCATCACAGGGAGAGTGTATGTGACGATGATGTCACATATCCAGAAAGTGAGGGCACAGATGGTGATGCAGAGACCACGCACAGAGGTTGGGAAGATCTCTGAGCAGAGGATGTTGGGGATTGCTCCAAAACCCATCACGAAACTGCATAGGTACACGGCAACGCTAACTGTCGATATCAATGCGTTTGCTTGGCCTCCAAGCTTCACCAAGCTCCCTATCACCAGCGTTACCAGCGACACTATTAGAATGGGGATTGTGGAAAGCATCAGAGCCCTGCAATCACGTTTTGCTACTTTTACAATTTATTACCATTCAACTGAAAAAAAGAGAGAAGCAAAAGCAGAGAGAACTCGCCTTCTCCCAGAGACATCCATTAACCTCATGGAAACAAGAATGCAGGGAAGCATCAAGAGTGTGGTCAAGGCGCTGATGAGGAGCGATGCAGACTCTCCACTTATTCCAAGGTTTGTCAAAAGACTCGACACACCTGTTTCTTCCAATATTTGAGGTGTATAATACATCACTCCATTTATTCCTGCAAACTGCAAACATGCTTCCTCTCCTTTTACATATTTCTACATTTTAGATACCAACTTGATCAAATAAAGATAACTATTACATTACCTGTTGAAGTATCTGAAGCCCAACTCCAACCATCAACGCTCTCTTCACACCTGGTTCCATCAGCTCCCTCCAGCCTGGAGCAGCAGCTTCTTTAACCTCCCGTGGCAACATTGCAGTCTCGCCTTTAACTCCAGGCATCATCGAAGCTTGGCTCACAAGTGCAGCAGCCTGAATGTATCCATTCTCATGATCAGGACAACCAGCTTCTGTGTGGAAGGAGAGAAGCGATCCACGCCTCGAGAAAGGAATGTTGTTGGTGTTGTTGTTGGCCGTTTCCTCGTGAATATACATTCTCTGTAGCCCTCCATTGACTCTCTTACCATCTGCACCAACTTTATCATTATACTTCCACGCCAACTGCCATCCACCGCCTATGCTCGTAGCTGTTGCCGTCTCACCCACGTTTGCCATAAACAAGCTGCTCTGTCGCCTTTGCATGGTCCCAGCAGGACGCTGGTAGCTGTCGTCCGGCTCAGTCTGCGGAGAGAGCAGAGGACTGTTCAAGCTTTCATCTTGGTCAGAGCTGTCGTCGTCGTTGTTGTTCCTCTCTGGATCCCACTGAGACTGAGACTCCTGCCTTCCCATCATTCCAAGTATACTTCCCATGTTGGGGAAGATCATGCTTCTTGATGACGCGTTCATGTTCTCAGTAGGGAGTTTCTCATGAACGCTGCCAAAGAGAGTGACAAGCGGGTCCACCATGGATCCGCCACGCGGTAACATGCTGCCTTGCCGTGACGCCAACGCCAGAGAACTCTGCCCTTTCACCGGCTTAGCCATCCATGACTGTCCATCCTCTGGCCCGTATAGCTTTATCTGATCTTTCCTTGGCAGTTCATGTCCGCTTTCGTTTTCCTCGTTGTCCGGTCCAATCACATATTCCTCTATCGACGTGTCCTTTCCCACCCCAAGCCCTTCAACCAGCAGAGCAAGCTCGCCTGAAACGTCTTCTCTGCCACGGAGTCTCTGAAGAACCTGTCTAGCTTCATCCATCCGGCCTTTGCTGACAAGCCACCTCGGAGATTCAGGCAAGAAGAAAGCCACAAGAACAAAGTAGAGAATGGAAGGGATTGACAAAACTCCGAGCATGAGCCTCCAGCTGGGAGATTCTTCAAGCGACATACCAAAGACAAGACAGTACGATAGAAACATCCCACCGGATCCACAGAACTGAGGGAAAGTGTTGAGCAGTCCTCTGATTTCGGAAGGTGCGGTCTCAGAGATGTAGATTGGGACGAGAGTGACAGCTAGACCGATCCCAAAGCCATCGAGCAGCCTTGCGAAAAGGAGGACGTAGACATTGGGAGACCAAAACATGATGATACTGCTCATAAAGTAGAGAAGAGAGGAGAGTATAAGCATCACACGCCTTCCGACTTTGTCAGAGACAGGACCAGAGAATGTTGTGATCATAGTGGCTCCGATGAGAGACATTGCTACGATTAATCCTTCTATCTTTGGTTCTTTCTCCAAATGGAATTCTTTCTTTATGTAAATCACAGCTCCTGCATGCGACCAAAATAGATATCAAACATCAGAATCATTGCTTTTACGTAGTTACATGTTAAGAAAAGAGAAGAAAGAGAAGAAAACCTGCAATGGTGGCATTGTCCCAGCCCTGCAACATATTCCCTATTGCAGCGGCCAAAGCAACAAGCACTACGCTCCTCATCCTGATTTTGTTGTTAATTACTTTCCACGATCAATAATCCAGTTTATAGAAGAACATCACGTTTATGCCTTCTGAAGAGATACTTTAGTGTCCTAAAATCATTTATTTTTCACAAACCAAGAAAGAAAGAGATCAAGAACGGAAAAAAATAACAAAAGTTGTTATTACAGTTGGTCAAAGATGATTTTGTGTTTTGTTTCCTTACAAATAGAAAGAAAAAAATTGTATATTAATTAAAGTGTGATTAATTAGAAGCATGCAGCATTTGAGAAGTTGGTTTGGTCAAGAGGAGGAAAAAAAGGAGAAGAAGGTGACAACAAACTCTCGCTCTCTCCTTTGATCGCTTCTTCTGTTTGCAAAATTTTCATATTCTGTAATTTCCCAAATAGTAAGGTCTCACTCCACTCTTCTAAACTTACCTACACAATTTTTTTTTCTAAATATAGATGCATAAATCTCTCTCTTTAGCGAGCAGTGTTTGATTATGCATAATGTCATCTCCACAAGATCATACTCTTTCCCTCCAAAATCAGAGTTTGATGATGACTTACTGATTGGCCTAATCAATGACGAGAATTTTAAAAATAATCGGACCGGACGTTAAACCGGCGTTATTATTGGGCCATGTTCATGTAGTCCAATCCAATCGGTTAGACTTTACGGTTTAAGCAAATGACGGTTCTAGATTAAAATCATTAAACCCAAACCAACTCAATCGTCGTCTTCCCGCAATTTCACAATCTGCTTTCCCAAATTCTCTTCCGAAGAGGTCTGCGAAACCCTAGAACGCTGATTGCAGGTTAGTCCTACTGTGAGATCTCGATTTGTGAGGAATTAATAATCTATAATCTGCTTCTGAGTGTTTCCTTTGATCAACATCGTTGAATTTCTTCTATGGTTACTCTGGGAGCTGTTTTCTTTTCGCTTTAATTCTTGTATGGAGAAGCTCAAGATTTCTTCTTTTTGATCTGGGCAGAGATGCAAAATCCGAAGATTCCACCGTTTTCCGAACCAAAGAGAAAGAAGAATCCTACTCCGAAACAATCACTGACCCAATTGCCACCGCGAATCGGGAAAAAGTCTTCAACGAAGACCAAATCGGAGCAGGTTTACGCGATCTCCCATCATCAACCAGAGATGTGTAATTCAGATTCATCTTCGGGAAACGAGTACAGAGTACTGAGGCGCGAGTATTTGCTGCTGGAGGAAGACAGCTTCGCATTGGAGAAAGAATTGAAAGAAGTGGAAGACGATGTCAAAGCACTTGAAAATGAGAAAGTTGAGCTCTTGGACAAACTCGTTGTAATGGAAGGTTTAGTTGATCCTTGATTCATCATGTACAAACTTCAAAACCAACCTTATATAGTCACATAGTCTCTCTGGTTACATAACTTTGAGCTGTTTTGTGAATCTCACTCACTTGTGTATTTTCAAGCTAAATCAAATGCTATGTCTAAAGAATCGTTTTTGGGTTGCACCACGTGTCCTTCATCCACGTTAGGATGCTAAAGATGGATAAAATAGATTTTTTTCAAGAACTGAAAATGTGTGGCTCGAAATCGTTTTACCGGTTGAGAATCTGTTTTAGACTAAAGTCGAGATTGTCTTCTTTCGTCTTCGTAAACCGCGTAAATGGCTGCATCTCCTCTAGCGACTCTTCCGACTAGTTTTTGTCTGAGCCATGGTGATGAGTGTTGCAGCCGTTTACCCACCAGAACATCATTTCCAAGCCATCTTCCGGCTGTGAAGAGAAACGCAATGGTTCACGAACGTAGTAGAGTGAGGAGATTGGTCGTGACGGCTGCGACGGAAGGATCAAGGAAATCTAAAGAGAGTCAACCTTCTTGGGCGGATCCTGACTCGGATGAGCCACCTCCATGGGCTAGAGAGGAAGGTCGTTCTTCTACATCGCAAGAGAGTTTTGAGGTTCCCTTCTTTGTGTATCTCCTAGCCTCAGCGATTACTGCCATTGCTGCTGTACGATTCTTCTCTCTTTCTCTCTCTCCTCCTTTGTCTGTTTACTACTAACTGATATCTAAGATGTTAACATTATGCAACTTTTGATAACTGTAGATTGGTTCTGTTTTTGAGTACTCGAGTAAGAATCCAGTGTTTGGGGTATTGGAGTCTGACAGCATCTTCTATACTCCTGTGCTTGGATTCTTTGCTCTTACTGGAATCCCCACTTCTGTGAGTTTCCTTCTCTCCATCTCTCTCTTTTTTTTTCTTCCATTTGATCTTTGTGTTGTTTCATCAGCTGAAGAAGTGAGTTTTTGTCTGCAGATATTCTTATGGTTCAAATCCGTTGAAGCTGCTAACAAGGAAGCTGCGGAGCAAGATAAAAGAGATGGCTTTCGTTAAAAGTCTATGTGCTTTCCGAAACTTTTACAATGATTGTTGTCCTCCACCTCATACTTTGAAATTATAATTCTGCATTGTTAAAAGAAAGCCTCTTTTCACATTTCACTATATATTAACCGCCAAAGTTTTGTCATTTTAACAATGTCATGTTCCAAGGAGTAGTAAATGCTGCAGCTGCTAAACTAGCAGACTAGTGTTCAACTAGCTAAACTAGCAGACTAACATTCCCTCATCTTGGTTTAAGAACACATGAGCTGATGGTTATATCACCATCTGTTGAATGAGTTTCTGTACAGATCCAAGTCGTTGTGGAAAGACATTGGTTGATTTCATTGTTGCTAGGAGATGCGAGTCAAAAGCATTACTTGATGGAACTAGTAATAGTCTGGCTCTGCTTGAGCAAAGGCTATTCCTAGAAAGGATCAACTGCAAAATCATGTGATTGTTGTGTGTGAATGTGATGTATCCAAATCCAGTTGAATATAAACAAAATTGAAGAAAGAAGTGGAAACAAGACAAGCTCTAGGCTCAATTTATCAAAACAGAGGAAGCAGGAGTGATCCCTTTGGAAGATATCTCTAGTCAAAGTGGTATCCAAAATTGTTTAGAGACTTGGAGTGGTCAATTGGTGAATATGAAAATTGCAAAAGACATGGCCCAAAAAATACTTTGAAAAACGCCAAATCGCCAATTATTACGCTTCTTTGAAAATGAACTTTTGTGGGCTCTTCAAAGATGATGATGAGTTTGTTTATAAAGATTGGTTCTTTGGGCTCATAATTTTTGTCACAGATCCCAGAGAGAGAGAGAGAGAGAGAGAGGTTGGTCTTGGGAGGATCTCGAATCTACGATTTACGTTCGTCCGTGAAGCGGACAAACCAAAGAGTCATCAACCGGAGCTGGCGATATGGGCGGAAGCAGAGACTTCAGAGCTGAGCAACATTCCTCAAACGTATTCCACTCAATCATCGCCATAGCCGTCTGGCTTGGCTCCATTCACTTGATCGCCGCTCTTGTTCTCCTTTCCCTCATTTTCCTCCCTCCTTCTCTATCTCTCCTGTATATACATACAATTCCCCTCTCTCTCCCTCTGTTTCTATCTCTCTTTGATTTTACAAGTTTCAAGCTAAACTCTTTTGAAATCCTCTGTTTTTTGTTTTCAGGGGCTTTGCCTTGCTCTCTCTGTTTATCTTCATCCCAATCAACGAGCGTGGCGAATACGGTCGTATCCTCGCTAGGTACATATGTAAGCACGCATCATGTTATTTCCCCGTCTCTCTTCACGTCGAGGATTACGAAGCTTTTCAGCCCAATCGTTCCTATGGTCCGTCAAAATCTTCTTCTTAACTCTCTTAAAGTTTCAAGCTTTCAAGATGGGTTTTGTGATACCGTTGACTTTGTAATCTGCAATTTACAGTTTTTGGTTATGAGCCACATTCGGTTTGGCCGATTGGAGCTGTTGCGCTGGCTGATCTTACAGGATTTATGCCTCTTCCTAACATCAAAGTTCTTGCAAGCTCTGCTGTGAGTTTATTATGCTCTGCTTCATCTCTTTGTAGTATATAGTATCCCTAAAATTTATAGTTTTTGTTATAAATTGGATGTTAGGTTTTCTACACACCGTTTCTAAGGCACATATGGACATGGTTAGGGCTCGCTCCTGCTTCTAGGAAGAATTTCAGCTCCCTTTTGGCTTCTGGCTATAGTTGTATCCTCGTACCTGGTGGTGTGCAGGAGACATGTCACATGCAACATGGTGTTGAGGTTTTTCTCTTTATTTTTATACCTCACTCATTAGTCATTATAGTATCATTCATTTCTGTTTTCATGGAAATCGTTTTATACCGATGGATTTGGATTACCTTTAGAATTTTGGACTACTTGAGAGTTGAGATATTTGCTATTTCAATTTGGTTACCTCCTGCAACATTCTGTTTATTTGTTCAACTGTTTACTCACATTGTAGACGATCTTCCTCTCCTCGAGAAGAGGATTTGTGCGGTTAGCCATGGAACAGGGGAGTCCTATAGTTCCAGTTTTCTGCTTTGGTCAGGTAGTGAAATTGAGTTTGTGCCACTAAGTGTGTATGCTTTATGTAGTGTTTTCATCATGTAACTGTTTCTTATGTTCATGTCTTTGTTTGTACCGTAGGCACACGTGTACAAATGGTGGAAACCGAATTGGAACATCTACCATAAATTATCAAGAGCCATCAGGTTTACACCGATCTGCTTCTGGGGAGTTTTTGGGTAAGCCTAAACCTTTTGTTGGGTTAGTTTCAATTTTGGTTACACTCTGCTTATCAAATATTGAAAGATGTAAGTAAAACTGTATTCCAATTTCTTTTGTTGTAGATCTCCGTTACCGTATCGACACCCAATGCACGTAGTGGTTGGTAAACCAATAGAGGTTACAAAAACTATGCAGCCAACTAATGAAGAGGTTTGGCATCATCTTCTTGTATATTCAGCTGCTAGACGTTGTTACTGTGTCTGTGTGAAGAGAATGTTTCTTTAAAGTGTGGTGTTTTTTGTGCATCTCAGATTGCTAAGTTCCATGGACAGTTTGTGGAAGCGATTAAGGATCTGTTTGAGAGGCACAAGGCTCGAGCAGGCTACCCTGATCTTCAGTTAATTATTCTTTGATTCTGTAATGGAAATGAGGAAATCATTATTAATTTATGTATAATCCTTTGTCTTTTGATAGTTACCTGCATGTCTTTGACATAAACTGTTGTAGTAATGGAATATGTTACATAAAACTTATCTTTTTTTTTTGGTCAACATTATACAGTACATATCTAAATCACACTTCTTCATTAATTTTGAGGTCATTGCATACTCGGATTATAAAGAGGCAATATGGATAATTGTATGATCTCGCTAACAATCGTCATTACATACTCTTCGTAAACTGAACTTAACGGTACAAACATAAAACTTAACAAAGTCATACAAAATTATTTATAAAACATACCGTGATACCGACGAAAGTAGAGTCGTATGGGTGAATACATGGAAGAGCTGTTATGTTATTTTATTTATATTTTTTTTGATAAGGTTATGTTATATATTTACACGTCATATAAATTGTATTATATCCGATAAATCAAACAGTTAGATAACTAATTTCTTTCATGTGTATGATATTGCAACACGTCATAAAATAGTCAGGTCTATGTTCCCATTAAACTTCTCTCGTGTTGTAAGGAGCTTTCAAATAATAAAAAGAATGTCGAAAAAATAATAAAATTTGGAAGAAAACGACACGAAAACTAAAAGCACACGGAATGCAAAATGCCTCTTCTCTTGAAGCTGACTCTCTTAAAAACTCAAAACTGCCCCACCCACCACCTTCTTATAGGACATCTCTTTCACTCTTTTCTTTGTCAACTCCTTTTTATTTTTTAGTTATTTACAAAACCTAAAATCAAAAACATTCTCTTTCTCCTCTGTTTTATCTCTATCTGAATTCTGTTCTCGTCTATTCTCTGTCGTGTGTTTGTAAACCGCCGATGAGCGATCGGAGCCTGAAAAAGTCTCTCTCCGGAAAAAGCAACCGCCCCAATGAAATCGTCGTTGAAGATGCCGACGAGAACTTGGATCTCATCTCAGTCAACCGTGTTGTGATCACTTCTTTCAATGGTATCAATCTATCATTTATCATCCATCCCTCCATTGACTTGTGCTTTTTCTACAACAACAAACCATTGAAACTGCTCTTTCTTTTCTTCTGTCGCATTTTGCATTCAAAAGATTGTGCGCTTCTAAGACAGAATACCACTTTTTCTTTTAATCTGCTTAGCGGTTCCCATAATTTCTTCAGTTTGCTTGTAAAGCAAGTAATTTAGTAAGAATGGAGGAGGATGAGATACATAAATACGATATTTGATTATGCATTAATTTCAATAAAACTTGACGATTCAATCAAATAGGTATTGTTACCATGTTGATGTTACTGATGTAGCTGGTTTTGTTGTGTTTGGTCAGCTGTTTTGAATAAACCAGGAAGACGTTCTTTCGAACAAGCTAAAATTGCTAACCCTGAATCCGACGATGACAAGAAACATGGAAATGACCCGTAAGTTATTTCATATATAACCCCTCGTTTGAATATTGCTCAAAACAGAATATTAATGTAAACAAGTTATACTAATTAATTTGTTGCTTTAGGCGGCTTTACACCATTCCTGAGGTTCCGTTAGGAACTCTTTCTAGATTGGTTCTAGAAGCTAGAAACGTGACTTCCAAGCTTCAGTCCATTTCTACTACAAAGGCTGCTTCAAAGGTACGTACGATGCAACAAATTTCCTATGATTAGTTACATGTGTATCATATAATTAAAGAGGTTCATGTACGATTTTTAATGCGCAGACTGAGAGCGATCCATCCTCAAAACCAACGCGAAGCAATTCAACAATACGACCCTCCAACATTCCCACACTTCGTCCCTCCAACATTCCAACACTTCGTCCCTCAAACATTGGCCCCACATTTCCAACTGTCGTCAGATCCTCTTCAGCCCCCAAGAAGACAACCACAGCTTCAGCTTCAGCTTCGGTTTTGGTTTCATATCCAAAGAGAACTGTCTCTCGATCTCTAACTCCCGTATCACGCAAAACACCAGCATCAAGATCTCCAACTCCTTCAAGAATCACTACAACTACTACTACTTCAATCACTCCTTCCTTTAAAAAAGCTGGAGACGCTCAAAGATCAAGATCGTTGACTCCAAGGTCAAAGCCTCAGATTGCAGCAACTTCAGCTCCACTTTCAAGTAAGACCAGTGTGCGTTCTGTGTCTGTGACATCACGCCCATCAGTTACATCAACACCTCGGACACCGCCGAGACTAAAAGAAACAGTCACTCTAGCGTTTGGTAGACCAGTGGGAACCACCACAGGGAATGTAAACTCGCCAAAACGAAACACCTCACCGGATGTTACAAGAACGAGGCCTAAAGGACGTTCTGCTTCTCCTTCTTCTCTGATTCCTACTTTTTCAGGCGTCTCGCATACATCCGCAACTCAAAAGTCTACAACTGTTACGGATTCAAAGAGATCTGGAAGAAAAGTGTCAAAAGCTTCGGTCCAAATTGCTAACAATCACTTGGTAACATTCTCTTGTCACTATATGATATATTCTTGCCACTTAAGAACATCCAAGAATATGTTCTTGATGCGTATTTGCTTCACGATACTACAATTTCAGGAGGCACGAAATGGGAAAGGGGGCACAAATCCGTTTTCGAGCACAATGTTGTACCCACACAGCATCAGGTCTTCTTCTTTAAGGAAAAGGTGTGATAGTAGTGAAGGAAGCAGCAGCAGCAACCATGAAGAGGAAGAAGGGAAAAGCTTAACGAAAGAAGGAAACACAGATCAGAAGAAGGATAGTGCTCGTTACGAAGCACTCTTGGATGTTAAAGATGTGAAAGATACTAACTGGCTACTTACCCTTGATGATGAAACTAATCCTTCTCTCATCTTCGACAACGCTTTCGACTCTCCTCCTGAACCATTCTCTCCTCTTTGACTCTTTTTATTATTGTTTTCTATTTGTTTAGTTTCAACCTTTTAAAACAAGAGTTGCTTGGAAAAATAATCCTTATTCACTCTTTTTAAATTTTTATGCAAAAAAAAAAAGAAAAAAAAGGATTGTTCTACTCTTTGAGTTTGAGGTATTTATGTTCTTGAAATGTCCTTGTATTCATTGACAAAAATATACAGCTTTGAGCAATTTGTCGTTCTGCACAAAATAGTTGTAAGAAAATAACAGGATTGAAGTGTCAGCTCCGTTGTAGACTTTAGTTTTAGCTCATGACTGATTTTGACTCTAAAAGTCTACAGAGCAGTTATGTTTGGTTTAGGTATGTATCTAACAATGCTATTACTTTCTTGTTTAGTTTAGGCATATGTATCTAACAATGTAGATTATTCGTTTCTAGACGTGATTCCGGTTAGAAAAGTTCAATCTCGTTAACTAACTGATTTGTGTCGCAATTTAATTTACACGCTTGTTTGGTAATGTTTCATGCTGTTTCCGTCTCTTATAAGAGGGTCCGGTTTACTCACAAGGATTAGACTTTGTAATGGTTCCCAAGATGCATATACATCCTCCATTACAAAAGCATTATAGATAACAAACCAAATAGTACATTGACGCGAATCATGTTATAATGTTTGTAAAATCAAAAATAAAAATACATTATTTTTTACACTCTTCATCGTGGTTGTATCAAATACACAAATCCAAAATTCTAAATAAATAAACAGCAAAAGAGAATATAATAAATAATTAAGAAGAACCAAAAAAAACGAGAGAAAAGAGAAACGAACCAGTCTCCTTTGGATGGAGCCGGTTTAGAAAGATAGTGTTACCGAGTCTCTCTAACGTCCTTTGGGATTCATGATCTGAGAAAACACAGCACTTGGAGTGAGTCCATCTGAATCTTCACTGGCCAAACTCCGACCACCGATGCTCATGTCTATTCCACTGCTCCTCGAGTCAGTCACGTTCCCTTCATACACATCAGCACTCTTGTCACTGTTGTTCTTCCCTTTACAGTTTCCTTCGTCGAACTTGATCTCATCCATGTCCATGTCACTGCATATTCCTTTCCCGCTCTCCTCCGCGCTTTCCTGAAGCTGCAACGCGAACTCCAAGTTCCAAAGAACATCTCCCATAGAAGGTCTCTCAATTCCCTGGTCTAGCACACATTTCATCGCCGTTTCAGCAAATTTCTTGAAGCACTCCGGCGTGATCTTCCCCTTGAGATACGGATCAACGATTTGATCAAGCATGCCTTTCTTGTAGCAGTACGGTGCCCACTCAGCTAAGCTCACTTGCTCCTTCGCTAGTGTCGGGTTCAGAGCCGGCCGTGCGCATAGAGCTTCGAAGAGAACCACGCCAAAGGAGTAGACGTCGGATTTCTCCGTAAGTTGCTGCCGTCTGAAGTACTCTGGGTCGAGATAACCAAAACTTCCTTTCACGACAGTGCTCACGTGCGTGTGGTCTAGTGTAGGACCGGTCTTGGACAGACCGAAATCAGAGACCTTAGCCACCCATTTCTCATCCAGTAAGATGTTTGTCGTCTTCACATCTCTGTGAATGATCGTGTGTTTAGCACCAGTGTGTAGATAGTGCAAGCCTCTTGCTGCACCGATGCAGATCTCAAGACGTTGCTTCCAGGGAAGAGAAGGATTCTGAGTTTTGTAGAGATGCTCTCGCATTGTGCCATGAGCCATGTAGTCATACACTAGGATCATCTCGCAGTTCTCTTCACAGTACCCAATCAACGAGACAAGGTGACGATGTCTAAGCTTTGAAAGCATTTCAATCTCAGTCTGGAACTCGTGTACACCTTGCTCCGACATCGGATTGCCTCGCTTGATGGCTACTTTAGTAGTTCCACCATCAATCTCTCCTCTGTAAACCTTTCCGAAACCTCCAACACCAAGCACCCTAGACTCATCGAAGTTCTTAGTGGCGGCTTTGATCTCAGCGAAGGAGAAATGACGGCAGAGATTCGACGGGAGCGAAGAGGCGTAGCTTCCTGTTGTGTTTGTCTTCCCCGAGCCAGCGGAATGCGAGTTTCCATAGAGAGACAGAGGAAGCCACCCTGATGTTGCATCACTCGCAGGCTGGTAATCACCGCGTTTACGTCTCCGGTAAGCAGCTACCAAGCAGAAACCGATGCCAAGAAGCAGAACCACTACACCACTGGCTACGCCTGCAACAATAGCCGTAATGTTCTTGGAACGACCAGTACGCGCGGTTAGCACTTTGGAGGGATCTGGAGTCACCACTGGACCAGGTATAGGATTGGTACCCGCAAGATTACCATCCGTTGCATTCATCTTGAATATCTCAACTCCGTTAAGAATAGAATCATAATACTGCGGCTTGTTCCTCTGGTTTGGAGTGAGAGCAAGCCAGAGATCTTGCTGTCCCTTCCCTTCCGGAGGATTCACAACGTAATCTTTGTGAAACGCAATCCCGTTTCCATCCGTCCACGCAATCACATCAGCTTCAGGCTCAGCGGTTTGATTGTTGAGGAAGATGGTAAACACGCGTTGGTTAGGCTTGGTGATGTTCTGAGAGACCTCACAGAAATGGAGCCTGACGAGGTAAATGAAGCCGGAGTCAACACTGAAGCTCCAAGTCAGATTGTAGTTGACATTGAGAGCAGCACTTGGTCCCATCGACCTAGCCGTCGAGTAAACGTCCTTCGGAGCGATATACTCAGGTGTGCCGGTGGGATACTTAATGGTCATGTTGGGATCAGCAGTCTCCGGGATTCCGAGCCCGGCGGCGAAAACGTAAGGCTGATCGTCGTACCAAGATCTGTAGAGACCTGTATCGGCGGAGGGGGAGATGTCGTTGCCTCCAACGTTGAGCCGATAAACATTCTCAAGAGCAGTACTGTTGTCGATGGTGACCGCAGTAGGCGATCCCACCATCACCAACGTCCCGTCCGTGCTGCTGTAGAGATCAGGCATCGAGGTCACCTCAATCCCGTTAACAAACGCGTAAGCGTTGGAAGGTTTCGATTCCGGCGTGAATGTCAGGTTCAATGCTCCGCCGTCGACGTTGACGATGAACTCCTTGATGATGAAAGCGTATGACACCGCCTGCGCAGTTTGAGCGGCGCTGAAGTTTTTGAGGAGAGTGTAAGGGCCGGTGGAGACGGAGAAGAGGGAGGCCGTGGCGTTGAGGCCGTCGTATGTGTTTGGGTAGAAGTAGAGACGCACGAATTTACGACCTGCTGCTACGGGGAAAGAGTAGGTGAAGGGAGATCGAAAAACGCGAGCCGTCATGTAAGGGACCTCGGGGACTGAAGCATCCTGCGTCGCCGCCGGAGACGTCTTGGAGTCTCCCGATGAAGAGAGGAACTTGGATTTGACATCGGGGATCCACGTGCGGTTATCTGTGTCGACTGAATCGGAGGAGCCGCCGCAATTCAACAGGATTTTGTCGGTGGGAGAGTAATCGGCAGCTGAGATTAAAGTAGATGCAGATAACAGAAGAAGAAGAAGTGACGGAAGGGAACGGAATCGCCCCTCCGTGATCCCCATAGATCAGAGCAGCTCCCGGAGGAAGAAGATTTCTTCTCGATCTATCAACAACAAAATCAAACAAGAGCTTCACAGATCTATAAATGGAGAGCTAAGATGTTCATTTGACAGCGAAATTAATTCCGGGGAAAAATAGCTTAAACTGATGAAACTGAAGTTGATTTCAGTAGGAGTTGACTGAAGAAGAAGAGAACAACATACCTTAAGAATCGGAGAAGAACCCTAGCGATCAAATCGGAAAGTTTTAGAGAAGACAGATTTGGAGATATTTGGGGGAGGAGAGAGAGTGGAAAACCAATAAATGAATCACAACAGAGAATTAATGAAAGAGGAAAGAGAGAGAGTGGAGGTAAGTATAGTTTATGACGACAAAACGGACAGCATTGTTGCCTCCCTCTACGCGTAAACGTTATTTTAGTCAAATTAAATTTATAATATCAACTTTTTAAAAATAATGTTAGAGGCAAATTGAAATAAAGCCGGCTTGATTGAGTGAAGTGACGATAATACCCTCGAGACAACAGCTGTAATTACATTCCCGACCTAACCATTCGATGCGAAGGATAATGTTGGGTATTATTTATGTGATGTGGATTGGATGACAGTTCATGCAAATATATATGTGAGAGAGTGTATAAGTTAAAGAAAGAGAATATTGAAACGCGTATTTTCTCTGTGCGGTGTGACTTGACTTCTTCGGCTCGTGGCTGAGCTGGCCCTCTAATTTTTATATTCAAGCGACTGAGTAGGGCCCATTCTGATTTTGTTAATTAGTGTACGTAATTATGGGCTTTTTTCATTCTTGTTTCAGTTGATCTCATACGGGCCCAGATTGAAGTAGGCCTTGTCTTACGTAACGTATCCAACCAAAAATCCGAAGGTTTATGGAAATGCATGAACCGTTTGTTGATTTATGTCTAATGTTTATGGAAATGCACATTGGATCTGGTCTCAAACTCGTTAGAGGAAACGATCTAATTATCGATCCGTCTTTATAAAATTGATAGAACTTTTGTTTTTGGGCAAACGATTAATCGAGTCATGCGTTGGTGTACTGTTTTTCGAGAGATTGAAGTTCGATTGTCTATTGGATTTCAAGTTTGTATGTTTGGGGATATCAAGACAAGTAAAGATCGTTCAGATTCGATTCCAACAAGTAAATTATCCTATTTGAGATTAGTACAAATTACAATTCATTAAGTACTTCATTTATAAGCTAGTTCACCGTTGGACATGGGAGACAAGTCACATACTTTTCTCTCTTACTTTAGGGGCAAACACAACCAACAAACCTCCCAGTGGGCCTAAACCTAAGCTTACCAAGCACACTTGAAAGCTTCGGAGAATGATTCTTATGATCCTTACTTGCACTTATTACACTCAAACTCGCCACACCACTTGCAGACTTTATAACACAAACATCACATTCTGTCACCATGCAGTTACCTCCCAAAACCTTGTTTCTTCCACTAACTGCTTGGAATTCAAATTTAACGTGATCAGCCAACAGATTAGTACCGTTGTCTTCATCACCACGTTGATGCATTTTAGCATCCTCATAAAACACAAACATGTGATCTCTTTGAACCTCAGGAGCTTCTCTCGGAGCCCAACACCTGAAAACTTTCTCTACTCTACTAGTGACCTTTTTCTTAGTCTTCCATGTGCTTATGCACCTAACGCCAAGACCAGCATTCTTGTGACTATCATCCAAAAAGGTAACTACAACGAAGATGGCAAAGCCCAAGAGTGTCTTCCGTAGGGAAGAAGTTAGCTCTATCGTTGCAAATGAACCTGTCTGCAAATTGTAAGAGGGTGTCTGGCCTACTCCCGAAGGCGCGCAAATGCTGAATGCAAGTACTTTGACGAGTTCCTGATTCCAACAAGACAACACCAGTATCAGACATATGCGAAAGTATGCATGAGTGAGAAACAATGAACAAGAACGAGAGATCATGTACCTGCTCATGTTCTTTGCCAATGCTTGCTACTTTAGCCAAACTTCTTACCACTCGTTCTCTAGCCACTTCTGGAGACTTATTGAAGCAGTTGTTAAAGGTGTAATGACTTGGAAACTGCTCAGACGCCCATGAAACTGACTGTAGGGATACACAGCCATGTAAGTTCAAGAATTTCAGGCTTTGGGGAAGCTCTGGAAGCGATTTGAGGTTCCTACAATGTCGTAGTCTAAGACTATGTAGTTTAGATAACTGGCTTTATGCTTTCAGGGATTGTTCTGAAACCATTCAGACTAAGATCCAACACCGTTAGTGAAGGCAAGGAACAAATCTCTTCAGGGATATGCATCAGGGATGCATTGCAGAGGGACAAAGATACAAGAGCATAAAATCTTGGGATCAAGCCATATAATCTTGAAGATGCAAGCCTTGGCAGAGGCAAATATTCTCGATGCTGATTTGCATTCTTGTTAAAAGTCAAGCGAAGATGATTCAGATCACTCATGGCAGTTTCTAATGTGGACATCCTCCCAGATGAATCTGATAACTTAAGCCTGACAAGAGATTTTAAGTTACTAATCTCAAGAGGAAGATGGCGAAGGCTTTTGCAATCCTGCAAATCTAATATTACAAGCTCTGAGAGATGATTGATTGACGATGGCACTTCGTGTATAGCGGTGCCAACAAGATATAACTCTTTCACATTTCTTGGGATACCCTCAATATCTTCGAGCTCTGAGCATCCAGAGAGGTTAAGCACCTCAAGAGAATTCAAGTTAATCATTCCCATAGGTAGCCTTTGGAGCTCTTTTCAGTTCTGTAAGTCTAATACAACAAGCTTAGAGAGATGCACAAGCGAAGGCAGTTCTTGTATGGCGGTTCCACCAAGACATAACTTGCTTAGATTTCTTGGGATACTCTGAATATCCTCAAACATCTGCTAATTTGTGTCGCTGATTCAGCAACGAAGCTTCCCAATAACGTAAAGCATCTGCTAGTTTAGTCCTTAAACAGATGAATTTCATAAAGACCACCATAGCCAGGAAGTATTTTTCTTACAACTTGAGATATCCAATCTGTCTTTGTGGTGGCGAAACATTAACAACAATTTTGCAGAAGATACGCCAGCTTTACACCCAAGACGATTATCATCATAACATCTCTCCAAGAGATTATCATTTTCCTTTTTTATTTCCATACTCATGGATCCTTAGCCTCTGCTTTGCTGTATCATTGGACCACTCTCCATTCGCATCACTCCCTTGTTTCTTGAACTCAGTTGTCAGAGAATTCTCACATCTTACCCTTGTTTCTTCTCTCAACTTGAGTAGACATACTCTAGCCGTCTCAGACCAGCAAGAAACTTGTTTTGGTAGTTGAAATTCCAGGTCTTGTGGTACTTCCTGTGCTTCTCCTTACCTTGTACTTGCAAAAACAATGTCCCAAGCAGTTGGTAACCATGAAGTTTCAGCTCATCATAATACAAAGTCTGAGACTTTGGTCCCGTAGGCAACTCTAGCTGCTTGTGGGCTAAAAACACCAGAGTAACAACGTCCAACCTTTTCTGAAGAAGAAACCACTTCCGATTCAGACTCTGTAACTACGTCAGATCCGCAATTGTTTTTCTCAGCTTGACTTAAAGCTCCCAGCACCTTCTTCATCTCTACATCCTTGTTCTTCTCTATCCCTGAAAATTTGATGCAAGGGCAGAACAAGTGAGCATCAAGGTTCTTGGACAGCAACAAGTCACAATATCCTTCGATTCTGTTCAGCTCCTGTTCCGGTTCAGCATAAGCATGTAAGGACAGCGGCTCTATGTCTCTTTTCTTGTTTTCAATTCTAGCAGCTACTATTTTCTTCTCGGTAATGTTCTTGGCTTGCTTATTTGCTGTACCATTGATCAAAACACAAAGAAACTTCTAGTGAGACTTTCTCTTGCAGCTCTTCACATGCCTTGGACTGAAATCTCTGGGTCGTGCTCAAAACCAAGTTGTGTCTAGTGATGCCAAAATCATGACCTTCAAATAAGGCAATGCCCAGCGCCATAATAATCATGTGAACATCACCTTCATGTATAAAGGGGCCCAAAACTTCTCAAGGCTGAAGTGCATTATTGAAGATGAACTCACTTCAAACCCAACCTCTCTTAGACGGTTCTTAGATAGTGAGCAACCAACGTACGCCTTACTGTATCCTAGTGACTTCTTCCGCCATATCTTTTGTCTATCCCACACAGCCAATCCGTATACCTCACTACTCATTTATACGAGATCTACCTTATCATCCCTACTCTTTTGTCTTTTCTGTATCATTAACCATTACTCTCCACATACTTTTACTCGGCCCTAAAAGACACGCCTTGTTCTCAAGGTGTAATAGCAACAGTTTTGAGAATGAAAACAGGTCATGACTTCTGTGCCTCTTCTTGACAACGATCAGCAGCAGCTCCTGACCATATGCATTGCACCCAACAAGCACAACCAAGAGTAATAGGAGTAGAGACCAACACAATTTTTCTGATTGATTTCCTTTTTCTCTTTCTCGATCCCCTTTAAACAACTTCAAACCATCTTTTGATCTCAGCCCTTTGATATATGTTCTAATCTTGGCCATACACGTGTCTGCATCTCTCATGACCAACCTCTATAACTATACTCTCGTCCCGCTCCTCTGCTCAGCTCAAGTTTTTGGAGAACAACGCTCGACTCTCTCATTCTACGAAATCTCTTCATGTCAATCATCGCCGCCGCCGCTTTTTTTCTCCTAGCGGCTGTTAGTCCGC
Organism: Microthlaspi erraticum; assembly: GCA_902728155.2. Lineage (NCBI taxonomy): Eukaryota > Viridiplantae > Streptophyta > Magnoliopsida > Brassicales > Brassicaceae > Microthlaspi > Microthlaspi erraticum. Next base: position 641,332 of record CACVBM020000444.1, on the reverse strand, counting down.
CGTCGTCCTCCGCCGCCACTACGATCGGGATTACTTACCACTAATGCTGCAAAATAAAAACATAAACGACAATAGATAATTTCATCAGCATACAACAATCTCGTTTGCATACAACATTGATAATGATAATGATAATGATAATGCTAAGTCTAACCTGCTGTTTGGTAAAGTTTTAATGCATTAGGTAAAAATACACAGTACAAGCCTATAAGCCCATCACGGTGTACAATGCATGCACATCAGATGTAAAAAACTTGTCTCATGTATCCTATGTACGTAAATCGATTGATGACTTAATCATGCTCTAATGTGTTGTTGCATGATGAAATAGATTTAAAGTTGGTACCATCAAATGTTTTCGGGATTGATTCGTAAGGGTTTCCTCTCATTTGCATTTGGCGTCTCACAGTATCAAGAGACTAACATATCAGTTTTACGATACCAGCCGAACTAGTAAGAGGGAAAGAGATAAAGGAGAAATGTTTGTTTCCAAAACACGGATAAAAAAGATTTCCCAAGTGGCGCAAATATTTTTTTTTTATATATTGTGTTTTGAACAATGTGTTTTTTACTAATGTTTCTTCAAAACACGAATTTTTTTTATGTGTCAACTAGTAACTAGTGAGATGACATAATATTGGAGGGTTTCTAGAAAGATGGCTAATAGGATAGATCCATATCTTTCCTATATATTTCCATTTATATGTGATTAGGCATATTTCTAGATTACACTAGATTTACCTTTATCATTAATGAACATATGTATGTGTAATATACAAGACCTTTTAGGTCTAATATCAATAAGAAGAACAATTTCTAAACTCGAGTTATCGATTTCTCAATGGTAACATTGTTTGAATTCTCATCAATTGAAAAGAGTAAGTAAAACGAAAAAGTGTTAAAAAAAAATTTGCATTAGGTTTTTATTTAATAAATTTGAAGGACACATTTACTTAGATATGAAAATAAATATAAACCAATAGTATAAATAGTATATTTTACATGACATGTTTATTATTTTAAATCTTATTATATAAAGCTGATGCGCACGACGTGGTTGCGACACATAGGATTTTTATAAAATTCAGGATCGCGACATGTGTCACTTTTAAGTTTATGTCCGTTAAGATCGTGACACGTGTCTTAGGAAAAAAAGAGAACTTAAAAAAAAAAATGTTAATTAAAAAAACGAAATTTAATTTAATCTATTATATCAAAAAGGAAAAAATAATATTTGTCATATCCAAACAGAAAAAGGTTTCCCATTCATCAAATTTTTTATTATATAAAGTTGGATGCGCACGACGTGGTTGCGACACATAGATTTTTATAATTTATAAGATCGCGACATGTGTCACTTTTAATGTTACGTCCGTTAAGATCGTGACACATGTCTTAGAGAAAAAAAATAATAATAATAATAAATTTAGATAAAGGAAATTTAAAAAAAAATCCATTACAGTTAAAAGAAATAAAAATATATTTGTCATATCCTAATAGAGAAAGGTTTCCCATTCATCAAATTAATATTATCCAAACAAATAATAAAATCAAAATAATGTAATAAATAAAATCCTATTTGTACATGGAATATGTTATGTAAACTAAATTTCCTATAACTGCATGTAATAGGTTACTTGAACCCCTATAAAAGAGAGTCAAGTTTCTCAATCATAAATTCATCAAAGCAAATTCATCAAATCCCTTTGATTCTATTTCTCCAATTTAAAAATCATGTTTTTGAAAGTTTTGCGATACATAGGATTTTTATAACTGACAAAATTGCGACATGTGTTTTAGAAAAAAAAAATTCTGGAAGTATGAAGATCGTAACATGTGTCATGGAATAAAAATAATAAAAAATTTAATATGTATAAGACTAACTAAAAATTAGAAAAACAGATAACAAATAATTAAAATGAAAAAAATAATACATCCATTAAAAGTAATAAAAAAACAGGAAACAAATAATTTTTGTTACATCTATTAAAAATACCAATATATAGTATTTATAATGGTCCGAGGCAAAAACAAAATTGAGAAAGAAAAAATATAAATAGAAAACTAACAAAATAATTATCAAGCAATTAACTAATATTAAAAAAAAATTGATATTCTAATTTTAAATAGTTTGATTTTCAATTTTTGTTAGGTAAAAAAATTGAAATAAAGATTTCATCAATTAAAATCTCTTGAATGGAATAATAAAAGTTTGATTAATTAATCAGTTGATCAGATTTAGACATGTGTAAGTCTTTCTGTATTGGATAAAAATAATAGTAAAACAAATTAATTCATTTTGTCATATCATAAATTCAAAAGAAAAATCAATTACAATAAAAATGTAAAAGTATTACCAATCTTATTTTATTTAAATATTTTTTATCGGGTTTTCAATATTATTTTGTTTACGTTTAAAAATGATCAAATTTTGTTTAATATTTTCCATGTTTTATTATAAAATCTTAAAATATACCCGCGTATACGCGGGCCTTAATCTAGTGTTACATAAACCTCTGTTTAAAAAAATCATATTAGTACATGAAATATGTATGTAAACTAAATATCCTAAAACTGTATGGAATATGTTACATGAACTCTCTATAAAAAGAGAGCTATTATAATCTCTTTTTTCTATTCACAAACTCATCAAAACAAATTCAGCAAATCTCTTTGATTCTCTTTCTCTAATTTTAAAATCATGTCTTTGAAAGTTCAAAAGAACAGTGGAGATTATTTGACTCTAGGTCAATTGGATCGAAATCGAAATTATCGCCGTACTATAGTACGTGTTATTCGAAAGTGGGAAGCTAGAAATCCTAAAGAAAACAATATTCTTATGGGAGTTGACTTCTATTACTTGATGAAAAAGTTAGTAACATTTTATATTTATATCTTATTATATAAATATGAAAGTTAGATATCAATGAAGAATATTTAATTTTAGATCAGTTGGATCAAAATTGAATTTATTGTCGCAACATGTGTCTAATAATTGATCAGGTGATGAGTTGTGTTAACACAAGAACATTGGAAAAATGTATTAACAGAAAAAGAAAAGTAACATTATAAAAAACCTAATTGATATTGGAAGGGGAAATTAATAATGGACAAAGGCTAAAAAAATATTGAAAAAGAAACAATATAAATAGAAAACAGACAGAATAATTATCAAGCAACTAACTAATATTAAAAAGAAAAATTTATAATAGACCCATTTTATAATTTTTAATAATTTTATTTTCAAGTTTTAAATCGAATAATCAAAATTTTACGAATTAATTAATTAATCAAATTTAGACACATGTAATTCTTTCTAATATTAGATAAAAAAAATCATTTTTTATATTATGAATTCAGAAACAAAATGTGAGTTATAATTAAAATGTAAAAGGATTACCAATTTTATTTAATTTAGATATTTATTATTGATTTCTAATACTATTTTATTTACCAAAATGATCCGATTTTTTGATATTTTTGTGATTAATTTTATAAATTTTAAAATAAATCTGCGTGTATACGCGGGACTTAATCTAGTGACTAAATAAGAGAAAATAAAATAGAAGGTTATTGTGTTGTATTAGTTGTTCAAAAAAAACAAAAAAAAAGGTTATTGTGTTATACATTACACGTGTACTTGAAAGGTACTTGACTACTTTCCAGTGGAAACTTGTAAAGTTGTACGGGCCTCGAAGTGTGGTAGCAGATCTAGCCGTAGCATCACTCGTTATCACTTATCACTTTAGTTGTACGAATCTAACTCAACTCTTTCCCTTTGGCTTCCTCAAACGGCAATTTTTGGAACAAAGAAAAAGGGGATCAGAAGAGGCTATTTTCTTTTTGGTCAGAAGCGGGTATTTTCTCATTCAAGTAGACTAATGATTTGATACTTGTAAAACCTAAAATTTCAATATTATGTTAACTTGAATTTTCCCTAAAAAAATGATTCAAGTAATCGAAAAGATATTGACTTTGAAATCTCACTGAAGTAAATTTATTTTTGTCAGAAATGGAACTTGAATAGAAGAAGAACGATATGTCATATGTCTTACAAAAGATCTTGTAATTTCTTCTTGAAATATTTAATAACTCAATAACTTAAATCTATATGATTGGTTGACAATCATAAATCTTTGTTTTTTTCATACCTCACACACGCATATTACTATGGGTTTGAATCCATGATATGATACGTTGACCCTAATACAAACTATGATCAACCATGTATGTATGAATAATGTTTATGATGTAAGAAAGTGTTGTTAACTTAACATTAAAACAAAAAAGTTTCATTAACTTTAATAATAAAGTGTACACTGTGTACTTGTTAGCGAGATTTGACAAGGATGGGGCCTATATTAGCCAATAATTTGTATGTCTATAAATCTTAACACTTCAAAAGTTATGTAGTGGTAAATTGTTAAACAGCAGTCATCATCCATTGTAAATCGTATGTAGTTGTAAATTGCATACCACAATGGTCACCCACTTCAAGAAAAGCACTCGACAAGTTCCTAATTATAGTCTCATTTCCAATCTTGTATTTCTTCTATGGCTCCTCGATTATTAACTCAAGTACTCATCAAAATATGTAGGGTTCGGTTCTAGGGAATGTATATACTTATTTTGTTTCGGAATTCACTTAACTATTATTAATCGACAAATATATCTAGTAAACATTGTATTGAAATGGTCGATCAAACATCTCAAGTGCATCCGAGAAGTACATATAGAGACCTTCCTCGAAGTTTCCCATAGCTTACAAAACTATAGCTATATACATGTCTTTGTCCAAACAAAACTTCAAATCATTTCTTGACTTCTCTTCTGAAGGCATAAAATGCAAGAGGTAACAGTCCCACATCGGTAAAAGACGTTGAATGGTTTTCCCACAACTTATTATATAAGAGGGGCAAGAACCTTCGTTCGACTTAGCCGATTGTGTTTAAATGTAACTGAGCCGGATTACGTGACGGCATAGACAGACCGTATTTTGGGGTTTGAGAATTGTCATATTTTTATTCTGGTCAAGGATATCGCAGCTGCGATAATCTCTTCCGGGTAGAATGTTACAGTTTTCTATATCCCAAGAAATGGTTACTGTTCTTGCCGTTTCGTAGTCAGACTTAACAATTTAGCAGTTCGAATCTTTACGTTCTTTTTTCTTTAGCGAGAATGAGATTCCAAACGATTTTAGAACTGGAAGATGTGTATGTATGTATAAACGTTTACCTGAGACTTGTTAACATTGAGAAATGGTAATTAGTGACTTTTACAATTCCGATTTATCATCATATTCACCATCTAAAGCTCGAGTCTTTAGTATGGAACAACACCATCATTCGTGGCCAAATCCGAATTTGTTACTTTCCGTTTCTCTTCTCTGGACAGTCGGATTCATCTTCCTATTGGAAATTGAACCCACCATGCTCAGATTCTTATTCTTCTTGGACTCATTTGTCCAAACTTCTCTGGTCAAAGATGTATTCTTCTTGTGGCGAGTTGGACTCAAAGGATTTACCAGAAGCTGAATACGTTATTCAGTTTTGCTTGATCTTGATGCGGAAGTTAATATGATGGCTTTGTAGTACGACAGTGAGAAACTGGCGAATGCTCATTAAGTGACGAAGATGATCTTATTCTTAACACTTAACAGAAGTACAGAAAAAAGGAAAATTCTTGCCGTTAACTGTTCGTGAATTCCAGTCAACAAGTGCTGGTGGTACAAAGAAACTTCCAAAAGAATGCTAAATGGAAAAAGGAAGGCAAAATACAAAACTGAATTTGTGGCTCGTATACATGATACAAAATATGAAAATTAAAGATATGGGAACAAAACACAAAGGTTTTAGAGTTGTCAAACTGTAGTACAAAATGTGACATGTAAACTTTAAGTAAAAAAAAAAAAGAATTTTAAAAGATCTCTATATAGGCGAATTGCGTATACATTAAACCATTTTCTGTTTTTCTGTCTCGTCTTCTTTGCAGAAACCTGTATATCCATGTGGTTTTGACTCCTCAGTTATAGTTTATCCACACACAAAATCTAGTCGTCCCAGTCATGGTCCCATCCATCTCGGTTCGGAGCTCTCGCTGTTAATCCGTTCGCAGAGATGCTAACACTATTCGCTGCACCACCGGGAGATTTCACAGCATTATTCTCATCCCAATCATCATCCCAACCCTCGTCCCAGTCCGCTGTCTCAACGTCATGGACCACTGACTCACCTCCTAAGCCCGACCCTCCGCTCAATTCTAGCTCACGGTAAGGCACTCCACTGCCTGCTCGGCGATTCTTCCGGCACAGACACAGTCCCCAAACTCCCCCAAATATAACGACGGATACTATTAAGAAATAGGCGCCGTTAATGGGCGTCACTAGCTTTTCGTACGAAGGAAGGTGGATGGATAGTGTGTTTGCTTCTGGTACGTGCATGTGAAGCACACACTCTCCCTTCCCGGCGTCCAGTATGATTTTGTTTGTGTCTCCACTGATGGATATGTTTACCTGTGCCATAGACCAACAATTCAAATTTTCTGCAAATGAAAGTAGGTCGATTCGGTTTATGGAATAACTAGATTTGCATTGTATCAGATCAGAAACTAGTCCAGAGAGAGACATGTCCAAGATAACGGTTTTTTATTTCAAGGAATCAGCATTGAAGCACATAGAAAACGTACCCTTTGACTCTGGTGTTTTGGCAGTGTCAGCTCTGGTAAAGAGTTAACTGGAGGAACAATTTTTGCTTTCAAAGATTCTTCACCTTCGTTTTGAACTAGAATCAACCATTTCGAAGGATCTGCAACAATATAACGCAACTTCAGAATGAGAAATTCTGTCAACTCAAGCTAAACATACTGGAGAAAACAGAACAGATAAAGCAGAGACCTTAACAATCGTAAAGGAATATAGCTATTATGTGTTAAAATGTTTCATGTTGCTGAGATCACTCTAATTAACAAATTCACAAAACACACTAATGTCAAACATCTGCTAATTTGTGTCGCTGATTCAGCAACGAAGCTTCCACAATAACGTAAAGCATCTGCTAGTTTAGTCCTTAAACAGATAAATTTCATAAAGACCACCATAACCAGGAAGTATTAATATTTAACTTGTCCAGCCATTTTCATGGACATCTGTCCACGCTGCAAACAAAAGCTGCTAATTTGGCCTTTACTCAAGAAGCTAACACGACTTATTTTGATGGACATCGTTATCACTGCATTATTCATTCAATATACGTGAAAACTGAAACCAACAGCTTTGTGCAAGTCTTTTCTTTGATAGAATAAAAAGCCATACATATCCACTCCGCAACTTTGACAGTCATCCAAAGACCAAAGCTCAAAACTTTGAATACTACACTAACAGTGCTCAAATACAGGTTGAACAGATATCAAAGAGTAAGTTCGTCAATGTACCATTTTCGATGCTTAAAGTGCATGCCACCAACGAATTCCCAGTCCTACATATCTTAGACTTCCCTTCACAGGTCTCTGCAATGGCAGGCTCTGAGCTCCCCTCAGAGTCTTTCACTTTATCAGGATCTTTAGCCGGAGGCGAGTTTCCCTTTCCTGGCTCCGTCTCATTTTTCCCACTCTCTGGACTTTTTGGAGGCGGCGCCAATTTAGCCGGTAATTTTCCACTGTCCTGGCTATCTGTTTGGTTCACCGGAGGCGGGCTTATCGGCTCCGTCGTACCATTATTCTCGCTTTCAGGTTGCAGCGGCGGAGGTGGACTCGCCAAATTAGGCTCCTTAGGATCAGGATTCGTCGAATTACTTGTTGGTAGAGAAGGTTCTGATGAGGTTTCATTGGATTTTACATCTCCGATGGGTGTAACGTTAGGCAATGTAGAATTCTGAAGCAGGAACATAGAGCAAGTCAAAACACATTGTTCAAATTTCAAAACCCTACACGAGATCAAACGAAGAGAGCAATTCATGAGGAGAAAAAGTAATCGAATTTACTTGTGTAGGTGTTGTTGAATTTGAATTATCCTTGGGTTCTTCTTCATCAGCTAACTCCCGAGATCTCCCGAACGAAGAAGCATTGGAGAAAATCAAAATCAATAGAAGAAGTGACGAGACCCAGCTTCTATCCATCGCAACACGGCTCAAATCCTTTGACTATGATTCGATCGCTTGATTTCTAATCCAGTGGAAGTCCAGGTTCGATTTCGGGTTTGAACCTCCGCAGCAGAATCTCATTATTCAGGGTATAAGCGATCGTCGGAAACGCATCGGAGATTCGCAGATCACAGTCAGGCGATTGCAAATCAACAAGCTTAAATTTCAAGCAGAGGACTGGGAATACAGTGAGAGAGATAGATGATCGATGCAAACAGACTTGTTGATCACTTGTTCCTCGGGTTGAAAGATCGATGATCGGAAGACGAAGGTTGGCTCTTGCTCGTGTTGGTCGCGTCTGAAATTGGCAGAGACGGAGTTGAGTTTGACAATCCATCCACTCGGCGGAGCCGTCGGACAAATTATTGGGCCATATTTTTGAAAGCCCATTAGTTGTCTCACAGAAATCTATGAGCCCATCATTTTCATTTCTTTCTTTGAGAAACAAACGGATTATTTAATTCTCTCATTAGTTCTCACTTCTCAATCCAATAAAACGAGTTTACCGACCAAACAAAAACATTACTGTAAACTTAACTAACTAAACTTGTTCTATAGAACAACTTGTATTACACTTTTGTTTCAAGAAATACTTGTTTTGTCCAGTCGTTTGAATAAGAAAATAGGCAGACCACTAGTTATAATAGAAGAAAAAAGGCCTTTACGCCTAAACTTATCGATCGAATATCAAATGGGATTTATGTATAGTAACACAAGGTCGACTCAAGAATATGATGAATCTTTAACAAAAAAAATCTTGTTTTTAAGTGTTTCTTTATTGTTGTATATACAGCATGGCACATAATAGATTCACCATCCTTACCTTTTTTAGTTCCTCGTCTGAGAAAGTCTAAACTTAACTCTTTGTTTGGCACTACATGTGTCTATCGGTAGTTTAATGTTATCGACATCCAACTAAATCTGTGTTGGTTACCTCTTCAGCAAGTCAACAACGCTCAATCATTCGGCACACATGTAAATATGTAATTCCGGTTGCAAAAATTTATACGCAAAACAATCCAAGGTTATAGGTTACGTTATAACCTTTAGCATTTCAATTTATCTGGAGTACAACACGCTTGGTCGATCCACAGATAGATTGAAAGACAGTTCATTAGTCGTTATTACGATATGAAATGGTAGATTACATAAGAAAATGAAGTCATAAAAAGGGAAATAGCCGCAGAATTCTTTATTATTTTTATTTAGGTTTAAAGCTGGCAACTTTGATAAGTCGTACACCTCTGCCCTCTTTTACACGCCAGCCGATATACTGCAACCATTGAACAACCACAACAAATATTTATCATCATGACATTGTAAACCACTCATTAAGATAGAACCTCCAAATGTATTTATTTCATACAATCATGAAAAGGAAAAAAAAAGAAAGGAAGATTACTTTTTATTTGCATGCGCATCGTCCAAAAAGAAACATAAAAAGATCTACTGATATAAAACAAAGCAAGAGTTGTAGAGACGTACTTGTCACAATCGGTGTTGAAACTAATGGGGTAGGGAACTGAAACGCCACAAGTGGTAGGGAGTGTGGCCACAAGGCCGATATTGAGGCCAGTGATCTCCTTAGCCCCTGATTTAAGGCACTCACATACTTGTCGGCGGTCCGGTGTGGACTGAGCCATTTGGTTCAGTGATTTGACTCCCGCGCAGCAGTTCGATGACAATGGACCACTGTTGGTCAAGTAGCTTACGCACTGTGCCAATGTGCTTGTCACCGTCCCACACGTTATGGTTGACTCTGTTGGAGCTGCCATGTAGATCGTAAGGACGAAGAGGCATGTGAAGATTTTTTGAGAGAACACCATTTTTGTTTTTTTTTTTCTCTTAATTGAATTTGTTTTTCTTTTGCTGAGGTACGTCGGTGGGTTTTTATAAGTGGAATTACTCATGAAAATGTCATGTATACCCGTTAATTATGCTTAGTTTCTCATCCATGCAAATATAATGAGTAATGAGAATTAGTATTAAACATTAAAAAATAAACAACTTCCCATGTAAATACATTGCATTCCCGATCCTTGCTTAATTGAGTTTCAAGATGTAACATCAGAAATCAAGATCAAACCAGGAGTTTGAATTGATACTCAGACAAAATAGAATTACAAATTTCGAGCACTTGCGAAGGGGAGGAAACCATTTGAGTATTCCCAAAGACTTTGCATTAAATAAATTCTCAAAAAAAAAAATCGTTTAGTTTTGAATGTAGTTAAGAAAAAACAAAAAAAATATGTCTACCGCCTAGGTAATTTGGACATATCAAACAAGGTGGCCAAGCACGAATATGAGGCCACTCATTCGAGTGCAAGAGTAAGAAGATCTTGGACGTGTGGACTGAAAATGATGATCAATTGCAAGTGACACTTCAAGGAAATTTATAAAAAAAAAAAAAAATGAGAGAAATTATGGAAATAGTGGAAAGGGTCCAAGTAGATATTAATGGATGAAAACATCAAATGGTAAAGAGTTGGAGACATCTAAAGAAAATGACAAGAGGAGAGGATGGAAAACAAATAGACGGGCAAAAGAGATTTGGATGTCTATCAGAAAAAAGGACATTTGGAGGCTATACGGTCACACTGACTTGGATAAATCTTCGGAGTATCTCAGATGTCAACAAGTCGTAGGCAAATTTTATGCATTATCATAAATGGATCGACGTGTTTAAAACCTTCAATGAACATAATGCAATTATTATAGTTTATATTGTGCTTGAAGAAACACTCTACAAACTTGTACGCTATACATAAAAAATAGGATCTAGGGTCGATTGACATATTTAGTCACTCACCGACGAAAACGAATACTGTAAATAATAAAGAGTGAGAAGTGTAAAACAGCAAGTTGTGAGTGTACGAAGAAGTTGATAAGAGTTGATAAAAACGAGTGAGTATCTTGTGATGTGAAGATCAACAGCTTCCCCTCGTGTACGAATAAGATATATCTGGCAAACACAAAACTTTGAGTATGTTTTAACCCCCTTTTTAAGAGAAATTTTATAGTTATATTGTTTGATTCATAATACATCAGGAATCCAAGTAACTTTTAAAGCATACTAATCCCTTAATCAGCCCATTTGGCTATATATATCTTGTTGTTTTATTTAATACTTATTTTCACCTCTGCTTATGTCAACTGATAAAAACTGTAGAAAAATAAAATAGAGTCCATGTTTTAGTTTATTAACCGCCCAAACGTATAGGGACGTAGGGAGTAAGGGATTAGGGGAGGCATTAAAAGCATAAACATGTCGTAATTCCATAGTATGTCATTAGTGGGATACATAAACGACCAAGTTGTAAAAAAAAACGACCAATTAGATGGACCGTGATTACAAAGAAAGACATGAAAACACATTCTAAAAAGAACACATAACAGTAAAGATAATTTTTTTAAAAAAAAAACACACAACAGTAAAATGATACACTCTTATAAATAGTATGCGACATCTTATTTTGTAATTATTGTAATACATCGATGATATGAAAACCCTTCAACGATCCCCTCAGGAGCTTACCTGACACTGCAAACCAACCAAGTACGTCAATCATATTGTATGATACGGTTAACAACACTCCAATAAAGTCCAAACAACCCTCAAGTTGTAAAATGAAATAAATAGAGAGTGAGAGAAGATTACCGGTTACAGTTGGTTCTAGCGCTGATGGGGTAAGAGATCCTAACACGGCAAGCACCAGGGAGACGAGCAGCACGGCGTGGGTTAAGTCTAGAACCCAAGGCTCTAGCTGCTCCCTGGATGCAGCGGCAGGCTTGCTGGCGGTCACGGGTGGTCCGGGCCGCGCTGTTGAGCCTTCGAACGCCAAAACAACATCCTCGAGGAATGGCACCGCCTCTGGTCAGGTAGTTGATGCATTGTTTCTTTTTTAATTAAGTTTTGTAATATGAATTTAGACTAATCTTGGATTTTCTTTCTTTTGTGAATTCCTCAGCCTAAATGGAACGATGCACTCTTAGAGATGTTCAGGATCGATTACATCGGGACATCACCATACATCACATGCTCTCCATCACTATGCCATCACAAGCTAACGGCACGTGACAAATTCCTAATCCTCTCTTCGGATGGATTGTATGAATATTTCTCTAACCAAGAAGCCATTTTCGAGGTTGAATCTTTCATCTCTACTTTTCCTGAAGGCGATCCAGCTCAGCATTTAATCCAAGAAGTGCTCCTACGTGCTGCCAACAAATTTGGTAAGAATGGTATTAAAAATTAATAAACCAAATAATTCTTATGAATATCGTTGACGTCTGATTTTAAATTGTTTCATTTCATAGGTATGGACTTTCATGAGCTGTTGGAGATACCTCAAGGAGATCGTCGGAGGTATCATGATGACATCTCTGTGATAGTGATCTCACTTGAAGGAAGAATATGGAGATCCTCGATGTGAATATTATTGGTTTTTCATGAATTTGAATCTTTTGAAGAACTAACCATAATAACTCGGATTGATTTTTTTTTTTTTTTTCGCACATAATTTTTTCATATGATGTATTTATTTTTACCATAAATAGTTCATTGAAAAATACACCAAAGTGGGGGCATATACATATCTTTGGCTGTTCTTGGTTATAGTGGTTGCTCCTTGTATTATATCAAGGTCAAGTTTATTTTGTTCACTCGATACCATATACTTGTTCAAACCATTTTCTGTATTGTAATTGATAACTTAATATCAAGAGCAACAAGACTTGGCAATTATACAAACAGATGACTGAATCCGCAATCCATTTACAAAGATGATTCAATATGTACGTTACGTTTGTGGAAATAATTAGTTTTTAGTACGTTGGAATCTAGAAGATCACAATGTCAAGACTATCCCAATGTCCTTTTCAGAAATATTTCAAATATCTGATATGTTGTTTGTATATTCCTGAAAAACTTTATTTTAAGATTCAAAGTACTATGCAAAACTCAAAAGCCTGTAAATCCTAACTTGCAAGGGTTGTCATTTCTCTAGGTCTGACAAAGTCGAAACACGCGTTCGAGACACATTTTGTCAAATGGTTAAGATACAAATCTCATTTGACATATTTTCTATCAACTTGTCCATTTTACTCACGTTCACAGATTTGAAACCAAAAGTCTTTTTTCCTCCGATTCCTAATCCAGTCTTCTTTTGCTTTCACAAACGACAATATTGGCTGTTTCTTCTTGTTTGGGAAATGTACAAAATGTTACTTTTTGAAGATTTATACTATGATTGTCACTTTGATAGAGATATTTTATCGTTATCTATCATAAAGTAATAATATTGATAAAAAATATACTAGTTTCAACATTTTTTATCAGTCACAATATGTATAGGGAAATTCGTAAAGAAAGTTATCGTTAGAAAATTTAGTATGCAATAGAGTGTGAACGGGGGTAATTACATTAATTTCAAAATAATATTTTCTTCTCCTGCTGCTGCTTTTTCTAAGTTTGGTAAAACTACTAAAACATTACGACTGTATAAGACCTGATATAGGCCACATAAGTGGTTCTTAGGAAAATCGCTTATGCTCAGAAAACAGACAGTAATAAAGAGGAGACACCTAAATCAGTAAAAGATATGACTAGCTATGGAGTATTACGTACAGCTGTGAGGCATATCAGTAACTTGAGCTGTGACTCCAAGCAGATCTCCTCCAGAATACCTCTGTGAAAACGAAAGATAAAGAAACTAGTATCATACAAAGCTGCCAGTTCTCCAGGGTAGACATTTTGAAATGATTCAGAGCCAATGCTAGACATACCAGATTTACATCGATCATCGGAACTTCTGAGCTCTTACGGTTTATCACCAAAAGCCAGTGAATTAGAAATTTCTCGCTTCCAATTTGGAATTTTCTGCATGTAAAATCATCCGTGAGACCACACATCAGAAACCAAATAACTCTTTCACTTTCATATAGCTAATATACAAACAAGAAATACATGTGGCCGTACAATAATAGTAATCAACTTTCAGAATTCTGAAGAACACCATACAAAATGGCTCCTTCTCTAACAAAAAAACAAACTAAATGCGGCAAATCATCACTGTATTTTCTTATTTCTATCATTTCCCATTTGAGCAGCAACTACAGAAATTGCCAGATAATACTATCTAATAGCCTGGTGACACCAGTGATGAACTTGGCATATAAACTATAGACACAGCAATCTCAATCCAAAGTTCCAAATAGATGAAAATGTAATCAAAATCAAAACCCATATAGATTCTCACATCTTATAAGGATCGGTTCCCGTGTATCCAATTGGTTTCGCTATGGGGATCAACACCTAAACATAAGCAAAGGAAGACGAGATTCAATCTAATATCCATAACAATACGAAGAAAAAATACTCCAAAAATGTCTTCACCAATCAATTAAACATAGTACTAGTACCTCGCGATTGACGGCGAAGATCGGGCAATGCTTTCCGATCACATCATGCCAAGTCGTCCGCGACTGCCAATGAATTTAACAGATCCTTCAGTCTCCATCGAAATTATAAATCAATCTCAGCTATATGTAAAGAGGAGGAGTACGAACAGAATGATACTGCCCCATCTTGCTCATCCGGACGATATCTCCGGCTCGGTAAGCGGTGGAGAGAGTGGGAAATGATAGTGATATCAGAACTAGAGCTTGAAGAAACGCGTTCCACGGTCGCGATCCTGCCACCGCGGTCATGCCCGCCATAACTTGCTTCTTCCGGCGAGGCTTCTCTGCGGAAAATTTGCCGGTAATTTTCTACGCCTGGGAATTCTCAGAATCGAAGCGGAGACAGAAAGACGATGAGCAACTGTAAGAAATCTCTTCGAATCCTTATTGGGCCACAAACATTGGCCCAACTTACATGTTTACTTTTCAAGTTTTAACCAGGTACTCAGATTTTTTTAACAAGGGTGGTAAAATTAAAAATTATCGTTTCGTCTGACCAGCACTGTGCATTTACTCTGTCAAGTGTCAACAATTAAATCATTCAACATATGTTATGTATATGCTCAATGTAGAAAACGATGTGCATATCTATACGTGATTATGAAGATCTTATCAAAACTAGGTGTATTCATGTGGCAGAGTACTTGATCCGTTGATGTAATCGTGGTAACTTGTGTCATAGTCCATTTACTAAAGATCCAACCAATGTCGATTAGACAGCCCGAAATCCAAATTTGGACAAGATAATCAACACACTAGCATCCCTTGTGTTGCTCCAGGAGTTGACACATCAGCTTTTTCAAGCAGGGAAAAAGTGACACATCATTTAAAAGGTTGGTTTGTCCATCAAAACATTCTAAATAATACCTGGTCAGCATATTCACTAACCACGTCAGACTTTTTTTTTTTCTTTTTCTTTTACTTCGAGATCTCTCTCTCCTCTCGCTTCGTCTTCATCGTCTTTTGTTGATAAAAGTTTCGACTTTTGCTCTGATCCCTCTCTCTTTTCTTGCTCAAGTCCTCCTCATTATCGTATGTTCGTGATTATCATGTAGTAATTCTAAAACTCATTCACTCTCTTTTCTATGGTTCTTTCTCGATTCCTCTTTGCTGTAATTTTACTTTGGCTTGACGTTGCTGTTCGTTTATCTCTTTCTCACACATGAATCCCAAAGACATCAGAGGCTCGGTGTCAGAGCTCCTATTTTCATGGCCCCGTTCTCTCCGGTGAAGTTAGTTTCTCGATTAGCTTTCCCAATTTTACCTTTTTAGTATCTGCTCATAATAGTTTTTGATTTCTGATTGTTGATGATTTGTATGTTCATCCGGAAAATTGTTATTTCGACTGATCTGCGTTCTTAGTGGATTTTTTTATGTCCCATTGGTATCCTTCTTGACATGACGATTTGTGTTAATTTTTATGAATTGTGTGCTTCTATTGAGTTTTGTTTCCTTCATCATTCTTTCGGACTAGCTACGCTCTTAAATGTCACAGATAGTCATGTGAGCACTGTGATTGCAGGCACAATGTGGCTCCTGAGTATGGAAAAACTTGGCAAGCCACCACAAGAGGAGATGTTTACAGCTACGGAGTATTGACAATGGAGCTCTCAACGGGTAGAAGAGCAGTTGATGAAGGAGAAGAGTGTTTGGTCGAATGGGCAGGTAACATGACAGCCAAAGGTTCGCTGTTTACTCTCTGAGGGACGAAACCAGGAAACGGAGCTGAGGAAATGACTGAGCTATTAAAAAATCGGTGTGCAATGTACAGCGGATCATCCTTAAGGAAGACCAAACATGAAAGAAGTTTTGGATATGTTTGTTAAGATATCGGGTAAATTTGAGCTCTTCAATGATTTTTCTTCACCAGATTACAATGGTTTGTCTTCACCAGCTCCTATGGTTCCAGGAAGGAGAAGGCTGATTCCTTGGTTGAGAAGAAGTCGGATGCGTTAACTGATTCTGGAAGTGAGAATCAAGATTGAGCTAAGGTGGAGAGTGAGATTGGTGGAGACGATGATGCTACGGCCAAGAAAAGAAGAAGGTCTATCTGATTCTATTACCTTTTTTTTTCCTCAATCTTATTAGAAGGAATTCAAAGGGTTTAGTGATATGGTCCTATGTGTAATATGTATTGATTTTGGTTGCTTATAGATTTGTTCATGCCTTGAGAACAAATGTTGAAATAGATACGTATGTGTTAGATTGATGAGTAATAATGATTGATGTGATTGTTATTTGTTAAGAAATAGATTTGCAAACGAACATGATGGTCATTTTGGTTGCTTATTGTAAAAATTATGTTATGCTTTGAATGTATGTTTACTTGAATGTTGTTGTTGTTGCAGGTTTCGATGGAGTAGAGATTCATGGTGTTCATGGCTATCTAATAGACCAGTTCATGAAGGACACGGTGAATGACAAAACAGACGAATACGGTGGATCATTGGAAAAACGTTGCAAATTCGCTCTAGATTTAGTCGAAGCACTGGCCAACGAGCAACGAGATTGGACCAAACCGTGTTGGAATCAGGCTGTCTCCGTTCGCTGACTACATGGAATCCGAAGACACTAACCCACAGGCATTAGCTGTTCACATGGCGGAATCTCTGAACAAATACGGAATCCTCTACTGTCACACGGTTGAAGCAAGAATGAAAACATTGGGAGAGATAATAGAGTGTCCTCACACGCTTATCCCGATGTAGGAACGCCTTTCAGGGGACTTTCATCTCCGCTGGAGGTTACACGAAAGAAGACGGTGATAAGGCAGTGGCAGAGGGACGAACCGATCTGGTGGCTTACGGTCGGTGGTTTCTTCGAAGTGGATGCACCGTTAATCAAATAGGATAGACCAATGTGGTTTCTTGCTAACCCGATGACTTGCATAATCGGAGGAGTGATGGAGATGTCGGGGTTTTGGAGAAGATGGCCAAGACTCAGATAGAGATTCAGTCTAGAGAAACAGCTTTCCAAAAGAAAGTGATGACTGACACAAAAAGAGGGTGTGACCAACGAAGGGTATCAAAATAATCGTAAAGAATTGTTCCAGGTACGAAATAACAACATTGTGAATGTATGTCTCGAACTCTTTTGCAAGCGAGAGTAAAATTATTATCCCTCTGGGAATAAGACTTTTATTTTTCTGGGTATGAATGTTAAGGAATAACACATTTCATTAGACATTTTCATTTTTTTTTTCTGCTTGTTTTGCTAGGGAAACAGCATTTGAACTCAAATGGATCATCCAAGA
This sequence comes from Microthlaspi erraticum, assembly GCA_902728155.2. NCBI lineage: Eukaryota > Viridiplantae > Streptophyta > Magnoliopsida > Brassicales > Brassicaceae > Microthlaspi > Microthlaspi erraticum. Next base: position 623,485 of record CACVBM020000444.1, on the reverse strand, counting down.
TATTTATCAAAAGCTTACAAGTTGTCAAAAAGTTAATGAAAATGTAAACTTCTAAAGAGTAGAAAGGTCAAGTGGTTTTATACAATGTTAAATCAGTTTTATAAAATTAAAGTTATATTATATTTATAAGTTTTTTATAAACATAAATTTAATACGAGATTTCTCTTTAACAACCTTCAATACAGAGAAACAGGTGTATTCCCAAAACCAGGTGTATTCCTAAAACAAATCTGATATTATGCGTAACTGATAATATAGGAACAAATCTAACACAAACAAACATCCGTAGGAGATAAAAACCAGCAAAGAGAAGCAAACTGTAAAATGAGATGAAAACTAGCAAAGAGAAGGAAACGGTAATATGAGATGAAAACCAGCGAAGAGAAGGTGAACGAACCATTACAATTTCGTCTTGGTTTATTTAAATGTCCATTTGACGAAAACCCAATAAGCAATTATATTTACCCAAATACAAATTATGTTTCGAAACAAATATTTAAAGAAGAAAAAAAAATGAAATAACAATTTCCCGCAGCGTAGCGCGGGTCAATTTCTAGTCTCTATAAATTACTTTAGATTTCCTACTATAAAAAGGATTTGACCAAAATGAAAAGAAATATTTCGATGGGAGAAACAAATCATACTACTCATTTCTTAAAGCATCTAAACGACATAAAACTAGATATAAAATCTCGACGAAGTAATTATTTCGAAATATATTTTTTGTAATAACAAAAATGATCCACGAATTGCATCCTAAGCCAGATTACAACCAAGTCCAGTTTTTCGACCAACTACGAGGTCTTAAATGTAAATTCAATATTTTTACCAAAAAAAGTTTAATATCAGAAAAAAATTTAGAACGATTTCTCAAATCTTTAAACATTCAAATAATTAACACATTTTTTTATTTATAAATATGTGTTATTTAAGAAAATGACTATCTTAGCCATAATTTTCTTTGCTTCACAGGTCAAAATCACATCAGGAGAAAATTACTTACTTTCCAAAAATTTATAAATTCGGATTCAACAATCCTAAGTTTGACTCTCACCTGAAACTTTTAGTACAAACATGAGTATCTATAAGACTATAACAATGTCATAAGATTGTAAGTTAGGAAAGGTCATTATAACAATGTTTTATTTGTTGAATGAATTTACTTGCCAAATTGGTTGAATTTTATTTTGTATTTTGACTATGTAACGTTAATATAATTTACAGTTAGTGATGTATTTACCCACAAAATTAGTTAACTATTAATTTAATTTTGTATTTTAATTATGTTATGTCAATGTAATTAAGGTTCGTTGGGATGTATTTACCCGCCATATTGGTTAATTTCTACTTAATATTCTGACTATGTTACGTCATTATAGTTAACGATTACTTCGACAAATTAGCTAACTTCTATTTTGTATCATGATTATGTTATGGCAATATAATTTAATGTTCGTTAGAATGTGTTTACCCGCCAAATTGATTAACTTCCACTTTATATTCTAACAATGCCACGTCAATGTAATTAACGGTTTGTTAGAATGTATTTACTTCACCAAATTAGTTAATTTATATTTTGTATAATGACTATGTCATGACAATATAATTTAAAGTTCGTTGGAATCTATTTACCCGCCAAGTTAGTTAACTTCTACTTCATATTCTGACTATGCCACGTCAATATAATTAACGGTTCGTTAGAATGTATTTACCTCACCAAATTAGTTAACTTCTATTTTGTATAATAATTAATGATTGGTTAAAATATATCTACCCGCCAAATTTCTTAACGAATTAACATAATTTACGGTTCGTTATAACGTATTCACCCGCCAAATTGATGAACTACTACTCTATATTCCGACTATGTTACGTCAATACAATTTAAGCATCTTCAAAACAAAACAAAAACACACATGAGTCTTCTTTACAACATTCAACAAAATCTCTTGTAATTAAGCAACTCCATTAAAATCAGAGGTCAGAATAACTGCCGAATCAGTAATCAAAACTCAAATGATGTCTTACAGAATTTAATGCTGGTCTCTCTTTCTAAAAACTGCATCGTTAAGAATAAGAAAAGGGTCTAGGAAAAGAGCGACATATAAAGGGGGGTTTGAAGATGCATAGACAAAAAGTTAGACCATTTTTTTCTTTTTGCTCTCCTCGTTATTTTTCCTCTTCTCATTTGATTTGATTGCAGTGGAAAAAAAAAAAAAAGACACAAATCAAAAGGAGAAAGAACATCAATACACAAAAATCGGTCCTCAACAGTAATCACTTGGGATCCTTCAAAAACCTAGAAGAAAACACACCACCTCCTCCTCTCTTCCTTTTGCCTTTGATATCTCCTCTCTCTTCTCCTTCTCTCGATTCCTTTGTTTGCTTTGTTATACTCGCCTTGTTCGCCGAACTCAATCTGATTTCGATTTCAGGGCGTAGTTAACAACGAACTTATTCCCCCTTCCGTTTTGATCAATCGGCCGCTCTTGTGTCAATCGAATTTCGTTGTCAGTTTTAGGGATTTTCTCTTCCATGGCCGCGGATCTCGATGATTGGTCTGGATTGGGAGAGAGTTCGTCCTCATTTGCACCGCTTCCGCCGCCTCGCTCGCCGTCCATCCAGCCGGAGTTCTGGAAGAGACTTGAGGAAGCCACCCGTGAGATTATCGAGCAGGTCCATCCAACACTTGTCTCCGAGGATCGAAGAAGAGATGTGATTGATTATATGCAGAGACTAATCAGAATGACTGTTGGATGCGAGGTAAAATTCTTTTTCAAACATTCTCTGTTTTGTTGCTCTACATTGGCTTCTCTCGTCTCTCTTTGAATTAATATCTGGAAAAACTGAAAAAGACGTGGTTTTTAATGTTTGGTGGTTGCTTGAATCGACGATGTTGTTCTGTTTTTTGTTGTTCTCGAGTTGATGAATGATGACTTTCCTCTGTTTGTTGTTTTCTATCTCGAATTGGTTTGGTGGCTTGAGATTCTGTGATGTTGCGGATGATAACTTTGATTGACTGTTGATGTGCTTTTTAAAGTTTTGATTTTTTATTTATTGAACTGGTATGTGTCTTTCAGGTGCATTCTTTTGGATCGGTGCCGTTGAAAACGTATCTTCCTGATGGAGACATTGATCTCACAGCTTTTGGTGGGATGTGTCACGAGGAAGAACTGGCCAACAGAGTTTGCAAAATACTTGAGATGGAAGCACAGAATGGGGCTGCTCAGTTTGTGGTGAAAGATGTGCAGTTAATTCGTGCTGAGGTTTGTTTCTCCAATCTCTTATGATATGTGATGTATGTTTGTGGTGTTTATGCTTGCCTATCATGTTGATTGTTATCTCCTCAAGCACTGAACTTTCTGCTCTGTTACAGGTTAAGCTTGTTAAGTGTCTGGTGCAGAACATTGTGGTTGACATCTCTTTCAACCAGCTCGGTGGGCTTTGTACTCTGTGTTTTCTTGAGAAGGTAATCTATCCTCCTCAGTATGAATGTATGACCATGCTGTGTCAAACAATTTCAACTAAACCTTTTTGAAGGCAAATACAATTTAAAGCATAGATTTTGTGTTCGATATATGTAAGTTGAATTTTGCCAATCTGTCATATTGATATTGTTTTCAGTTTTCAGTTTTCAAAGGATGCATTTGTCGAAGGCAAAGATTTACTTCTGGCAGATTTAACATTTGACTATTTGATTAACGCAGATTGATCACCTCATTGGGAAGGACCATCTCTTCAAGCGAAGTATCATTCTCATCAAAGCTTGGTGCTACTACGAGAGCCGTATTCTCGGGGCTCTACATGGATTGATCTCAACCTATGCTCTGGAGACATTGGTTTTATACATCTTCCATCTCTTTCACTCATCGCTGGATGGTCCACTAGCTGTAAGAATCTTCAGCATTTTTTAGAGATACACCATTGTTTAGTCTCATCTTTGATTACTGAGCTTTTGGTTTTCCACAGGTTTTATACAAGTTCTTGGACTACTTCAGCAAGTTCGACTGGGATAACTATTGCATTAGCCTGAGTGGTCCCGTCTGCCTTTCTTCTCTGCCGGACATTGTTGGTAAGCATTTTCTCAGATTTATGTAAAACTGAGATCTTTCTGTGAATTCAGTGTTCTTCATTTCTTTAATTTCTGTAGCTGAGACTCCGGAAAATGGCGGGCAAGATCTACTGCTGACCAGTGACTTCCTCAAGGAATGTTTGGTGATGTACGCTGTACCTTCACGAGGATTTGAGACAAATCCACGTGTGTTTCCATCAAAGCATCTTAACATAGTTGATCCGCTCAAAGAAAATAACAATCTTGGTCGCAGCGTGAGCAAAGGTTGGCTTCTTTTTTTGTTTCCATCCAACAATCACAGTTTTTTTTGTTCTGCTGTTGTTCTCTCCTTTTGGATTCCAATTGTTTACAGGCTTAAGATAGTGGCTTCTAACTTGTCCCTGTCCAGAGTTTTAGCGTTTATAATATCATGCTGTTTTTTTCTCTGAAGTTCTTTGTAGTGTAGTGTAGCTAAATTTTAGATTGTGATATTCTGGCATGTCTTTTTGCCCTGCAATTGAAGAAATTTTAAAACTTGAGTCAAAACCTTTACACTTAGTTTGCGCCTCTGGAATGTCCGTGAAATTTATGATCTAAACGACTCTCTGTTTTGGTAAAATTTTGAAGCTTATGTATATTACTTTCTGTTACACAGGTAACTTCTATCGGATACGAAGTGCGTTCACATATGGTGCTCGGAAGCTTGGGCAAATCATTTTGCAGTCAGACGAAGACATAAGTTTTGAGCTTCGCAAGTTCTTCTCCAACATGCTTCACAGGCATGGGAGTGGCCAAAGGCCCGATGTCCTTGATGCTGTTCCAGTGGGAAGGTACAGTGCCATATCGCCTGCTTCAACCGCCAACCAAATCCATGAAGGTCAAGTGGTTTGTGAATCGGAATCTTCCAGTTCATCTGGTACTGCTGGGAATGGTAGACATGACCAGGAAGACTCGTCGTTTGCAGGAGCCAATCTATCAAGTACAGCTAGGCTTGATTTAAGCGAATCACCTGGTGGAAAAGCCCCACCGGTTTCAGAGGAACGATATGCAGGAGACGCAAAAGACTTGGCTACTGTGAGAATCCAAAAGCTGGAGATTGCCAATGATGCAATGAAATCTCTGTCTCTTGGTGATAAGGAGAGTACCATTCTTTCGAATGGTAAGCATCATTCTTCTCTTCATCAGGTCAGAAATGGAGAAGTATTAAATGGGAACGGGGTGGAGAAACAGAAAGAGAGCTCCTACCTTGCTGATTCCAGAAGAGTGAAAGACATACATAGCAATGAGAATGAGCATGTTGGTCATGAAGACCTGCCGCTTACAGGTTCAGAACACTTCAATTCAACTATGGACACAGTTACTTGGGCGCAGGAGGACATGCAGCTCCACAACTCAGGTCATAGTGTTTCTGGCACTCCAAATTTGCTGTCTGACCTCACAGGGGATTTTGACAGTCAGCTTAACAGTTTGCAATATGGGCGCTGGTGGTTTGATATCCAAAATGGTCCTCTGTCTCCACCACCACCTCCTCTGCTGTCTATTCCGAACAACAACCCATGGGAAGTAATTCGGCATGCTCTGCCATTCAGGCGGAATGCTCCTCCTCCACTAAACGGCAATGGTGTTCTTCCCAGACAGGCTTTCTTTCATATGAACCCTCACCCTCACCCTCACCCTCACCCTCACCCTCATCCTCCCCCTCACCCTCAGATGATTCCAGCTGCTAGTTTTGGTATGGAGGAACTGCCTAAGCCGCGAGGAACTGGAACCTACTTCCCCAATACGGTATTTACTGATTCACCTCTCTCACATCTCTCAAGGACACTCTGTTATAAGTGACCTCGAAACGGCCAAGTTTCTTAACATCTCTTTCATGCAGAACCACTACAGGGAAAAACCGCACTCCTCAAGAGGAAGAAACTCACACCAAGCTAGGTCGCCCCATAACAACGGCCGATCCATGCCGCACCTGCACTCGGAAATGAATTTCCCGGACAGAAACACCCGTGAGCGACAGCAGCACAATCATCATCCTCAGCACCATGCCAACCAAACAAATGGTTCTTGTGATATGAGTCGAACTGATTCAGTTGAAAGCTTCTCTGATACCAATGGCTCCGTAAGTCATGCTCATGAGAAGGCTCCAGAGGTCACATCTACCGAGCCTCAACCATCTGAACTACTCTCCCCTCCTTCCGAAGGAAGCAAACAGAGAGATACAAGCAGTGGAGGTCATCGTAATCAGTCACACCGCCCAAAATCTAAACCCTCCTCCAACTCCTCCAACTCCACTCAGGAAGATCGGTACAGTATATCTCTTTACCCTTGACATGTCATTCAATTATTATTACCATTTGATCATCAAAGCCACTCACTGTGTCTAATTCATTGTGTGTATGTACGTGTAGGGTAACGCCTCCGCCGCAGTCGTACCATTTGACGGATGATCACGAGTTCCCTCCTTTGTAGCTCTGATCTGATCTCAAAGACATGATGTTTAGACCGGTATAGGAACAGGTATAGTTTTCTAACTTGGTTTGGCTCCTAAGTTCTTTGTTTTTACATCTCTTCCCTCCCCTCATAGACAGAAAGAAAGAACAAAAAAGATGGAGCTGATTGTTTTTGGCTGTATTTTCTTTCTCTCTTTTGTTTTGTTTGTTATCTCTGCTTCGATAGAATTTTATCTATGTAACTTTATCAAAGTCTCAAACTCTCTGGACAAAACCTTTGCAGAGCTTTGTATTTTATACATAGACAGGCATGTGAGTGTATTTTTATAGGATGTTTTTCCTAGTTTCAGTCACTATTCTTTCTTCATGACTTGATGCCTTTTGAGTTGCATTTTTTTCTCCTCGGTGAATGAATAAATTAAAAATGATTATGCTCATTATATTTATCAAGTGTTGTGAAACTTTGTATATTTGCTATACAAAATTTACCAATAACACATGTGAATGTATTTGATGTATATATTGATACATGTTTTCAAAACGTTTTCAACTTTAAATATTTTTTCTAAATCATGTTTTCATTGACACCTAATCTGACCTGGTTAATCTTCTATCACTGGTTGGTTTTGCAATTCACTTTCAAAAACATAATCTTTACATTAAAATAAATATTGTGGGAGGGGAAATAGTCAACAATAGATAAAGAAATGAAAAAAATAGACGGTGTCAAATAAATAACGCAATCATCGGTTACATACAACAATTCACTTAAACCAGTCGTCGCTTCAAACTTGTAGAGACACATACTTCACGTTAATCAATCTCGTTTGACTTCTACTAACACAATCATCCATAAAAAGTCAAAATAAGAAAGAAAGAAAAAGTTGAGCTGAAAGCAAATCCGATTCTCGTTGTTCGAATCCTAATCATTAACGATGGTGAATCCAAAGCGTGGCCATAGGTTTCTCAAATTCAGAATAGTCTAAGTGCTCTCGCGAAATTGAAAAACCAAGGGCTTATTGATATGGAAGAAGATCACAAATTGGCACAAGGGATTTCTCTACAAAGAAATATATTACTAGAAATTCTTTAAGTGTAACTTACAAGTATTGCTTAAACGAATTGACAACCACAATCTATCCACGATTTGATTGCTCTAGTAACACTCTGTTCTCAGATCTATCCACGATCTTCGAACCTCTCAAGCCCTAACCCTTTGTCCTAGCTCTCTTACAAGATGATCTAAACCCAAAGTCTAAAGCTCTCAATATTTGTGATAGCCGCTTACAAGCAGCCAAGGTCCTCTATTTATCCTCAATAGACGAACCGCCAAACCCTACAAGGTTTGTGTCTTGGTGATTACTCCAAATCTCCAAGGAATATTTCCTTTCCTTATTTTTCTCTAAGAATAGGAAATATTCCTTTTGTCTTGATAATTCCAAATCTCCTCATCCAGCTCAGCTACCGCCTCTTCTGGATTCGTCCTTAACCGCTACAAGCTCGCATCCAGCTCAGCATCAATCCTTTAGCTCCGTTAAGCTCCGCTTAGCTCCGCTACATGTCCGTCCATACGTCCTGATGCACTTCCTGACTGATTCACGATCTGCGTCAAACCAGTTGCATCTTCAATCTCCCCCTTTTTAGCTTTGTGTCTTACAAGCACCTGTAAAACTCAAATCCACAATGCACATACCAGAGATAACCAGAAAACAGGATGTTCTGAATACTTCATCATTAGACATTCAAAATATTCAAATCATTCAGAACATGAGAGTTATGAGTTTAAACATCCAAAAACAAAAGAGTTAGAAACAAAGCAAAAACTCTCAACTCCCCCAGAATTCTAGAACCGAAAACTACTTAAAACAGAGCAAAAACAAACAAAAGCTTTGCTCCCCCACAATTCTAGCATAAGTCCTAGTTTTCGTCCCCTGGTTCATCCTGTTCTCCCCCTGCTTGTGAGACCACACAAGTTAAAAACACAAGATGTAAATCATATGGAACAAGATTGTGCAGAGTTTCAACTTACCTTGGAGGTTGGCGAGAAGGCCCTGAACCTCCGTGAAGGTCTGGAGAGTGTAGACGATGTCGCCGAGTGCCTGAATCGCTGCGGCTGGCTGAATTGGGAGTTGGGAAGCGGACAGACCAAGATCCACAGTGAACGAAGGCCTCTGATGTAGCCTCTGATGTAGTCGCTGCTGCAGGCGCTGCTGTAGATCGAGTGAGAAGACGTCTTGCTTCATCTTCTTCTTCTTCATCTTCCTCTTTTGATGTACTCCTTCCCAGAGCGCTTATCCTTTTGATAGTGAAGAGGACGAATGAGGACATCATCATCAAGAGAGGGAGAGGGCTTGCATCTGAATGATCCATAGATGATCCTTGGAAAATCAACCAACGAGAGTCTTTGTGTTGGATTTTGCTCATCCCCATCACTTGATCATACACCAACTGACCAAAATCAACTCGACTCCTGAGGATAGCTTGTAGATAAGCTTAGCTCGTGGCTCAGACACATGGTTGCTATGAGTCGAAGGCATCCATTGTGAGACGCTACAATGACCAAGGATGCATAACACGGACTCATCCCAATCGAGTAGATCTCAGACCACACAGCCTTCTCATTCGCAGTGAACAGTTGAGCCAATGTCTTGCAAGCTGACAGAGTCTGCATCTGCTTCACGCTTCTCTCTTCTTCACTAGAGGCTGCAAGTTGAGAAACTCGTTGACAATCGTGGGTGAGAACTCATACTCCTGATCTCTAATCATCACCTAACACTATCATCTCCTGGTTGAGGCAACGCGCATAGAACTCAACAATCTGCGACCTAACATAGCTTCCTAAACCCTCAACCGTAGACCTAAACCTCCTTTGATGATAATATCAGGATATCCCCACTTAGCTTCAGCTTAAGATCCACAATTCGCTCATCAATGATTCCACGAGAGCTAAAGATCACAAACCTGTCCAAAGATGGTCTTCTTGGTTTGGAGCCTCGGTTTGCTTCCCTTGCCTTTAGCTCGTGAACTAGCTCGAGCCGGAGCTTTCTTCACCGGAGTAGATCGAGTCTTTGAGGCTTGGCTTTGGAGATGGAAGGCGATGCATGTGCCTTCTCCTTCATCTTCTTTGACGGTGGAAGTCCGGTTGATCGAGAATTTCCTCTTCCGGGTAATGAGCGATGCTCATCATCGCTTTCTTCATCGGAAACGGCATAGCGAGTTTGAGCGAAAGCCGATTTCGGGATCTCCGGCATGTAGGAGAAGCGGTTCAGGCGTCGGCTCCTTCTGCTCAGATCGAAACGGTTGGCCGGGAATGAGTTCATCGAGACCTCGTCGTGTGGAGAAACGACCGGAGTTGGATCTCTCGGTGGAATCGAAGCGTCGGGCTCCGTGATCCTGTGTTGCGGCGGCGTTGAGCTCGTCTCTGTGTAGTGACCGCTGCTTCAGTCACTCCGTCATTCGGCGGTGGAGCTAGGGTTTCGGCGGAGTTTGGAATCGGCTCCGTCGTCTTGCGCATCTCGAGGAATCTCCGGCTCCTCGGGTTTCTCCGCCGTGGCTTCTTCATCCGCCATCGGTTCATCTTCCGCCGTAGCGAAAGACTCGGCCTCGGTCTCGACCTCTCCTTCAAAGAGAACCATAGCCGTCATTGGATCAGCTACTCGTCGACGGCTTCCGTCGATCATCGTGACAATCGGCGGTGATGGATCTTGAATCGTCGTTTGAGCTTCGGGTTCGTCGATTTGGACCGGCGTAGAGGCGGATCCGTCGATATGTGTCTCGGATCGGTTTGACTTGGACGGATTAAGCCTCGTCTAGTCGCGGTCACCATTGAATCAACGATTGACTCCTTCAATCGATTTGGGAGAAATCTAGGGTTTTCGATCGAGATCGATTTACTTTCCTTTTTCTTCTTTTTCCCTTTTATACCTCACTGCATCGAGAAACCACTTAAACCAAACCGGATTAGGAATTAAAAACATAAATCAGCCGGATTAATTGGTTTAGAATCCAGAGCTCCTGCTTGACTTCCTGCAACATTCAGCACCAATATCAGCAGTACAACACTTAGGATAAAATTGTGACATCCACATAAAATTCGATTCAAAGTAGAATCCAAACAAGCAATACCATCCCATGTGTCACATCTTTTCAGCTTAAAAACATTTTTACTCAGTTTATCTCAAATTAAATACCTTTCATTTTAGTGAAGGAGACATTGACTGAGTCGGCACTTGCATCAGGATGTATTACAAATTCTCAACAGATTCATAGCGCTTGGCCATCCTGATTCCAACCTGCAGCTTTCACTTTGTCATACCCAGATCATATCACCACCTCTAATTCCAATGATGTGCAAAGTGAAACTCTTTATTTTGTTCAAGGCAGAACATGTGATCATTCTCTGTCGTTGGATGTTGTTCTTGTGAAACATTACCCTTCGAGAAAGCTCATGGACCAACTTAGCCTTGTGAGCTATTGTTGTCAATCCATCCCCTTTCCAATTAAGCTCTTATTTCTATCGTCAGACTTTGTTCTTGTGAAACATTGTCTTTCGAGAAATCACATGAACCAACTTAGCCTTGTGAGCTATTGTTGTCAGTTCATCACATTTCCTGTTATGCTCATTGAATCACTTTTTGGTTCTTGAAGCAGCAAGCCATCTCCATCATATTGCATTCATTTGGAGTTGGCTCAGCTGCTTTTTGACCTTGAACATGCTTTTAGAATCACTTACTTTTCACTTTTCTTATGTTGAGGTGACATGACGGCATGACAAAGTAGCTGATCCTCATTGGCACCTTTGACTCCAAACAAAATCTGAACTTGTTATACACCCCGAGCCAGTGCCTGTATCAGCCCCTGCATCATTCAAAACCACTTGTGCAAATTCCAATGGAATTTCTTAAGGTGACAAAACGGTTAAAGTCCAATGGTTTTGTGAATAAATCAGCGAGCTGTAAATCTGTGACAACATGTTCAAGTACTACCTGTTTTTCTTCCACCAATTCACGAACAAAGTGGTGTCTTATGTCAATGTGCTTAGTCCTTGAGTGCTGCACCGGATTCTTTGATATGTCAATGGCGCTTTTGTTGTCACAGTAGACCAAGAAGGGTCCAGACTCCATCCCATAATCGGCTGACATCTGTCTCATCCATATAAGCTGTGTGCAGCAGCTTCCCAATGCAATGTACTCAGCCTCTGCAGTAGATAGTGACACAGAATTCTGCTTCTTGCTAAGCCAAGCAATAAGATTGTTCCCAAGGAAGAAACAACCTCCACTTGTGCTTTTCCGATCATCTGCGCATCCTGCCCAATCGGCGTCACAATATCCAGCAAGATTTCTGTTGGATCCTTTGGAGTAAAAGATCCCCAGATTGACAGTTCCCTTGACATACCTCAAGATCTTCTTCACCGCTTGAAGATGGGACTGTTTTGGTTTGGCCTGATAGCGGCACAAACTCCAACGCTGAAGCTTAAGTCAGGCCGACTTGCTGTAAGGTAAAGCAAGCTTCCAATCATTCCTCTGTAAGCTTCACATCAACGTCTTCTCCTTGTTCATCCTTTCCAATCTTTGTCGTGGTGCTCATTGGTGTTCTTGCCTCCTTGCATTTGTCAAGACCAAACTTCACCAGTAGATTCTTGGCATAGGTGCTTTGAGAAATAAAAATTCCTTTCTCAGTCTGATTCACTTGAAGTCCAAGAAAGTACTTCAACTCTCCCACCATGCTCATCTTGAACTCCTTAGTCATACTCTTCACAAAGTTTTCCACCAGCTTCTCTGAAGTTCCTCCAAAGATGATATCATCTACATAGATCTGCACCATCATCATCTCATTCTTCTTCTCAAGTGTGAACAAGGTTTTGTCCACAGTTCCTCTGACGTAGCCTGTGTCAATCAGAAACTTCGTCAGGTGCTCATACCAAGCTCTTGGAGCCTGTTTCAGTCCGTAGAGAGCTTTCTTGAGCTTATACACATACTCAGGATGTGTAGGATCTTCAAACCCTTCGGTTGGGCTACATATACTTCCTCTTGTAGAATGCCATTCAAGAAAGCACTCTTCACATCCATCTGATACACCTTGAAGTTCAATATGCATGCCATCCCTAGAAACAGTCTGATAGACTCAAGACGAGCTACAGGGGCAAAGGTTTCATCAAAGTCGACTCCTTCAACTTGTGAGTAACCTTGCGCAACAAGTCTTGACTTGTTTCGTACAATGCTTCCAGCATCATCTGTCTTGTTCTTGAAGATCCACTTTGTACCGACCACATTCACACCATCAGGTAGTGGCACTAACTCCCATACATCGTTTCTCACGAACTCCTCTAGTTCCTCTTCCATGGAGATGATCCAATCTGCATCTTCCAGTGCTTCACGATGATTTCGTGGCTCTATGGCAGAGACAAAGCACTCAAATTGGATAATTGCCATGCTGACCATCTGCTTATAGTTCATCTTGATTCCTCTCGTCCTTCGTGGCTCAGTGATGTCTCCAATCAGATCGTTCGAGGAATGGTTTCTGTGAACTTGTGTCAGTGGGAGACCTACATCAGGAGCTGTGTCAGAGACTTCCTCATGAACCTTTTCTTCTTCTTCACGAACCTCCTCTGCTTCTGTTTCTGCTTCGCTGACTTCTGGTTCATGAAATATTGGAGAGTCTCCCATGGCCGCAATTGATCGATCATCAAAAACAACATTGACTGACTCCATAATCATCTTGGACCGAAGATTGAAGACTCTGTAGCTGAAGCTATTGCCTGAATAACCCAGAAATATGCCTTCATCACTCCTTGAGTCGAACTTTCCAAGTTGATCCTTGTCATTCAGAATGAAACACCTGCATCCAAAACACGAAAGTAACTTAAGTTAGGTGTCTTTCCTTTCCACAACTCATAAGGAGTTTTGAGTAAAGCCTTTCTCATGTAAACACGGTTGATGATGTAGCATGCGGTGTTGATTGCTTCAGCCCAAAACTTCACAGGAATGTTTCCTCCATGGATCATTGCACGCGCCATCTCTTGAAGTGTTCTGTTCTTTCGCTCCACTACTCCATTCATCTGTGGTGTTCTAGGTGCCGAAAATTGGTGAGCTATGCCTTGTTCATTGCAGAACTTAGTCATGACCTCATTCTGAAATTCTCCCCCATGATCACTGCGTATGCGCTTGAGGCTTCCTTTCTCAGTGATAACTTGAAGAGCCCAAATCTTGAAACTCGCCATGGTGTCAGATTTGTCACGAATGAAGCGGACCCAAGTGTATCGCGAGTAATCATCCACTAGAACAAAGACATAGCGCTTTCCTCCAATGCTCTCCACTTGCATTGGTCCCATCATCCATGTGTACTAGTCCAAAACAGTCTTGGATTGTACATCTGCCACCTTCTTGTGCTGGACCTTGATTTGCTTTCCTTGATTGCAAGGACCACATACAAGTTTCTCAGTTCCCTTCAGCTTCGGAACACCACGAACAATCTCCTTATTCACCAAGTCGGTGAGATGTCGAACATTCATGTGACCCAATCGTTTGTGCCATAGTTCAACATCATCTCGGACACTTAAGCACTTAGCAGATTGATCCCACATGTAACAGTTGTTGCCTGAGCGAACTCCTCGTAGGACTGTCTTTCCGTCAGAGTCAATGGCTTTGCACTCTATCTTGTTAAACCAGACCGTTAAACCTTCATCACAAAGCTGGCTGACACTGATCAGGTTTGACTTCAGACCTTGAACGAGATAGACGTTCATAAGCTGTGGTTGCTCATCAGAGGTGCGTCCCTTGCCTTGAATCATTCCCTTTGGTTCCACATCCAAAAGTGACCTTCCCTCCTTTTAGCTTCTTCACTTCCTGAAGATTTTCTTTGACTCCTGTCATGTGTCTGGAGCATCCACTATCGAAGTACCATGGTCCAGTGTTGTCAGCTTCGTCGATTTCTTCAAGTAAGGCCATGTTGGAGTAGACACGCTGTCTTGAACCACCAGTTGATGTACGTCGGGCAGGATTCTGATATAGATCCGATTTTCTGATGAAGAACTGGTTTAGATGACGATTCCAATGATAGCGTCCTCGTTTCCATGCATAGTCGACTCTAGCCCAGTACTTGTTGCAGAAAGCCCTGATATGTCCTAAGGACCCACAGAAATAGCACTCCTTTCCTTGATGTTTTCCTCTTGGACTCTGAAATCCTTTCGGATTGCGAGTTGGAGAAGAATCATATCCCAGTCCCATGGTGCTCTTCCCTCGATTCCCAGTTTTGAGAATGGAATCAAGTTTCTGAGCTGGTGTCTTAGTATCTGCTTGATGGACATCCTGAGCCAACCCTCCAGAGACAAACTTGACATTCTTTCCAGTTGTAACACTGCTGGTGTGTATCCTAGACCAAGATTTGACTTCCCTACACGGCCAATGCTCAGAATCTTGTCGAGTTCCTTAGTACCAGTCAGCATCTTGAGTTGCTTTCTGTGTTGATCCAATTCAGCTTGTAGATTTCTGGAATTCTCCTTTTCCAGAAAGTACTCCTTGGTAATGTCGTCTGCTCGTTTAACTGCATCCATCTTTTCAAGCACGATGTTAAGATTATCCATGTTGAGATCCTTCTCGGCTTGAAGTGCTTTCTGAAGTTCGTCAACTCGTGCAGTAAGACGAGTATTCTCCTTCTTGAGCTCAATGTTTTCCTTCCCAACTTCTACCAAGGCATTCGAACTTCCTTATAGCTTTCATGGATATCAACTTCAGATTCATCATCTGTGAGTATCCTCTTGGTCAGATTCAGAGATCTTTGTATCTTCTATTTCAGCAATTCCAGCAAATGCGACAAAGTTACTGACTTCTTCCTCATCTTCAGACTCTCCTTCAGAATCTTCATCAGCAACGCCCATCATCGACTTCCCCATCTTCTCATCATACTCACATTCTTGTTGTGTATGACCTATTCCTTTGCACTTGTAGCAAGTAATGCTTCTCCTCTTGACAGTGGGGCAGTCGGTCTTGAAGTGTCCATATCCCTTGCATTCATGACACTGTGACTCGGTTTTACTCGTCCCCTCGTTCTTGTCATAGGCTTCCTTCCATTGTTGACACGAGGCTGAGTTTTTCCAGTTTCATACTTCTTCAGACTCTGTCAAAGCGACGTACCAAGAGACTGATACTGTCTTCTTCAGGCTCTTCTTCCAACTGTTTCTCCGTTGATATGAGTGCAATACCCTTAGCCTTTTTGACACCTCCTAGTTCCAGTTCGTGTAATGCAGTTTTCCCACCATCTCGTCATAGGAGATCGTCCCAAAGATAGGGTTTGCACTTAGTCCAGCCTTGTATGCTGTGAATTTGTCTGGAAGACACCGAAGAAGTTTCTTCACTAACTTAGCATCCTTGTATACCTTTCCCAGGGTACGGAGACTCCTGAACGAGTGAGCTAAGTTTCGAGCTAAAGTCAGCAATTGACTCATGTTCCTCCATCCTCATATTCTCAAACTTAGTTGCCAATAGATCCTTCCTTGAGCTTTGAACTTGACTTGTCCCTTCAAAGTGGATCTGGAGGATATCCCACGCCTCCTTTGACGTAGTACAGCCCTGAATCAGCTCAAACTGTTTCTTTGAGCAACTACCATTGATCTGTGCCAGTGCTCTAGCATTGAACTTGTAATCATCACGTTGGGCTGTAGTCCAGCGTTCTCGAGGCACTGCTGTAGTTACTCCTTCAATGTGACTGTAGGTGGTTTCCATCCATGCTCAGTCAAGTACCAGGCGGCCTCATCAATACATTGAATATTTGCTCTCGTCCTTGCCTTCCAGTACGTGTAGTTTCCATCATCAAGTATCACCTTCAGCTCTGGGTGATAGCCCTCCATTCCGCAAGATCTCACCTGCTATAGCAATACACGCAAGGTGACTGCTCTGATACCAATTGAAAAACCAAGGGCTATTGATATGGAAGATAGATCACAAATTGGCACAAGGGATTTCTCTACAAAGAAATATATTACTAGAAATTCTTTAAGTGTAACTTACAAGTATTGCTTAAACGAATTGACAACCACAATCTATCCACGATTTGATTGCTCTAGTAACACTCTGTTCTCAGATCTATCCACGATCTTCGAACCTCTCAAGCCCTAACCCTTTGTCCTAGCTCTCTTACAAGATGATCTAAACCCAAAGTCTAAAGCTCTCAATATTTGTGATAGCCGCTTCCAAGCAGCCAAGGTCCTCTATTTATCCTCAATAGACGAACCGCCAAACCCTACAAGGTTTGTGTCTTGGTGATTACTCCAAATCTCCAAGGGAATATTTCCTTTCCTTATTTTTCTCTAAGAATAGGAAATATTCCTTTTGTCTTGATAATTCCAAATCTCCTCATCCAGCTCAGCTACCGCCTCTTCTGGATTCGTCCTTAACCGCTACAAGCTCGCATCCAGCTCAGCATCATCCTTTAGCTCCGTTAAGCTCCGCTACATGTCCGTCCATACGTCCTGATGCACTTCCTTGACTGATTCACGATCTGCGTCAAACCAGTTGCATCTTCAGAAATTTCCACTCTCTTCTCTTTCGAATTGTCTTCCCTTTTGGTTGTTTGTTTGAATAATTTTCTCCAGAAATACCCACTTTTTTAGCCCCACTTTGATCGGCGGCAACCACATATTCTCTTTCTCACTTTGCCTTTTCCCACCAAACTTCTCCTTTCTTTGAATGAAGGTCCGTCAGGGAAGAAGACAGATGATTGCGAAACAGCACGAATACAAAATACGGCACCAAGGCGTCGTTGTGGAAATGGCTTGGATTTTGCTCTGCGTTGATTATTCCAGGCTCTTTTGGTTGCTCTTCCGCGTCTTCTCCTACGAGAATCACGAAGGAAAACCTAGGATTTTCTAGCACGCTTCCTCTCTCCTCTCTCTTTCTCTTCTCTCCCGATCTCTTGTTTCCCTCTCTTTCTAATTTCTCTGCATCGCGATCTTATTTCCCCCAATTTTCATTTCTTAAAGCTCTTGTAAAATTTCCCCCGATTAGAGATTCTGATAGATCCGGTACGGAGCCATGTATATGGAGATTTCTTCAACCGGAGCTTCCATTGAATCGACTCCTTACGTCGAGACTGATCCTTCCGGTCGATACGGCCGTGTAAGTTGCTATTCTCTCTTCCGATTTGCTGTTTTGAATTTTGATCATCCCCAAAATTCGAAGAAGCTCGTAAAACTGAGTTATTGATTCTAACTATTGAGTTTGCATGCATTTGATTGTTACTCCACAGTTCAGAGAAGTACTTGGCAAAGGAGCAATGAAGACGGTTTACAAAGCCTTTGACCAAGTTCTAGGAATGGAAGTCGCATGGAATCAGGTTAAGCTCAACGAGGTCTTCCGATCACCGGAGCCGTTACAACGCCTCTACTCCGAGGTCCATCTCCTCAAGAATCTCAACCACGAATCAATCATCCGCTACTGCACTTCCTGGATCGACGTCAACCGCAGAACGTTCAACTTCATCACTGAGCTCTTCACATCCGGCACCCTTAGAGAGTAGGCTTTTGTGCCAATCCAACACTATTACCTCATGCTTTGTGTAGAATCACTTTAAAAGAGAACCTTGTGCAGGTATCGAAGGAAGTATCAAAAGGTTGATATCAGAGCAATCAAGAGCTGGGCACGCCAGATCTTGAATGGTCTTGCTTACTTACACGGGCACGATCCTCCCGTCATTCACAGAGACCTCAAATGCGATAACATATTCGTTAATGGCCACCTCGGGCAAGTCAAGATTGGTGACCTCGGCTTAGCCGCGATCCTCCGTGAGTCACAACATGCTCACAGCGTCATAGGAACGCCTGAGTTCATGGCACCGGAGCTGTACGAAGAAGATTACAATCAGCTCGTGGACATTTACTCGTTCGGAATGTGTGTCCTTGAGATGCTTACCGGTGACTACCCTTACAGCGAGTGCTCCAACCCTGCGCAGATATACAAGAAAGTTACATCGGTAAGCAGAGAGGACCTGAGGCTTATCTCAATCATTCATCATTATCTTCATCTTTTGATATCTTAACTTTATTTGAGCTGGTTTTTGGTTCCAGGGGAAGTTGCCTGAGTCTTTCCATCTGATTCAAAACACGGAGGCTCAGTGTTTCGTTGGGAAATGCCTGGAAACTGTCTCAAAGAGATTGTCTGCGAAGGAGCTCTTGGAAGACCCGTTCCTCGCCACAACTGATGAGAGAGATTTAGCGCCTCTTTATAGATTGCCGCCACAGCTGGCGATTCAGAATTTGGCTGCAAATGGGACGGTGGTGGAGCATCTGCCTTCTGCGACTGATCCAACTCGAACGACAGATATGTCGATAACAGGAAAGATGAACTCAGAAGACCACACCATCTTTCTTCAAGTACAGATTTCAGATGAGGATGGTACGTTCTTGAACTTTCTTGATGCGTCTGCTTAGGACCTGAATCTCGTAGGGTTGCAATGGAAATGTTGTGATGAATTTGTTTTGTTGTGTTACAGGGCACATGAGGAACATTCACTTCCCGTTCAGCATTGTAAGCGACACACCTCTAGAAGTAGCTTTGGAGATGGTGAAAGAGCTTGAGATCAATGATTGGGATCCTTTGGAGATAGCAGCAATGATAGAAAATGAGATATCTTTGCTCGTCCCTAACTGGAGAGTCCATGAATCTTCTTCTCCCCGGCACCATAGCTTTGGTCATGACGATGATGATGATGACACTGACGAGGGAGGAGGAGGAAGAACACAGCCTTTCTTCTCTGCTCCTTCCTCTCACGAGTCTCCTGCAGCAATTGGAGACGATAGGGAAGGTTTTAGTAACGATATGATCCGAGGTAACGATGGTGGCAGTAGGAGAAGCCATAAAAGTTGGTTGAATTCTTCAACAGACCACTACTCCCCTGCCATTGATGATGATGATGATGATCAAAGCCAGCAACACAGGAGACGGTTAAGGCTACATAAGATGAGATCGCTGGTGGGCACGAGAACGCAGGTGCTGCACCGATCGCTCATGGAGTTGATCAACAGGCGAAGTGGGCGTGGCTTCAACAGGACCGTGGACGAGCTACAACGTCAACGGTCCACTGATTTCTTGAGACGATCTTGAGAAATGGGTGAGAGCCGCCGTTTGTGGCTCTTTCATGATAAAGACAGATCTTTATTGTTGGAATTAGCATTTTTGCTTTGATGATTTTGTACCAAATAATTATTTAGCGTCCTTTTGCATATATATATACATATCTGAATGTTTTAACTCTTTTTTCCTCTGTTGTAAAGATACAAGTTAGAATCAAATTTTTGAACATGTCTTTGATTAGTTGAAAAGCTGTGAAGCTCAGATCTTTCATAGTGTTTCAGAACATGTATTTACCCTTACATTGATAACTTGCTAAGTTTTACAATAAAATCTTGATGCTATTACTCAAATAATCATGAAATATTACATATATAACTATATAAGTCTGACTCGTATAGACGAGATTTCCAAATGCAAGAACTTACTATTATCTTGATACGGAAGTTGTTTATCTTCTCGTATCAAACGTAGAGGCAGTTGAACAATTTAACATACGAAAAATGTAAAAGTAGGAACAAAAGAACAGGATATAGATAAAGTAGTTCAATAAAGTGACTTAAACTAGTTTGGTACACTCATTCGTAGAACTATCAACACTACTTTAGATTGTCTATAGACAATAATATGATAGAATCCATTAAAAAAAATATAGTCATCATAAGAAAATAAAAGAGAAAAAAACGTAAGAGAATACTAAAATGAAGTTTGCGTTAATTAGGTTATCTAACCGCATACTTCCAAGCAAATCACATATTAGAAAACATCATCAAAACTGCGCAGTCTGACCTCATCTTTGTTCAACACCAGCTTGACTTTGTCACTAAAGAATATTAAAGCAAAATGTAAATTAATGCAGCAATAGATTAAATGTAGAGATCCCTAAGCTATATATAATACAGAAAACCTCATAGTTCCACTTGAGAGCAAAGGAGAGAGGAGAAATGGAGAGCAAAGGGCCATCGCCAATAGTTCCACTTGCGCTTGTGGTAGTCTTTGGCTGGATCCTCTACGGCTCATACCTCATTTCACTATTAGATGATTGCGTATTACCAATCTTACAAACCGGAACATTCCTCGTAGGAATCCTTCTCTTACTTATACTTCTGTTTCTCCATCTCTTAACTTCTTCTTGGATCTCTCCATGGATCCCTTCTCTTCTCCTTTTACCACCTGCCGCCTCCACCACTTCCACTGACTCAGACAACTTTGGCCTTGGCTCCTTTCTTTTTCTTTCACTTTTTTGCATCTTCTTATGGTTCTTTCAATCACACTAATGTTTTTACTGTATATGTATTTGAATCACTCTAATGTATCAATGAACCACTCTTTGGATTTGTATATTCCTTATTGTTTTGGATAATATTTACTTAATTCGTGTACGTCTTATAGAGAAGACCACTTGATAAATCATTCAAGATTCCAACATAGAATGCTTCAAGAATGAACACCGAGGCTGCCGCAAAAAAATAAAATAAAAGAATAATCAACCAGCAGCGGCAATGAAAGAATAAATTCTCTAAATTCACAAGAAACCTTTCTAATATACTTTTAGCTTTTGATCATTCCAAAATCGTATAAAGGTTGCTGTGCTGCAAGTTCATGACAACCAAACTTCCCAAATGCAAGTTTGTTGGAATGGAGTCAAGAGGAAACTCAAACCAGCATGGAGTCAAGAGGAAACTCAAGCTACATGATAAGAGTAGCAACAGTCTCAGCCTTTAGGTTGAGTCCTTCAACTGCATCAGTAACCTAATATTGATCAAATGATTTTTCTCAGTTTATCCCAACCCAAATCTACCTCATATGGATATATCGTTGTTTGATGAATTGGCCAAGTAAAGTAGCATTTTTTATTCAGTATATGTTACTGAGAGGAAAAACCTAAATAACCAAAATGCAGAGATTGTTTTTTTTTTCTTTATATCGTTTTTTTTTTGCAAATGTCATTTATTAAGTTCCTTGATTTAGTTGTCCAATTCATTAAACAAACTGTTGGATGAATGGGTGGGGCGTTTTAAAGACTCCAACTTGACCCGATTACCCACCCGGCTCGTTCCTTAGTCTCAGCATTTGCCTTCAAAACAATTCTCTCGTATATCTTCTTCTTCTCAATCTTCGTTGGCAGGAATCGAACGAAAAGCAACTTCTACGTGATTCAACCCGAAAATACGATCCGAATCGGGAATCTGTATTCGAATTCCAACATCCTCATCACCAATTTGGAAGCTCTTGCTTTTTTTGCTGATGCTTTGCTTCAATGGCCTCCATATCGGTAAGTCGCTTTGCCTCTTTTGTTTCACATTGCACCGCAATCAATCCGAACTCTGCGTATAAGGGTTCCGCTCATTTCCTATTTTGACCTAATCGATTTCCATTTGCGGACGTGGGTTGTCTTCTAATTGGTTCCATTGTCGTTGCTCCGTTAGGTATTGTGTTGATTCTAGAAAGGCTATCATCTTGACTAAAGTTACTTGGAGCTGCGACTTGTTTACTTCGATGGTCTACAACAACCTGAGAATAAGATTAGTGCTTGGGTTTTCAGTTTTGACCACATCCCCTGGTTTGAAATTTTTCTGAGTGTAGGGTTTTCTCATCCATTTGTTCTGAGTAAGGAGAAGGAAAAAAGGAGTGGGCTTTGGAGGATAATGTGTATATTGTGCGTTATTCAAAAGTGGTCTCGCCAGGTTGCAACGATGCTGCCTTGGTTTGTTATTCCTTTGATTGGACTATGGGCTCTGTCTCAGCTTCTTCCACCAGCTTTCCGTTTCGAAATTACTTCACCGAGGCTTGCTTGTGTGTTTGTGCTCTTGGTTACTCTCTTCTGGTATGAGGTTTTGATGCCTCAGCTGTCTACTTGGCGTGTGCGTAGAAATGCCAGACTTAGGGAGAGAGAGAGATTAGAAGCTATTGAAATGCAAAAGCTAAAGAGAAATGCAACAAGGCGTTGTCGCAACTGCTCAACACCTTACAAGGACCAAAACCCTGGTGGTGGAAAGTTTATGTGCTCTTATTGTGGCCATATATCAAAACGTCCTGTTTTAGACATGCCCCTGTCTTCCGGATTAGAGATTTCTGGCTCAGGGATTTTGAAGGATCTTGTTGGAAGAGGTGGAAAGATGTTGAATGTGAAGGGATGGAGTGAGAGCGGATATTTGCACACGCAAGAGTGGTCTGAGAGCAGTGCGTGGAGTAGCGGGTCAAGCTACTGGAGGAGTGGTGAATTTGATGGAGATGAAAGTTGTTTGGTGGAGAAATCTTATTCTGGTGGCGTTGTTTTTACTTGCAGGTTGCTGACTTCATTTTTCATGAGCATTAGTTGGCTGTGGAGAAAGATTTTTAGATTTAGTTCATCAGTTGATGATTCATCACTTGACCGTGAGCGGAGACGGTTACTGGCTAGGCAGAGTGAAAATGGAAACAGCTATCATGAGAGTAGGGTAGAAAAAGCACGTAGAAAAGCAGAGGAGAAGAGACAAGCTAGGATGGAGAAGGAGCTTTCAGAGGAGGAAGAGAGAAAACAAAGAGAAGAAGTTGCAAGACTAGTGGAAGAACGGAGGAAGCTGAGAGATGAGATTACCGAGGCCGAGAAATGCAGCAAATTATCACTGGCTGCCAAGGAGAAAGTCATCAAGGAAGCAGAAAAGAAGCGTCAGGAAAGAAGGAAAGAGAGAGAAAAAGCCTCAAGTAAGAGCAATTCTGATGGTGAAGAGCATGACAAGAGAACAGAGAAGAAGCGAAATCTTGATAAGAATGAGAGGTGTGCACCTGATAATTTTAGGGGGACCAACATGGAAAAGAGACATGGACAATGTATAGAGAATAATGCCACTAGTAACAGTACACAATCTGGTGGTCGATACTTTGATCGAATGAAGGGTACATTCTTGTCTTCTTCTAAGGCTATCACTGATAGCCGTTTA